>JAYKXP010000070.1:0-304766 GCA_037176845.1 Paramarasmius palmivorus | reverse complement strand
CAACTTTTTCTCGTAGTCCTAAATCCTTATAAAAAGCAACATGAGGGCGTGCCCATACATCGACCGCCGCAACTCACGCTTGAACCTCGTATCCCATCGTGAGTAGTTTTCTTCAAGCTCCAGTGATATATAACTGACAATACACTCAGCCAACTACACAACTCCGCATGAACAGGCTTCCCTCAGAGCTCAAGGACATGGTCTTTACCTACTGCGACGAGGAGACTCTCAAAGCCTCCACTGGAGTCTGCAAAGCGTTGCATACCCATGCACGCAATTCCCTCTTCACTCGGAATCTCATACTCATGGTTGATGGCTCGAGTAACCGCTTCGACAATATGGAAGCTACCCTCGCTTCTCCAACCAACGGTATACAGTGGTGCCATATCAAACGCGTCACGCTAGTGTTCGTTTCCGGGAGATATAGCTGGGATGCTTTGAAGACTGGCGCACACATCACCAAAGCCTGCGAGATACTGAATTTACTCAAGGGCAAAGTCGATTTGGAGTACCTCTCAGTGATCGTAGAGAACCAGAATGCAGAACTATTCTCCTACAATTGCTTCACCCAGATCATCCAAACCGACTTTCCCAACGTGACCCGATTCGAACTTCGTTTAGAGCGAGAGCGACTTGAGCACATTCTTCCTGTCGTGTGCTCATTCGCGAATCTAGACACGTTGGAGCTTTCCTGTCGAGATCTTGTTTACGAAGAGGATCAGGACCTAGACTTGAGCCTCGCCCTTCCATCCACGTTACGTTCTCTACACCTACACCTGCCAGAAAATCCGCCTCTTGAAAACGGGCCCATACATGAGTGGCTGGGCTCCCAAAGCGTCATGGCCGATCTCCAGTATCTATCCATTCTGGAAATGGGCTCAGACCTTGGTCAATCATGTCTTCGCCGGCCAGATCCACAGCTACGCACCATATACATCGGGTTCTGCAATTTGCACGAGCCATTATCTGAGGATATAGGTTCGTATCTTGACTTGCTCAAATTAGTGCCGAGACTTACCAAAGTGCATTCCCAGTTTTCCAGTTGTATATCCTTTCGCACCTGTCGCGTCTGGAAGAAATCATATACTACTTGTCAGACAAACCCACAAGCATGGCAGTAGAATGTGGTGTCTACTCCAGTCTCTGTTTGCTCAGTCAAAATCCTGGGAGTTTGCAGTCCGTGGTATTCGTTCTTTCAAAGCAGGCGTTGGAGGACCTGAGCACAGGTCACATGTCTTGGTTGAAGGATATTGACGAGACAATTGAAACTGGTCCTTATTTCTCGGACGTCGTTCTTACGGTTATAGTCCCTGCTGCCTACGAAGATGCAGATACTCCGCGTCTGGTGGCACTCCTCAGGAGTGTATTTCCGCGTTACGTGGCAGCGGGGAAGACCTTCCAGATCCAAACCACGCATGATAGCATGGATGGTTCCTGGAACCCCTTGCAGCAAAGCCCACTGCGGAGGAGACCAAGACAGACAGCGCTATATCTTACATGAAGTCGGACTTTGTTTTTGGCTATCGAGACGATTTTCTGTTTCTGAAGTTGTGTGCTCATAATAAATAGCAATAAATACATTTGCAAGCTTGAATAAGTTATGCTAATAAATATACCCCTTTGTTGCGCCAAAGAATGTCCCAATAGAATCCCAAAAAGACATATGAATCAATAAATCGTCTGCCACACCTTCTTCAGTGTCCTGCCAACACTGCTTCTCCTCGATGAAGTAGACACCCGGGAAGATATCGAGAACTGGGACCCAACCAACTCCTTGAAGTAGTACATCTTGGATGCACATTCCGAGTCATCAGAATCGGAAAAGTTGTCATCCCACGAATCATCATAAACCACCGGCTCGAAGACCTTCTCCGTAATCGTAGGTGCGAAGCGCACCTTTCTCGGTTCGGCGCTACGGTACGAGGCGTCAGAAGAGTCTGAAGACATTGACGAAGTATCATCATCGGAGTCCTCGGATTCGGCGTCCTCGGAAAGAGCAGCGATAGGCAAGTACGATGCTGTTGATGTTTTTCTGCCTGATGATGTCGATGTCGATGGCAAACGCTGACCGGTGTGCTGGTAGTGTTTGCTAGTCTGGGTGAAGCGAGAAATGGGCTTCTCCATGACTTCCGGTCTTTCTTCGTCCGACTCTAGCTCCTCCTCGACGGGAGCGACGTAGTGCTGTTGATAGAGAACCGATCAGCCAATGTCGAGAAATTATATTCCATGTTGACTTACTGGGTTGGGCACGACTCTGCCTCCGATGGTGAGGCTTGGTAACCGAGAGAGGCGAGCCATTTCTGCCTATAAGACAACAGTCAGCATGAGTTCAACGGTTGCAAGAAGCTCGACGAACCTGTGTCATTCTGGGCTTGCGAGCAGCCTGCTTCTTCTTGCTGTTGTAGAGCGATTGAGTGAACATTTTGAGTAAACTCGAGTGAGGAGAGTGTCAAAACAAGTCGCAGTGTCAAACTAGAACTCAGGGTGATGAGTTGAGCTTGATGCTTTTCAGCCATTGTCAGCGGCCTGTATATATAGACAAAATATGAACTCGATCAGGAGGCAAAACAACGCGTATAGACCTTGAGTCTTACTTGCGGTTCATCGACATCGAGCGTGGTGACGTCGACGCGTCTCGTTTCAGACAACCATCATCATCATCCAAATCGCTGCTTTGAACTGTCTGAGTCGCGTCCCAGTCGCAGCGTCATCAGGTCTAGCTCGTCGAGAATGTTGATCCCAGTCAACTTTTCACCCTCTTCCTCTTTAACCGCAGGCTACCCCAAACTCGCGCCAGCGTTGGCAAAAGTATCTCATAACGAAGTCATATTACTGGAGTTCCAAGGAGAGTTCGAAGTTGAAACTGTCACATCGGACAGGACAGAAAGAGATGGGAAAGTGGTTGGGGCATTGTCGATCGACGATGATTTGGTGAGTGTTTCACTTCAAGCGTATTGCGGTCTTGGATTTCAATCTCTGGAATATCCTTATATATTTTGAACATACTCATTCATTGACTCTTGACTCACCTTTATCTATCAATAACCCGTATGCATATGCTTAGAAACGACCCACTCTCCGTGTCGGACATCACCACCTCGAAGGAAAGGTCACGACATTAGCCAAACCTCTTGCGGTTCTGCATCGCCATCAGTCCTCTGCGTATAATCCCACTCAGAGTCAACGACAGGTGCTACGTAAAACTGACACCGCGGAAGATGAGGATAGGAATGGAGATAGGAATGGGAATGGGAATGATGACGACGACGTTGAAATGGAAGGGGACGATACTGCCAACACTGCCACGAAATCTCGGGATTCTTTGTCGACGTCAGTATCTTGGGATGCAGTAGCGATTGTCAAACGAAAAATCGTATTTTCGAAGCGGCCACTACTCATAGTCGGTCGGCAATAACACACGCGTGGATGTTATATCA
Source organism: Paramarasmius palmivorus (assembly GCA_037176845.1). Lineage (NCBI taxonomy): Eukaryota > Fungi > Basidiomycota > Agaricomycetes > Agaricales > Marasmiaceae > Paramarasmius > Paramarasmius palmivorus. The sequence continues at coordinate 301,329 of JAYKXP010000070.1, read as the reverse complement.
GATGTATCCTGTGTAGGTATGTATGTATTATCGTTACATGTTTAGTTTTCACTTCAAGGACTATTGCCAGGGACTAAAAGACGAAGATAGTACAAAGAGAAAATGGAGGGAAGAAACAGGTACAGAGTCCATGAAAGAAATAACTATGCATTACGACTGCAACCGAGATCATATAGCGGTTCATTTTCACCATAACTTAGTCTATGCTGTGGGTTGTAGACATCAGTTAGGCTCACATTCTAAACAGCAAACAGCAAGAACTTACTATAACCGCAACCCCCCAACTAAAGCAAGAAAAGAAACGTATGAGAGAACCGCTGGTGATGAAGGCCGTAGGTGGAGTACTTCAGTTGTGTTAATACACCATATCGACAATGAAACGAATCAGAGAGACGAGTCCAGAGATGAAGGGACCCGAATGGCTTGATGGTATTGATACAATGCGCAATTGTACGCGGGTATGTTGTTGTGCACAGGTTAAGGAGTGTGAGTGGGAGACAGGAGAGCAATGAGGAAAGTAATGCGAGGAGGTTTGACGACTTTAATTGAACCCGTCAAAGTGGCCCTTGAGGATCCTTTCTCCCATCGGAGAAGGAGCTCGACGAGGCTTGGTTTCGGCAGTCAGTGTGGCAGACCGCCTAGTTTTAGTCGGGGCTTGAGAGAATGGGAGACCCTGTGCAGGCGGACTAACGGCGGAGTTGGGTGGTGCCGCTGGCGGAGAACCAGATCCTGGCATAGGGGGCTGTGAAACAAGCTGTAAGTCGTCGTGCTGGCAGGATCGAGGGTATAGAACCTACCCTATTGAAGCTTGGGGGACCGGTGCTCAGGGAAAGCCTTCTGAGCAACCCAGTTCCCCGTTCGAGCTGGTTATCAGGAACACCACCGTTCGGTTGCATGAAGCGATCGGACATTGTGGTACTCGCGCGACGAGCGTGGCGAGCAGCATGAGTTTGTTCTGGTTCTTCCTCTGATATTATATGTCAGATTTCATTGGAGATAAGGAAAAGAGATGACTCACCCTCAAAGACCGGGGCGGTGCCAAACTTGCGGAATGGGAAGGTAGCCGTTCCAGGTGCTTTACCAGTGGGAGATTGGGCAAGGAAGTATGAGAGAATTGGAGAGCTTCCTGGAGAAGGAATTGTGACTTTTGGACTATAAGGACCAGACGTGGGAGTCGGTAGCTCTGACGGGGGGCTGGCGGGACTCGAGTCGCTAGACGACATGGAGGCCGAACGATGCCTTGGACCACGAGAATTAGCGATTGGGATTGGGCTGGTACGCTTTTCAGGATTATTGGCCATAATATTGAGAGAAATTCAGAGAATTGTTCAGAGAGTGCGCTTGATGGTGGTAGTGAGAGAGATAGGGAAGGAAAGACAGAGTATTTGTAGTCAGGCGGTTCTTATATTTCCTTTGGAGCAAGAGATCGCAATTTCCCGATCTATTCAATTACGTAACTCGAGGGACCGAAATTAGCCTCACCCACGGACTTGGACTCATCTTTCTCGTCAACCACCACCATCTAGATTCTCAGACGACGAAAAAAACTGCTTTCTTCTTGGTCTAGGTCCACGTTATTCTTGCGTCGCGACCTCTATATCTCGCTGGCGATTCTCACTCTATGCATTCCCACATCAACCATCACTACACCCAAGGTTCTCATGAATGATCTGGCGTTCGTGGCTCTCGATCTAGTCGTCTCTAGACCAACAACTCTCGTGCGTACCGTCGTCGATACCATGCTGGATTCCGTACTGCTTTGTCTACGTCGACAACGAGGTGGAAGACTGGTGGGAGACAAAGAAACTCAAGAATACCTCCGTCCCCTAAAAATTTTCTTGGATCTTCCGAATCCGAAACTTGATTGACATCTTACCCCGCGTCACGAGGTCTTTCCCCCGCACATCCCTATTCTATGACCCTGAATGGATGATTTGGAATCCATAGCTTTGTAAAGGCTAAAGCTTCCTTCCATACACGTAGTGCACCGCAATACCATCTGTTGCGTCGTACTATACCTTTATGAGCGTCACTATGATAACACCGCCTCTCCCTGCAACCAGACCTCTTCCGCCTTCAGGCTTATCACGGAGGCTAAATACACGGAGGTAAATGATCTACTGCTACTCCGCACAACATACATACACCAATAATTGCTTGGAGTAATCAACAATTCACGGTGGAGTCACTGCCGAAATGTTACCAAAAACAGCCTAACTACACAAGCGTCATTCCTGTGCACGTCTACTACCTTACAACTCCACATCCACGAATCTTTTTCGCGTCAGTGGCAACACCTTGCGGGCTAAAGCGCATAGACGTTCCAAGTCCGACGTTCTCCACTCGATCTACGACTTCAGTACCATGCTTTCTGACGTTCTCATCTAGAGATTCCATTTTTTCGTCTTGCTTCGACTCACACGAGTGGTACAATGTGACCGCTCAAAGAAGCAAGACTCTACAAACATCTCTGCAAACTTGATGGGTCATCAGATCGTGTGGTGTTTGCATGACCTTTCCACGCTACCGTCACCCTTTCCAGAATCGGTTTTGGGATTGAATGGCCCCGCTTTATCTCAGTTCTCTGAATCTCACGGCTATCCGGATTCTCTGCCGTCGCGGCCATCTCCCTGCATTCTGCGGACTTGATTAAATGATCATCGTCACAGGACCCAGATCCTAGGACAGGTACGTTCTACTCTCTTCTTTCAAGTTCAGTAGTGATGAAGGCTGAACGTTCAGCCAGGTCTTCGTTCTCCGACGATGTACGGGTCCTCCCCGCTTTTACTGGATTAGCACAAGAAAATGCGCACTTTCGGAGACATACCGCGAGTTGTGTCGAAAGTAGATACTGGATCGCCCCCAATTTTGGGCTGAACTCTGGACAAGGTTATCATCTGACGGTCCCTACATGAATTGGTGAGTGCCGCACCAGTTCACTTTGAAAATTCTCATTCATTTGATACAGAACCAGGTATCAGTATATAGGTACATCATCACCTGAACTTGGACTCGTATCTGCTATACCCTGCCAGGCCACAAATGCCATAACCTCGCGCTGGTCTAGGGCAATGGCCGATAATGTTCGTAATTGTGTGTATCTTTCGATCCGAGGAGGCTTTCCGTGAACCTTACAGAGAGTAATTTCACTATTCCGCAGTTGAAGACAAGTCGTCTAAACTAGTATCCTGAAGTGAGTAGCTCCAGTAGAATGTGTAAATTCTGAGCTCCTTTTCTTGTACGAGGCAATTTCAACTCATAGTTCGTCCGAGCCCGAATCTGGCCTAGGTTGCTTCAATTTCTCATGCAATCGGTACGTAGTACGTACTAAATCCCTGACATACCTATCTTCTACACGAGTTCCAAGAAATGAAGCTCGACTATGACTTATGACGCATCCGAGGCGTGTAAACGGTGTGTCTTCCATTCACTGATCGACAATTTGCTCATGTTCAATATTCATAATGCTTATCACACGACGTAGACGCGTCATTGACAGTAACATCGGCTCAAAAAAAGACAACAATACTCGCCGCAAATTACCAGGTAGTACGAAAGCGGCGTAAAAAAAATTTGCCCCGACTCATCGGCATTTGAGTCTTAGTCGATGAGTAATTACACCTTTGAGACCTAGTTTAAATAATCGGGCGGAGCAACTCTGCGTCTGCTGACTTGATCCTAGAGTCCCAGGAGAACGAGGAACAAGAGGTTTCGGATGCCTAGCGAGTTCCGTGGGATCATGTAGTCAGACGCCTCTCGTATTAGAACGGTAAAAAACATGCATGCCCTGACTTCATGACTTCAGGCGTTATTTTCGGGCAGAGTCTCGCTTCTCGCTCCTTGGGTCCTTAATAGCGGAAGTTGCAAAGATAGAGTGGACAAATAGCTATTTGTGCGCGGACTCATTCCAGCAAACCGCGCCATTTAGGTACTTGTGAACTGGACCGCTTGGAGTGGAACACGAGCCTATCTAGGCTAAAGCGCGTAGGTCGTTGCCACTGTGCAGTTTCGTCGTCGAACACCGCCCTTTTGATCAAACTCTAAATATATGAACCCCCCACAATATCTGATGTTCCTGGCATGGAAGAGACCAGCTGGGGTTGTAGACCTGAAAGTAACTCATGCGTATGCTTGGAGAAATAACCGTACAGGGGCAAAGCTGTTTCAACTCGTCAATACTAGCTTTGTGACGTCGATGGGCATGAAGTGCCACCGACTCTCACGTGGCTAAGCCACTGGAAGAGTCCAGTAGACATCGTCCCCGACCGAATCACTGTGAAACTTATGCGGTACTCGAAACTGATTCAATGTGCTTCTCGAGTGTAAGGTGAGCGCATGTTCTTGAGCCTCACAGGGTTAGGCTAAACCTTGTTCTAGAAGTAGACGGTACCGGTGATAGCTATCGTAATTCGTCGCTCGTTCATGTGTTTTCGTTTACGAACATGAGGAATTTGAGATGAGAAGACTCCTAGGCGACTCAACACAGACTGTGAACCGTGACGGTTGAGAACGGCAGCACCAGTTCGAATTTGCGATTCGAATTTCGACTTACGCTGGGCGTTGAAAGAAGTCCCAAGGATTAACATACAGTAGTTGATAGTAAAGGCTATAACCCAAAGCTCATAGACATGAGATATTGAATATCACGTTCAAGAGAACGTGGAGCCCACTATATGCCCACTAATTCTCTTGTTTCGCACCACGAATGAGCTCCGTTGCCTTTTCTGAACGTGGAATGAATCGACATTGGAAGTAACTAGGGTGGCTGAACGGTGCAGTGAGATTCCAAATCGTATTAGGGGGTTATTAACTGCATACCTGACGAGACCGTCATTATACTCGACCTCAGGGTCAACCTCTTGCCCATCTTGATCAAGTGCTTTCTTCATATCGAATGTCGAAAGGAGGTATGCAATCAGAATCCAGGCCGAATTATCCGCGAGGCTTTTACCGGGGCACACTCTATAAACTAGTCCATTTGTTGTTTCTATGGAGCCAGAGGCGGAAACGTACCTCCTACCAAATCCAAAGGCAAATCGCTCCGGATGTGGTGGTAGTTCTTTACCTTCCTCCTTAACGAAGCGCTCCGGTCGGAAGGCCGATGGCTCGGGATACAAGGTCTCGTCGTACATAATTGACCTGATAATCTTGAGGCCATGGTTGTAATAGTTAAAGGGGTTCACACTTACCAAACGTTTCCTACGATAGTAGCGCCTGTATCAAGGTTGACGTTGAATATTGAATGCCGGAATGTGAACGTAATTGAAACCACGTACCTGCTGGAATGTAATATCCATTGTAGATATCATCCGTTATGCAACGATGCGGGACACTTAATGGCACTGTCGGATGCCACCTAAGCGTTTCTGCGAGAATTGCTTCGACGTAGGGTAGCTTATCCCTATCACTAAAGTCCGGAAGTCGTTCCGAACCAACGACAGAGTCTATTTCAGCTTGAGCACGAGCCTGTACCTCTGGGTGTGATACCATAGCTAAGACAAAGGTGAGGACCACCGATACGGTCTACAATTACTGCGTCAGGGGATCCCGTTATATTTCTCAGAAGAAACTTACAGTATCTGAGCCAGCTAAGGAAAGCTTCAGTGGATGTATCCATTGAGGGCGAAGACAAACGCACCCAAGTAGGCGACAGCAGAACAATTCTTGATGACTTCAATCATTTCAGGGTTGTCAAGGTTTCTTTCCGCGTTACGGCTGGCGAATGATGGCAGCGCAGTTCCGTCGGCCTGAAAGATCTTTAACGTTAGATAATGTTATGTGCTATATCATTTCGTTCATTTCGGATTTGAAGACCAACACTCGAAAGCTCTCCGGCGAGACGCCGGAGAGTTCAAAGCCAGAAGGCTTTGGGCTTCTCATATTATCCTTCCGAAATGAATGGAATGGTATAGCAATGTGTATCAACCGTGGTGTCCTCACCATAGATTTCGAAAGCCATTCCCAAGGATGTTCTTTGATCGTGATGGAATCAAGCGCCCACTTTGTTGCCTTCCTCTTGAAGCTTGCACCAGGGAACCAGGCTATTGATCAGACGTCAGCTCGAAGCCGAGCTCAGCAATCAGCAGGATCCACATACCAGGAACATATTTTAAGATAGGGAGAAAGTCGACCAGAAAAGATCCGTGGTTCACTGTGGCGGCTAACCCTTCCATTGTCTTTGCAGCTAATGCGATATATGGGTCATCAACAGGCTGAAGGGTGTAACCGTAAACCAGCTTTAGAATAATCGACCCCGCATGACTGGATTCATGTTGAGCACCAGTAGATAAAGAGAGGTGTCGAACTCACTGCCTAATGTGGTCATTGTAATGTTCTGGATCCGAGACTAGTTTCTGTAGTACGGCAAGTGATGCAGTTCTCTGAACTTCGTAGAATTCTGGTGCGTTACGACTTTGAAAGTATTGATGAAAGGTCTTTCGATGCAATCTTCACCCAAAACGCGTCAGTGTCCAAACATCGATTAACTCAAACTTTGGTCGACTCGCCTCCACTCGTCTGAGTATCTCATATCTAGAGGATGATGAAATGATGCACGGCTAAGGAGAAAACACGGTCACTTGAGGGCTGGATGTGCCCAATATACAAGGAGAAAGGTGAACGCCACGACATTGCAAACTACAGACCCATAACGGTCCTCAACACGGACTACAAAATCTTCACCAAGGCGCTCTCGGATAAACTGGCTGAAGTCGCCCCCTCTATAATACATAAGGATCAAGCAGGCTTCATGAGAGGTAGGCGAATAGAGGAACAAGTATTCCTTGCACACTTGATGGTTGCATATGCTGAGCAAGAAGGAAAAAACGGAGCTATCGTAGCACTAGATCAAGAAAAAGCCTATGACCGGATCTCACACACATACCTGTGGAAAACTCTAGAAGCCTTCAACCTCCCCGAATACTTCATAAACGTCGTTCGCTCTCTCTACTCAGATGCCTATACTAGGGTGGCCATAAATGGTGAAATGAGTGAACTCTTTCAAGTAACGAGAGGCGTGCGCCAGGGTGACCCACTCTCATGTCTCCTCTTCAACCTAGCTATTGAACCACTCGCGGAAATGCTCCGATCATCCAACCTTAAAGGCCTATCAGTGGACGGCCTGATGGAACGAGTCATAGTGGCCCTATATGCAGACGACACCACTGTCTACCTCTCAGAAGACGACAACTTTGATGACCTTCAAATGATCCTTCAACGCTGGTGCGATGCCTCAACCGCAAAGTTCAATATCAAGAAGACCAATGTAATCCCAGTGGGTACACAAGAGTACCGAGAAAACCTTGTCACTTCAAGGAAACTTAACCACCTCTCGGCACCGCTGGAGAATGGCCTGATCCTCTCCGATGGCACATCTGCAAGAATTCTTGGAGGCCGAATAGGGAACAAAGTCGACCAAAGTGAACCATGGTCATTAACGATACAGAAAGTTGACTCCCGCTTGAACAGGGCGGCCAATAACCATCCAACATTTGAATCCAAAAGACACATGATAAACATTAATACTGGTGGCTGCACACAATACTACACAATGGTCTCTGACATGCCAAAACCGGTTGAAGAACATCTGCATAAATCGTCACAAAACTTCTTCTGGAGTGGCGCGCACCCTTCTCTCAATCAGGACATCATCGCAGCACCCTTCTCCGATGGAGGAAAGAAGGTACTATCACTGAAGGCCCGAAACGAAGCCATCGCACTCCGAAGATTCTCCTTTTACGTACAAGAACCACGGGCCACGTGGGCAGTAATTGCGGACCAGATTCTTGACCACCACCGACTTAAGAGCGCACCGGTAGATGGAATCTGCAGAACAAGCCCCTTCACACAGACATGGGGTGTGCGAAAACAAGAACTTCCTCCCATCCTGCGATCCTTGTATACAGTAGCAAAAAAGTATGGCAGCGAAATCGCCTCCCTGGAACCAGACACGTTAACACAGCGTAGAATGAACTTATGGCACCATTTTGCAGAAAACCCAGCTAAACGACAGGTCAATAACTCTAAATTCAGTAAGTGCCTGCGGGAAAACCACCGAATCATTACAGTCGGCGAGGCTATTGATTACATTTCCAGAATCGAACACCCTGATCATATACCAAACAACAACTGCCCCTGTACACCCTGCTCTCAAGACCGACTCCTTTGTGAGTGTGCACATCCCCACCGATGTCTTAGAGAGGCCCGAAGCCGGTTGAATCAACTTCACAATCACTGGATTCCTCGAACACAAACAATCACGCACCCAACGATGCAAAACCAACCAGACCACCCCCCAGGGACGGAGGAGGAGGACTTGTTTGAGAAGAACATGAAAACAAACAATCTGGCAAGCTGCTTCCGTGTTCTCACCAAGACATACCCTGACCGGATACATAGTGCTCCACGCCCTACACGTCCTCCACCACAACCTACTCAACTACCCCCCTTTACCACGGCCTTCTGCACCACTGCATCAACTCGACAACCTGGAGTAGAATATGCCCGTCTAGGAGTTGCAGTCTTCTTTGAAGTAAACGACATTAGGAATACCGCAATGCTACTACCTTATGAACTCTGCCGCGACCACATTACAGCAGGGGTTATCACAATTATCCTAGCTGTGCGTGCCGCCCCCCCGAAAATCCCACTGGTACTCTCTCTACCCAACAAGAATGTTCGCTCCCTGCTTATCGATCGCACCCCTTACCTGGAAGATAACAACTTCCCCAAACTAACAGCGCCGGAATGCTGGAGAGCTGCAATTGCGGCATTGCGCTCCCGGCCAGCACCAACATATCTCATACACAACCCTGACTCCCTCCCTGTTGAAGCAAACAAGCTAGCACAGCAAGCTCTGTCGAAAGCCTCTCCAGACAAGCTTAGCCTGTATATCCCACCTCTACTACGCCTTCGAGGCCTCAAGGTGACGTCACTCACACAACAGACGGCGTACCGAGCAATTCGCTCCCTTAAACAACCTGTACCACGTAAAGGAACCAATAAAAACCTTGAGATTATACAAAAAGCAGTGTTCGAACACACAAGAAATACTCCAAGACGCCAGGATGTATGGCTGTCTATCCGTAAACCACACATTTTTCGCCAACCTAAACAGTTCCTATATTCGGCTATACATGACTCGTTCAAGCTAAGCAAATTCTTCCGCCATATTCCAGGTGCTGAAGATCGTGTAAGGTGTACTGTCTGTAATGTTGATGTAACTATGGAGCATATCCTACTCGAATGCTCAGCAAATCATCAAAGCGAAGTATGGGCTTTAGTCGGAGCCCTTTTCACTAGAAACGGCACAGAGTGGCCAAAGTTAAACTATGGCCTTATATTGGGCTGTAGCCTACCGCTCTTTCATCTGGAATCTGATTTTGACGGAATAGCGGGAGCCCTTCTATATAGTCTAGGTAGTGAAATAGTAACGATAGAAGCATGCCTGAGTCTTACCGGAGCTTTCTACGGGGATAATCGCGCCCAGGAATGTAGGTCGGAACCAGGAAAACTATATAGTTGAGATAGTGGAAGGTCGCAATGCCCGTCGCCGAGTGAATTTCCAGAAGTCCTCGGCTATTTGCCTCTCCGAAGAACTGACTTTGTGCGACTCGTTGACCAAGTTCCCTCTAAGTCTTAAGCTTAGAAAATAATTTCTATATGATACAGTGTATGTAGGTAGTGTATTCCAATGATCATCTTCCATAGTACTTTTGCAGCGCAGTTTCTGGGGTTTCTACAAGTGACCAAGAATTACATAACGACATTGCCCTTTGTCCGCGACGACGGTATAAAGCCGGATGAAATTCTTCTCGCACTCTTTCAGTTTCCCCTCCGTTGCACTATCCCCTAGACTTCAACCATGAAACGCCGCGCTCTTGCCGATATCTGAACCCGAAGAGACAAGCCGTTGACCAGGAAGACAAGCGTGTGTGTTCTCATTGTAAAGCGACGAGTGTTACCTCAAAGTGAGCGCAATAATCGATGACATTCACTGAAAAAAAAAACTTATCCTTACACCTTGAACTAGGTACTATGAACCGGGTGGTGCCCTGGATTCCCAGACTGACTCACAATCATACGTTGCCGATTATTACAACCAAGCGGGGGATACTATGTACGCAGGCATAAAGGAGAAAAATCAAGGTATGGCCTATTGTTTCTAATCAATCGTGACGATTCTGATGCTCTCCGTTGTCCGTCTAGCTGCTAAGGCTGTAAGCCACGATAACACGCTGGCCAAGACGTGTACCGTCAAGATCAAGAGAGAGATTGAGGAAGAAGAGGAGAACAAGTACGTCTCTGTTCCTTCAGTACATAGAATCGTACTAACAATGTAGCTCACAGGCTGCCTATGGACCTCTTGGATGAAAACACCCGGACCATCATTGACCTTCAAACCCAGTTACGCCGCAGTCAAGACGATCTCTATACAGTGCGGCTCAAGATTCAGACACCAATGACGACCCGTGTCCGCGTGGATGTACCTGTTGCCCGTTTTTCTTAAGTAGACTAAAGTGGTTGCACTGCATGATGTCAATAGATAGATTCGATATTGAAAAGATTTTCTATTAAAAAGCCTGAACGAGAACGAAACGAGTACAGGAGAAACGGCCACGTTTCGTGAAATGAGTCATTTGACCCAAGTCATGATTGGTTCGGATTTATTCCTGCGCTGAGTTGATCTGATTTCTTCCTCATTTTTGCCATACTATATAGGACTACATTGTGTCAGATAGTTTGGAGACCGCTCAGATTGTTGGAGGGCCGGTTTATATAGACCCTAACTTGACTCTCCGAACTATTCAACTATCCGTACAATATACACTCATATAGTTATGTTGCAAGTTCCAGATGTTCATGATCAGGCGATAGCTCGCCTTTTCTCTATCCTTGTATCGGAAACGGCGCTGATGCTTTGGAAAGTCAGGTGCGAATCCACCATAGGAGGGAAAGAGTGGCCAACCCCCTCAGAAGTAAAGAACCGCTGCATTGCTATTATTAACAAGAGACTACTTTTTGACCGAATGCTCACAAACGAGCAAACGTACGGTAAACGCGCTTTAGACCCTGCCCTAGTTCGGCGAACTTGGGCGAAGCTTTTAAAGAATCAGTCGGCGATACCAGGGGACTGGCCAACTAATCTGGCCACCGAGGTTTTAGTGGGTATGGAGGAATTGCGCAACTAATATTCAATATTTCTCAACACACTAGCGAGCAGCATGACATTGCCCCATCCGATTTCAATCTCGCTCTGATACACCTCAACAAGGTGCTACAATGATAGTGGAACAAAGTCCACTCCTCCTCAGTCCCACACTGTCTACACCGGTCGTGCATAGCATTTCCCCGGGTGGTTGTCCCCTCGTACATTTCGCCGCTCCATCATTTCCCGGTGCGCTTGTCGCACGGTCCTGTCCACCTCTCCTAGGTCGCATAGTCCTAGGACCCTTTACGCCGCGACTCCCCGACTCTACACGCGGTTAGAGTGCGGGTAGTCGTTGACTACAAGTCTCGTACCACAAAAAAAAAAAAAAAAAAAAAAAAAAAAAAAAAAAAAAAAACACGGTCACTTACGGGCAAGGTCCCAATCCCATTTCATGAGGTCGTTGACCATGTACATTGCTGGCATATACTGTGAGGAAAGCACCGTCAAAGATACTAAGATAATAGATACTCACCAGGACGATCTGAATAGTTGCCGGACCGCTTTTCCAGAAGCTCATTTGTAGCCTGCAACGAATTGAGGATGATCATAGGTTCTCCAAACACGCTAACGTGAATGATATCGCTTCCGTGCTGAAGAGACCAGTTGCAATATGTCGCCCAACGTGGTTGGTGGTTGCGTTGTTTGACGTCGAACATATTGCCTATTATCGGTCGTCTTGTGGGGCCTGGCGGCAGCGGTAAACCTCGTTTCTTATGCCTCAAGGCATCACGACGGATGAAGAGCCATATAAAAGACAGAATTGTCAGGATGCTGAGGATTAGGAAACATTGGTGCACTATCATATGCATTGCGACCTTTTATATCGTCGGTTGTGACATTTCTGACAGTTCGGAGAATGAAGAAGCCATGATAGTAATACACCCCGGGCCGTTGAAACTTTTAAGAAAGTCTACTGACCAGCTATCTCTGACTTCGCAGTGCCCATTATGCACAGTGAGACTACGACAGTTCGAGCCGATCATCCAACGTCAATGCATTGGATTCTGGTTCAAGGTCAGCGTTGAGACTGTGACGGTCGAAGTGTGTTGCGCCAGACGAGCCCAGTGTTTCATCCTCGTGCTATAAAAGGTGATATTAGCAGACTGGAAAAGAGTCATTAGTACGTACGTCCATGTTAGCTGAGAGAGATTTTCAGTCTATCCCCGGCGAAGCTGTCAGCCGAAGCACTCCGGAAAATATATGGATAATGTACAAAATCGGTCGATATAATCGTTATCTATCTGGGAACAAATATTCAGCGTCATCTGAGCTGATAGGATCTCTAGCACGATATTCTGCCAAAAATCTGAGCTATCAGCGGGTATCATGCTTGGGAAAGCGGAACACACCAAATAAGTGTTACTCTTGGGTGGTACCTTGAATGCGTTCTACTACCGTTTCCGAACGGGGAATGAAGCGACATGTAAAATGGCTTGGATGGCTGAATACTCCGGTGAGATTCTGAGTGAATACTAGAAGTTCATTGACTGCACACCTAACAAGACCGTCATTATACTTGACTGCGGGGTCAACCTCTTTCCCATCTTTATCAAGTGGCTTCTTGATGTCGAACGTCGAAAGTAGGTATGTAATAAGGAGCCAGACTGAGTTCGCCGCGAGATATTTCCCAGGGCAGACTCTGCGCTCCGGTCAATTTGTTATATGTGCAAAGAAGGATACAACGCACCTCCTACCGAATCCGAAGAGAAATTGTTCGGGATGTGGTTGTAATTCTTTACCTTCCTCTTTAACGAAGCGTTCTGGTCGGAAAGCTGATGGCTCGGGATACAGTGTCTCATCGTGCATGATTGCCCTTGTAGAATGAGGACAATGTCGACATTTTAGGGGACTTGACCTTACCAAATGTTTCCTACGACCGTAGCACCTGCATCATAATGTCAGGCTAGAATATGTGACGTTTTTTTCAAGCCCACTCACCTGCTGGAATGTAATATCCATTGTACACATCGTCTGTGATACAGCTGTGCGGGACACTTAACGGCGCAACTGGATGGATTCTCATCGTTTCCGCGAATAAAGCCTCAACGTAAGGTAGCCGATCCCTATCACTGAAATCTGGAAATCGTGCCGGACCAACAACTGCGTCTATTTCAGCCTGTGCTCGAGCTTGGACCTCCGGATGCAGTACCATGGCCAATATAAATGTGAGGGCCAAAGATACCGTCTACGATTGCATTGAATTTAATTTCAGTCATCATCGAGTATTTGTTCTGGGAAAGTACTTACGGTATCCGAACCAGCTACATATGCCTCGCTTCAGTCACTTTATCAGGTATGGCAGGAACATGATACACGCACCCAAATAAGCAATAGCTGAACAATTCTTGATCACTTCGACCATCTGAAAATCATCAAGATTCTTCTCCGCATTGCGGCTAGCGAATGACGGTAGCGCAGTTCCATCCGCCTTCCAGATGTACATGGTTGTGAGGAAGTATCCTTTCAATGGGAACAGTAGTGTCCTCACCATAGAAGCTGCAAGCCACTCCCATGGACGTTCTTTGATTGCTATCGAATCAAGTGCCCATTTCTCGGCTTTCCTCTTGAAGCTTGCACCAGGTAACCAGGCTGCAGATCGGACGTCGCCTGAGGTGACTCGGGTTAACTGGAGAGATTCACGTACAAGGAACATATTTTAAGATAGGGAGGAAATCGACGAGAAAAGACCCGTGGTTGACCGCGGCGACTAATCCTTCCATGGCCTTTGCAGCTAATGTGACATATGGATCATCGACAGGCTGAAGAGTGTAACCGTAGACCAGCTTCAGGATGATAGAGCCGGCGTGACTGCCATACGACATTCAGTACTAGTAAATGAAGGACGTGTTTGACTCACTGCCTAATGTGGACATTGTAGTTGTCTGGATCCGATACAAGTTTCTGCAGCACGGCGAGCGACGCAGCTCTCTGAACTTCGTAAAATTCGGGTGCGTTGCGACTCTGGAAGTATTGATGAAAAGTCTTTCGATGAAGCCTATGCACAGATTTTGGTATCAGTGCCCGAACATCTATCAATTTTAGCCCTCTTGCCTCCATTCGTCAGAATATTTCATATCTAAAGATGATGATCAGATGCGCCCTAGTGCGAAGCCACGTTCACTCACGGACAAAGTCCCATTCCCATTTCATGAGATCGTTCGCCATATACATTGCTGACAAACACTAAGTATAAAGAACAGGCGGTCAAAAGCCGGGCGATACTCACGGGGACGATCCGAGTAGTTGCCGGATCGTTTTTCCAAGAGCTCAGCCGTAGACTTCAACGAATTCAGGATGACCATATGTTCACCGAAAACGTTGACATAGACGATATCGCTGTTGTGTTGTCGAGACCAATCTCGATACGTTACCCAGCGTGGCTGGTCTTTGCGTATTTTGACGTCGAACATGTTTCCTATAATCGGAAATCCTCTGGGCCCTGGTGGTAGCGGTAACCCTCGTTGTCTGCGCCTCATGATAACGCGACGGATGAAGAGCCATAGGAGAGGCGCAGCGGCCAAGATGCTGAGGATGGGGACCATGAGTACACCTCGTTGTTCATGCTGTATGATGCACACCTTTTATACTGGGCCAGGTGTCAACAGTGGGTCCTGAGAAGCCTGAAGATGACACAGCAGCTTGAGAAGATAACGCCGTTCTTGAATATAGTATGTTGTCATGTCGCTGAATAGTCAGCTGAAAAGGCATGATTGCGCATGGTATAATTGGCACAGTCTTGCCAAAGTTGGAGTACGGTAAGCGGACTGGGACCTAAAACGCAAACCCGCGATCCTCGCGATCATAGCTATGGCGGAAAAGTAGATTTCGAGGCCCCGGTGGGATTGTGCTGGGGTATCGTGCAGAGGAAGCTAGTATAAGAGGGCAGGATCATCGCTAAGAAGTCAGAACCTTGATAGGATGCATCAAATCATGCAGTCATAGCACATACATTCAATGCCCTAACACGAAGTTTAACGTATACATCGGTCAGGTCGGATAGTCCGGATAGTAGGCGATGTCATGAATGTTCTGATATGGTTTAGAGCATCAGCTACAGATGAATATCACTCACCAAGAAGAATGGGCATTTTTCTGCTTTGTCAATAGTCTTGTTCAAACCTCGGCCCGTTTATGGGACTCCAAATTTTTGAGTCATGTGACGGGCCCAAGCACTGCCACAATCTCATCTCTTTTCTTCGCGTCGATAGTTTTTGCGCGTTTTGCGTTCGTATCTCTCTCCGTAGACTATCTCAGACCTTGATATCAGCGAAATCCTCAAAGAAGCTGCGATATACCAATCAAGGGTCACTCTGGAACAAGCAGAACCCGCCATTTTAGATGTCTAAACCCTCAAATACTGAAGGCACCGTCTCGAAGTAAATAAAGAGCATTACGACGTTACATAGCCGCGAAATTTGCGAGAGAATCGAGGGCTGAGTACGTTTAGTATGAGATGAAAGGGTCCGGAAGTTAATGAACCATCGCTTCACTGAGCGACATGAAAGCAGAGTGTTCACAGATGTGCTTCATGAGGGTGTAGCCACGATATAAGTAGCAACGATGTGCTGTTTGATTTTTAGAATCACCGTTTTTTATGCTAGTATCACGAGAGCAATGTTTTGGAAGCGGTAAGTAACCTTCGAAGGCAAGATAAATTGCTTGCGGCCTTCATGGTAGACAATTTGCTGGGTAGCGCAGGTTTCCCGGCGAGATCGAGAGCGCGAGAGCGAGAAAATGGTCCATCGGGTGATCAATGGTCTGTTACTGGCGAAAAAGAGGCCAAATGCAAAATAAACCACCATCGAGGAGTATCGATGATGAAAGGAGAAGGAAAGCCTCAAGAACTCACATGACTTAAAAATGCATCACATGATTTAATTTTATCTATATATGGTATTTGGTAAAAAATTGCGAAGCTCGAGGAGGAGCCCAGGGTACCCGCGGTGATTTGAAGCAGACTCATATCAAGCGAGCCTGCGAGCGATTGAGTCTGCCTAGGGGAGACTAGCTTTGTCAATGTCACAGCGGTGGTTCAAGCATCTTTGGGTCCAACGATGACCGTCCAAAGAGTACAATGGAATTTTGGCCGATATCTGTCGTCAAATGAGCAACGTATTTGATCGAAAAAATCGTAAAAACAGGCTAGATCTTTGGGTGCTGATTTTGACCATGTTCGTCTAGCCAAATAAAAGCACAGTTTGGGAGAAAAAGAGCCTTCATCTCTGTACAGCCTCTTCACGTGGATCTTTTTGGTCGGAATCCCAAAGATGAAGGATCTTTGGGTGCGTTCCGAAATATTTCCGTCATCTTTACAACGTGTTTGCTGAGCCAAAGATGGGAAACCTTTTCGGTCGAATTTCTTTGCCCCCAATGTTGCACGAAAACATTTGACCAAGATGCTGAGTGTTTGGTGCGATCTTCCCTGCTAAAGAGACTGCTTATTTGAACCCAAAGATAGGCGTGAACTCTTTGAACAGTGTTATTTGAACCCAAAGATGCTTGAACCACCGCTGTGTGTGATGGAGGAAAAGACGTAAATCAACATGTCACAACAAAGTCAACGCCTGGTAAGCGCCCGAATAAGTCACTTGAAACCTTCGATCACCTGCAACGGAGCGGAATTTGAGACGCTTTCTCTTGTTTACAATGTCTCACCAAGCTCTCTCCTTGACTATCATCTCTACGAGCACACCAGCCCCCAGGAAACTACGATGTCAAAATTTGGGGAGCCCTCCGACCCAAGGGTACAACATCACATCAAACTCGCGGCGACATACCTCGAGCTTCACCTGTGAGGAGTTTCTCCCGTCCTTTGCCTGTATACTTACTCCTATTTTCAGTTACAAAGAGGCGGAAGCTATAGCAGATCGTGTATTGCATCTTGTTCCTCATGCTTTTGCGGCCCTCTTCACTCGAGGCCTAGCTCGAGAAAACCTGAGAAATTTGGATGGTGCATACGCTGGTGAGTGTCTTATTGGGCTTTGCGAATACTCCACATGTTTCATGTATCATCAGATATGGTTTTGGTTGCCGATAGTGGTTACTTTTCGCCCGCCGTAATCGACCCTCACGTCTATCGCATCCTAGAAGCATGCAATAAGCGAGGAGAAGACATGGTAAAAGGTGGAATTGTGAAACATCACATGCCCAAGCTACCGCCAACCTTGCCACCACTGGTCCCTTCATTGCGTTCCGTACATCCACTGTCGCCCTTGTCTGAGCGCAAGTACGACGCCAGCCCCGACGACGACGACGAATTCTATCACCTTGGCGACGGGGGAGTATGCAAGTTCTATAATCATCAAGGTTGTGCTCGCGGAACCCAGTGCATGTATGGGCATGCCCCTGATTCTCGCAGCATTCCAGGTTGCGAGTAAGTCGATGACTTCAGGGTAACCGGTCTACAGCTAAAGCGGTTATATAGGGGGAAGAATGTCTGCCTAAATTTCTTGCTTGATACGTGCAAGTGGGGCTATACCAATTGCCTTTACTCGCATTCCAAACAGGATTTGTCCCCCGGCGGTTGGTACAATGACGTGGAACAGACCAGACGCATCCGAGAGCATGTTTTGGGACCTTCGCAAAATTCAACCGTGGCGGAGGCTATAAGAGTAGCTCAAGAAGCCGCTGCCAGTTTGCAAAAACGGCAAGTGCTTACCAAGGCCGCGAAGGG
Source organism: Paramarasmius palmivorus (assembly GCA_037176845.1). Taxonomy (NCBI): domain Eukaryota; kingdom Fungi; phylum Basidiomycota; class Agaricomycetes; order Agaricales; family Marasmiaceae; genus Paramarasmius; species Paramarasmius palmivorus. The sequence continues at coordinate 283,447 of JAYKXP010000070.1, read as the reverse complement.
TAAGAACAGGAACAGGAAAGCTAACAAGAAGAAGCGTAATAATGGTCCGAAGAAGACTCTCCGTAGTATCAGTGCCGGGAGGATGATGGGCCTAGACTCTGAATGGCTTGACGAGGACGAATACTCGTGTGGTGGATTCACAGAGAGTGCTACGTTTGAGTTGGTGTGTCAGGGTGTACACCCATGGGATGAGGATGCTGAGGTTCGTGAATTGCTAAGCTTCTGATGCATACACCAAAGCTTACTCGGTAACCTTGTAGGACGTCCTTGCGGCACTTCACGATTACTGATTTGGGAAATTATGAGCGGAAACCTGGACAGATATGACCAGAGAGTCCTCTCCTGATATATGACTGATATATAGTATTTTTTGCGGCTAAACCTTGTACAATATGACCTTCTACTTTAGTGTAAACGTTCGTCTCGAATTCAGTGTACTATTAGAACACCAATTGCGAATTCCGATAGGCGTCAACGTGTGCAATGTTATAGGCGCTGGCGATGGTGACTCACCTTTTTGAGCACGCCCACCACGCGTGCCTCAACTTTGTTTCGACACTTCAAGGTTCCTCGTTCAATGTCTCTACAGAATCCTATAAACGATGGATCTACCTTGGCACGACCTATTTCAGTTCCCCCTTCTTCCGGAGAATCCATGAATCGCGACTCTGGCTTAGGAATTCGGCTCCCAAGTGTTAGTTCGCGCCCTGCATCGGCAGCACCCCAACAATCCAAACATCATCGGAACTTTTCAAGCCCCTCTTATAGGGCGATTAACACGGGAGCTTCGTTAGACTTGATGGGCCACCTTCAACGTTCCGGTCCTGCGATTGTGAAGACGAGGTCTGGCAGTGTACTCTCTCGAGGCTTCATTCTCAAGACAGATTTCTATCCTTCAGGCGAGTGTCTTTTGTTATGTGGAGCGTGTATTTGAATGGAGACGAATCCCTTGCAGGACGGGCCCTTGACCTCGACCTCAACGTCCACGGTGCACCCAACTTCCGAGCGCCCCGTCAGGGTGACCTGAACGTCTTCGGCGTCGCACAGCCGCGTACGCAAGGTCTGAGAGCTATTCTTTCAGTGCTTCGCTGTCGACCTGGTATTCAAGATCCGTCTCATGTGGTGTGGTTTTCTACGAGAGAAGAGCCGATTGGTGCGCGTTATACTGTCCACTCAAAGTCAAGCATTGCTGATACTTTTATTGCGTTTAGTGTACATCTCTGGACGACCTTTTGTTCTTAGGGATGCCTCACAACCAAGGCGAACATTGTCTATATCGGATCGTGCGGAGAATTTGGAGGCTATCGAGATGCGGTTGAAGAATGACATCCTGCAGGAAGCCACGAGGTATGACGCCGGTCTTTCTGTCCCTGAGGATGTTTAGTGATTGTTTCCCCAGATATGGTGGTCTAGTATTGACTCACAACGAAGTCGGTATGGCTAATTCACCGATTACGGCGTTACTTTGACTTAAACTATGGGTTTCAGCCTCGGATAGCGGAGAAGGCGCTATCCTTCCTACCTGGACTGCAGTGGATACGAACAATGTGAAGACGTCGCGGGAGCTTTGGACCTACATGAAGAATGAAGGTTGGAATGTTGATGTGCGTTTATCGTCCCGTTACACTCGGACAGTACGGTACTGATAGTTACACCTCATAGTATTACCGGTACGGCCTACCTGATACGTTTCCCGAAACATCATTTCTCATCACCGACATCATTTTACAGGATACCCATCTCGCCAGATCGTCCAATAGAAGTACTATTTCACCTGCAAAACCCGAGTCAATTTGCTCACACGACCATAGGATAACTATCTAGACGCTTATCTTAACGTTATCAAGACCACTGATCCGCACAAAACATCCCTCGTTTTCTCTTGTGGTATGGGTGCCATGCGAACCACGTACGCCATGGTAGCTGCTTGCATTGTTAGAAGGAAGAGGGTTATGGAACAAGGCTGGACCGATCCGTTTGGTTTGGTTGGAAGTAGTACGTTTAATGCCGCTGGCAATGCCCTTAAAGGAACGAATACCCCATTGTCCAGATCCGATACACCTCCCATAATGGGTGTTTCCAAATCTGGTGTTTCAACGGTTTGCGTTTCTCTGGGAGAAGCTTCGTTATGCTAAATCTCTCTGTATAGCCTAGCAACTCTCAAATCCAAATGTCGATGGAGCAAGCAAGCGCGCAGCAGGATCTAAGCAGGTCGTTGTTGAGATTGACGTACCTTCTACAACAAAGTAAGATTTGTTCTTGTCGCTACAAGTTAATCCGGCTCACTCCGCACTTCAGCCCTCCAGGAACCAGCATCTCACTCTGCTATAGAGCTACTCATGACCAACCCGACACTTCTCGAGAACCTCAGAAAGGCTTTCATGGGCAACTATGGGATTATCCTCAGTTTATTAGGATGCCTCGATCACGGCGTTCAAGCGAAGAAGCTTGTCGATAAAGTCATCGACAGCAGTACGTCCACAGTAATCTCGCCCCTCATAACAGTTGCCGATTGACCTTTTCGTCGTTAGATGATCACGTGCTGAACATCCGTGAAGACATCCTCGTAGAACGGATGAAATACTCTTTAACCAGTATGGAAGAAGAGAAGGGAGAAGCTTTCTTGAATAGAGCCGGGAAGTCTCTAGAGAAATAGTATGTGACGGTCTCGATCCTAAGCTCCTTTATTGAATGTCTGTTAGTTTCTTTATGATTGCCTTTGCTAGCTACGTCGAAGGGTCGGAAGATTTCAGTCAAAGCTTCTCTGACTGGTTGAAGGTTCGTTTTCGGATCGAATGCCACTTTTGTTTCTCACTAAAGTCCGCCATAGACGAGAACCGAAATATGGAAGTCCGTGATTGACACTCTAACATCAACCAAAAACAATATACTGACTGTTATATTAGTCAGATCAAGTTCCTTCGCAAGTCGATATCTGGTCTTCGCTTGAACGTATTTGCACCAGTCACCGACCTTTCAGCGCTGTCACGCAGTGGATCCCAAGGGCGTGCTCTTGTTCCGGGGAAGAAGAACGATGTCGCGATTTCAGGAGGTGAAATTCTTGGTGATGAATATTCTATACACGTCGTCAAGAATCGGAGTGGTATCATTCTACGTGAAAGGTGAGCGTTTGTGTTTAGCCTGCTACTCGCATTGACACCGCCTTCAATGTAGCACTCTGCTCAAATCCGATCAGTGGCTAAGGGAATCCCATCATGTTGACCACGGTGTTCGGGGTGCGATTAACTTCAGACGAAACCCAGATTCGAACATCTACGCTCTGGGTCAACCAACCATTGAGGCTATCGACGAGGTTGTTAGACGAGTGAAGGCGGAGAATCCTCACGCAGAACGCCTTGTCTGGGTTACACTACGAGAAGAGCCAATTGTGTATGTGAACGGGGCACCGTATTGCTTGAGAAGGGAAGGATTTTCACTCAGAAACATGAAGGGTGTGTGTTCCGGATGGAGGCAGTTCGGTAATTCTAATGTCCTTTTGATCAGATTATGGTGGCATATCAGCCTCTCGGTTAGAGATCTTGGAAGAACGATTGAGAGACGATGTCATCTCAGAATTGAATGCCTTTGGTGGCAGGTGCGTTACCGCCACACCTTCGGTCACGATTCCTGTTCTTAACAATCAATATGATACAGATTGCTTCTGCACGCCGAAACCGAAGACGGAACTGTTATACCTGTCTGGGAAGATGTACAGCCGTCGAACGTTGTAGTACTGAAAGACATTATGGAATCCCGTCGAACTGCCTACGGAATAGAACTAGTCTATGACCGCATCCCGATTACCGCAGAACGCCCTCCAGATTTCGCTGACCTCAACGAATTGATTGATCTGGTGCTGAGGTCTTCAAGTGACACGCCCATCGTCGTTAACTGTCAGCTTGGGCGGGGAAGGAGTACATTAGCTTCGGTAAGCACTTTCCAGTCCAGCGGTGGTTCTGTCGTCTATCTCATTTGTGTTGTATTTTGACAGATCATTTTGACTTTGATCAAACAATGGCTAGAAGACTATCGGACAAAGGGTCCAGGGAAGTTACAGCGCTCAATGACGGTGACCTCTACGACCGAACCGCTCATGACGAAACATTCTTACCAAGTCATCAACAGTATGTCTGGAAATGGGTGGCATATCAAGATCAGAACTAACTATATCTTAGATCTCCTTCGCGTCATACGGGGTGGATTGAAAGTAAAGAGTGTTGTAGATGCTGCAATCGACCAGTGCGCTGTGGTATACAACCTACGAGATTCGATAGAAGAGTCGAGGCTTCAAGCTGAACAGGCATCTGATGACGCAGCCAGGAAGATCCATGCAACCAAAGGTATAGTTGTACTACTTGTTAGCCGCGTCCATGACTGAATCTCGCAATAGCCATCCAGAACCTACGAAGATACTTTGAGCTCATTGTCTTCCAGGCATATCTCCAATCCACCGAGCCTAACACTATGCAAGACTTTGAGAGCATCGAGACGTTCGTCAAGAACCGACCTGGTGAGCTATCATCACTTGGTGGACGAGGATGGTTAATGCTCATGAACCATAGTCATCAGAACGTTTGAGAAGGAGCTCAGTGGTGCGGAAGGTCTTAGTGTCCTGAAGCCCCTGGAACGTGTCAATGTTGAGGATGGTGTTGCGCACCCTGACGAAGTGAAGCAAGTAGTCATCAACAGATCTGGAACTATCCTTTCGGCGTCTACCATATTGAAGAGTGATTTCTTCTCTAATCTTCAAAAGATGACTCTGCCCGAGTATGTGGTTCCATACCGCTGTCAGCTATGTATTGATCGTTCTCTAGACGAATAGAAGGCGCTCCAAACTTCCGTAGAGTGCCTCTAACCTTGAAACTAGTCACTTCAAAGTCAGGAAGATCTTCACCTGCAAATGAAACTGATTTCGTTGTCGGGACTCGTCCGGATGGTAAGATGGTTTGTGGAAGGTAAGAGGATACAACGACATCAGCAACGCTGAAGGGGAGCTGATTGATTATCATATAGTGGTATGCCAACTGTGGATGGCTTACGAAGAGCGCTGAGGCGAGTCGATGCCGGCCCAGATGGAAAGAACTTTGTATATTGGACTTCTCTTCGGGAGGTATGTTCTAGCGGTACCATCAGTCAAAGTATGTTGTTAATCGTGATATAGGAACCAGTACTGTATGTTGCTGGCAGACCCCACGTTTTGAGGTTGGTTGACAAGCCGCTTGAGAATGTCGAGTGAGTGAAATGTGGTTGGTGGTTGGTGCCTGACTTAATAACATCGGTTTCCAGGGCCACGGGCGTGAGTACTGCAGTTGTCGAAGCCATGGAGCGGAACTTCAAAGCAGACGTCTTGCGGGAATTACGAAAAGGCCAAGGTCGTATTCTTTTGCATGACGAAGTTGAAGAACGACCGGGTGTCTTTTCGATCATACCAATTTGGGAGACAGTGAGAGAGGAAGACATTTTAACACCAAGGGACGTGTTTGAGTTGATGGCTAAGGAGGGATACAAGGTACGTCTTTTTGCCTCGTGTTCTAATGGAAGTCAGATACACACATGGTGGTGTCCATCTAGATCGACTATGGCCGCGTTGCAATCACCGATGAACAAGCACCGCTTCCAGACGCGCTTTCTATCCTTCTGGATCGTGTCAGATCAGGATATTCACAAGCAGGCGATTTCATATTCAACTGTCAGATGGGAAGAGGCCGGACGACGACTGGGATGGTCAGTGCATGTTTGATATCGACGACGATGCATTGGGATACGCAACAAAGCGATTCGAATGTGTTGCCTGAGAAGGAAGACGAAGAAGATCCAACGGAAGAATACAATTCCATGGATGGTCCGTCGGAAGAGGAAGCGTACCGGCAGGGTGAGTGAGATTCGGGTTTGCTACCCTCGTTACGAGTCACATTCATTAATTGATTTACGGGTGTTTCGAGCAGGCGAGTACAAAACGATCTTACAGCTAGTCGGGGTACTTTCACACGGCAAGGTGGCGAAACGATTGACTGATCGGGCTATTGACTTGATGCAAGATGTTCAGAATCTGAGAAAGGCGATCTATGAGTGAGTTCTTCCGACGGGGTCTAGACTCTGGAAAGGAGCGCTGACGATTTTTCAGCTACAAGCTCAAAGCTGAGGCATGCGAACGAGGTAGTAAGAAGGAGACGCAGTTGAGGAATATAACAGTGAATTATCTGTGAGTGACACATATCCTGACGTGTCTGTTGAATGGTGATGATGATGTGCCTACCTGTCCGATTTGGTGGGTTCGGCCATCTCGACCATGCATAAAGACTGTGTAGCCTGCACGATGTCTGATGAAGTGATACTGATGCATACCATACATAGGTACCGTTATGGGACGTTGATTGTGTTTGCCAACTATCTCATAGAGATGAGGGAGAGAGGGGGACCAGAGGTGACGTTCCCAACTTGGCTAGCGGAGCATCGAGAGATAACGAAATTGCTTGGCCGACGTTCACTGGACTGAGAGGGGAATGAGATCAAGACGAGATTTCATTATCTTGGACTAAATACTGTATGTAAACTACGACAGGATAACTAGGGTACACAGCGAAGTATAATGCCTTGAAAGCTGTCGAGCAGAGCTGTGGGAGTGTGAAATACCAGAGCGGTAACAAATGCCACAGCCACTCGTTACAGGGCAATTGTAGAGTGACACTGCGCAGTGTCACATCACGACCGGTTTCCAGCATTTTACATTTCTTCCCTTTCACCGCTTTTTTATTTTCCTTTTTCTCTCTCTTTCTCTACCATCCAGCAGAGACCCAGTCGAGTAACCATGAAGGCTACTCGCCCGTTACTCATATCATGTTTTCTTGCAGTCGCTCTCATTCATTCGGTTAAGGCTGAGCCAGCACCGGTACCAGCGCCATTAGTGACACCCCCTCCAGCGTTACTTCGTCGCCAGATGCTATTTCCTCGTCAGAGTGATGGTGGTGGTATACTTGGCTTAGGAGATAAGGAAACAGCTACATCTGGAGGAGGAGCAGGAGGCGCTGGCAGTGGAGCCAACACAGGGACAGCACGAACTCAGACGACCCCCACTGCTGAGACCACTCCCCCCGCCAACAGCAACACGAATACCAACACAAATACCAACACAAACACCAACACGAATACGAATACCAACACTAATACCAATACAAACACCAACACAAACACCGCTACAAACACCAATACCAATACCAACACTAATACTGCTGCTCAAAATCCTTCGACTCCGACTACCCCTCCTGCCAACAACAGTCCGTCAAAGACACAGACTCCTCAGACGATCACAAGTGTCAATGCCGAAGGAGAGGAAGTGACCGTCACAGTTACTCCTTCAGACGAGCCCAGTGCGCCCAGCACGTCGGCGTCAGACAGTGCGGCGAACTCAGGAAACAGTAACAACGGCAGTACTAGCAAGGGTCTGAGCACAGGATCGATTATCGGTCTCTCAGTGGCAGGCGGTGTCGCCTTGCTTGGTATAATAGGTTTCTTCGTGTGGAAGTTTACCAGGAAACGCTTCTCCGACTTCGATGACAGTAGGTCTTTTTTTCCCTAATTACAGGCGAAGGCTGATATATCCCTCTCCAGACGAAGCTATCAAATGGCCGGAACTCAACTCTCACTCGAATGCAGGCGGTGACACCCATCCTTTACCTGTCAACAACACTGGTCGAGCTGGCTTCGACACCGGTTCAGAGGTATCCCTCTCACGTGCCCCATCAAACTCCACACACAACTACTCGAGCAACTACTCAACATCCGACCTTGGCCCAGATCCATACGCCGTTCCTCCTCTTCCTCATTTGAACCCCAGCCAACCGTACCGTGACGACCCGAATATGACTGGGTACTACGATCCTTATCGTGGACCTGTTCCCAATTCGCTTAACGACCCCGCAGGCGGTCATGGTCACGGTTGGGGTGGAGAGGCAATACCAATGACGCAGTTGGCTCCTGGTGTGCCAGCGGCTGGACGGCTGAGTCCTGGGCCTCAGATGGCGTATGCTCCTAGTATAGGTGGAAGGATGAGTCCTGGTCCTGGAATGGCGTATGATATGGGTAGAGCGTCGCCTGCGCCTCAGATGATGCAAGGACGAGCATCGCCAGGTCCTCATATGGCCTATGGGCATCATTAGGGTCGGGGTCTTTGAAGGAGAAGAAGAGCTGAAAGGCAACAAGTGGACGATGGTTTAGAAGGACATTTTTTTCCTTTAGAATTTTAGAATGGACAAAAGTTTTTCTCGGTCGCTCTGTCTAGCATCGTTGTCGGAGTCTTGTCATGTTCTCATCGACACGTTTCTTTTCTCCTTGGTTTAAACTGGGCAGAACAGCATTCATAACATTCACCGGACTTGCGCCCTTCTTTATACCGACGATTCTTGTCCGCCTTTCTCCTTCACCTCTTCCTCCTGGTGTAAAAGACTCCCTTGCCCATGATCCAATGCCGTAGATCCCATTGGACACTTTCTGTACCACGATGCTATTCACGAGTTGGTTACTGTTCGCTACGTTCCTCATCATCACGTCCTCTCCCTATCTTATCCATCCATCCTTATCCTGGTCACTACGCAATCCTGCGTTCCTCATTCCCTGTTCCCTCACTGTCCATATTCACAACTTTCGTCTCGTTTTCCAGTCAAAGTATCCCGTATCCTGATATCGTATCTAAGTAATCTTCGTGTTAGTATGTTTCTATTAGCTCTCACAACAGCAATCAAGAACGCAATTGCAGACGACAAGCGGCCAGGCGGAGTGGTTTTCCCCTTCTTGCATGTATCATACATCATACTATGTTCAATTGTGCTGCGTTGTCGTCAATGCTACTGATGATTATCCTTACCAGTCCTTACCGTAGTGGAGCCTCGGGGATATCGGTGCTTGGCTGTCGGTGGTACCACTGTGGTTCGTGTGTGAGTGGTGTACGCGTAGGAATGAGCAGCCTCAGGTCTCCACGAAGGGCTTTGGAGGCCGACATTACGCTGGCGTTCACTCGGAACGTGTCGTTATGCTGCGTCGGTTTCGGTTTCGGGGTTGGTGTTCGCGTGTTGCTGATGAGAGACTCATAGTGAGTCACTGATTAGCGAGGACGAATTGTCTCTATTCCGGAAAATAGCGCTATAAAACATCCCAGGAGTAGTCAAGGAATACATGGTATATATGATTACAGCCACTGCTAATTTTGAATTTTTTATGCCCAGTTGTCAATGAGAGAATCACGCATCTCTCCGATGACTGCTGTCGAGTCTTGTCCTTGTAATTCTGGAAGCAAGATGTCATCAGATTGAAAGAATATAGGTATGGATTTTCGGTACGCACTAAAGGTAGCTTCGATGACACTGATCTCGGTTGCTGTCGTCTCTAATCCAGTAAACGCACACCAATCGTTCACTACCAACCCAGCACCAATAACATCCGAACCTCTGTTGACTGTACCGGCCACAAGCGGTATCTGCAACAAACTACTCAACTCATCCTGGTCCTGTATACTCGTTTTTGGGTGAACGAGTCCTCCTTGATTCGTTATCGCACAATAACTTCCCACAAGGACATTATCTGCTACCGTCTGTCGGAATACCTCCACTTTGAGTACATCAGCGATGATCTCTTCGGTTTCTCGGTCAACGTCTGGATGGACGAGTGCGACATAGTCGTTACATGCGATAACGTTTCCGAGGGCTGATAAGCGTTCTTCGACTCGTTGAACGGCGACCGCATCTGGGAGTGAGTTGCGGAGGTGTTGGAGTTCTTGGTCGGTTGTTGTTGCGGGAACAAGGAGACCATGTCTGTTGCCTAGTAGTGTTTTCGGTCATTGCAGTGTTGGGTAAAGACCATCGAAATCATCCATACCAGCTGTTAACCGGCCAACTATCCGTGTTCCACCAATACTCGTATGCACGATCGGTACCACATCTCCCAGTTCCGCTTCGAATGCCGAGTAGAAATTTGTGCTGCCTTGAATTGCAGCTAGGCAGTAGCTGTTTGTAAGCTTGGCGAATACACCAACGTCGCTGCTATTTTCGAACTGGATGCCTGAGAACAGTTCATCAGAAATTTTTTCCTGCTTTTTTGAGGGAGAATTAACCCACGAGTAGCCATGTCCTATGAAAAATGATGTGTGAGGAGGAGGTATAAGGGTATTTTGGGGGAAAGATGGTGGTAGATGAGCTGGAGGAGAGTGCTATAAAATAATTTTTTGCGATCAGTCATTCGCTTCCACCCCGGGACCGGTTCCGACTGGAACTTCCATCATCTCTTCCTCCCTCGGCGCTGTGCGCTGTCTTCCCAGAGTTTTCAGCGGCGTAAACTGACTCGAATATGTATTCTTTGACTCGGAAAGCTCAAGGAGCTATTATATCGACGGTTCCGGTGTTACGACCTCCCAGTAGTATTCCGGTCGGCAGCCCTGAAGAACGGAGATTTCCAAACAAATTCTGGCTTCTGGACTCAAGTCAACAGCCTTCAGTCTAACGCGTGTATGATTGAGGTATCGCCCTGTGTCGGCAAAGCAACTTAAGTTCTGTCCGTGTAGTAGATCGTACGTATGCCCATCACTTTGAGTGACTACGAACTAATTGCTATTGTAGACGTGACCTGTACCCCCGCGATAAGACGTCAAAAGGATAAGTGGCTACAGACAGACGTGATAATGTACGTGAAAGTCGTTATAGTAGGTCATGATATACTGATACATATGAAAGAATGTAGGTGATGTTCCGTTGAGATGCTAGCGCCACAGGCGACGTTACAATGATACAGAATAAATGAATGCATCGGGTTCATGAAGGTGAAGGCTCAGATAAGAGTCCTTAACGCCGGGATTTAGTCGACGGAGTAGCAGGATGGTTTTCCCTATGGCGCTTGACACGCTACAACGCTAAATATCAGCGTACATTCAGGAGCAAGACGAATCGTACGCACCTTACCACAAACCATTCTAAAACCCTCCGAGTCCGCCGCTTCTTCAGGGACCTCAGCTAAGGAGGTCAGTTCCTACAATATCTTTGAGTCAGACAGTGGCCCATTGTCTGAAGAAACACGGGTCGCATACCGATCCAATTGTTCGCTTGCAGGCTGATTTACAGCTGGGTGTATGGCTCAGAGCAGAGTTGGTTGAATCCTGTCAGAGTGGAGGTAAGCAAGGCAGCCTCATTTTGATAATTCCAATAATTACCCTGAGTGTTTTAGCACGGTCCTGCAGAACAACGTCAGACTTGAATGCAAGCTCAGATGGGCCAGCCACGTACTTCTTTGACTTTTTCAAGCCGCCTCAAGTATTCTTCGCGTGTCATCTCGTACTGTCCCTTGTCGTTCCAGTGCCCCAATCTACGTTCAATAATTTCCTCCAGTTTCGCGAACGCGATCCGGCTCAGGGAGAAGGCAAATCTCTTTTGAGATGCGCCATCAACCCTATGAGAGTACCACCTTTCCCGGAGCTTATCTTTGTGGCATGGAACGGGAATGACGATAAGATATTGGGGTGCTCTTTCCCACTCGGGGGTGGTATGGACATGTTCGGTGTCGCCACCTACAGGCCATCGAGAGGTTGGGATTGGTATAAGGAAGTCTTTGAATGCAGCTGGCACTTTGTCCTCCTCTGACTTGCAGAATGAAGCCATGATAGCAATCTTATACATGTTGCTATTTTTTGGGACGTCAGTGACGACAGTCGGACGTGCTCCTTTTGACGTGTAAAAAGATTCAGAATCTGTGAGGCGGATCCCTAATAGCCATTTGAAGGGAGCATAGACGGACATGCAGACGGAGACAACATCGCCAATTTGTATGGGGGAATTTCCTATGTTTGGCCTGCCGCAGGAACCAGAGCAGCTTGGATTGCCGCATGATGGTCGGAGCTTGGGGCGAGAGGGACGTTTCTTGAGGCCTATTGTCGTAACCCTGCTCAGTGTTGGAGAAGACATATCGATCGAGTAGGATAAAGAAGGGAGAGCACCATCCAGCAGGTTGCAAAGAGTGAAGAGAAAGAATAGGTGCTAGAGTTCAGCAGAGGCATACTTATTTGATTCAAGTAACAATAGACAGCGCTGCAAGCGCAGTCGTCTTTGCCACGCCAATGACTCATAAGGCTGGCCGTGACGAAGGTCAAAAGGCCAGAAAGGCCAGCCGTTGAGACAAGGCTCAAAGACGCCCATAAGCGCCCAATCTGAAGCCACTTCGGCCACCATCATAGACCGCCACTCATCCTTTGTCCTTTGTCTTGTGGCCCATGTGATTATAAAAGGTTTTTCTGAGATAGTTCCAAGTCATTCCTTCTCCCCTACCGAGGATCATGTTTGCGTTACCAGCACCCAACACTTTTGTCGTCGTTCAGCTCGATGCCATGGACTCTGTCTCCCACCTCGACAACCCGGAGCTCACAGAGGCATGTCGAAAACTGAAGAATAGAAAGTACCTTGCATATGTAGGACGAGTACGTTTATTCTGCTCGATTGTCGACTCTTTCCTACTGAACCATTACCTTTCAGCGCGAGGGTCTTTTTTGGCCTGATGTGCCGTACTACAGCTATGTGTTCTATTTCGTTCATCGAGGTCTGAAGTACAAGAATGAGCTCCAGCAAGACGTCGATCCTGGGATGTGCGTCCCCGTCTCACCCAACACGTCACATCCACTTGGTCGCGCACCCCTTGATCCTGGACAACCTCTGCCGTGGAACGACTGTTATGTTTCCCCATTCTTCACCACCGATGCTCGGAGTCGCAACATCATCCTTGATGAGGAGCCACAGATGTTCAAGGTTGGAATTGAAGACGTTATCAGATTTCTTGGTTACGTTCGCAAGGACCGCCAGGACCTCGCAGATCGTTTGCAACCACCTGAGCAACAGGAAGGATGCGCCCCTGTCAGTGACGAATATGACGACTCCGAGAGTGAATTCATCGACGAAGAGACAGAATCAGCTGACGGTGTTTCCGTTAATGGGGGATCCATCGACGGAGAACTCTGCGGAGACGAATGCGAATCCAAGAACGGCGACGAGTGGAACCCGACAGGCCAATTGGAGCAACAGAGGGAATTTGAGGATGTCATCGACGAGTTCGAGGAAATGGACGCTATGCTGATGGAAATGGTGGCTTTGAAGACTTCATTCGATCTTAACGAGCTCGAAGAGGTGACCGATCCGGCAGAGTTTTTTGGAGAGTTAAAGGCACTAGAGAAGTACGTCCCATATCTTTTTTGTTTCGTTTGTTTCTTGATAGTCGTCTTGCTTGCAGGCTCAAAGAGGAACATGTGATTGGCAAAGAACGCGAGATCGAGAAAGCACGCAGAATCGATGAAGAGTTCTTTTCCAAGCTGTCTCAGCCTAGTGAGTTACCAACGCGTCTGTTCCGATTTGATGTTCATGTCCTCTCCAGACGCCGCCCCATCAACTGTCGCAACCTCGGCCTCATCCTCGCCGACATCTTCACCCAAAACTGTATCCCTACAGAGGGAGTGCACGGAGAGCAACCACCGGCGTCTACGTGGTGTTGGTCTTCTCAAAAAGGTCGCGCGAACCGTTAAGAGGATAATGAAGTTTTTCTATTCGTAAACGTTCAGTTGCTGCTTTGTTTCAACAAGTATAGTCATACCTCGGTATTTAATTCATCCCCTGTATGCATCGTATGCACACCGTTGAATATGAACTATGCCTTCCGCGCGCACTCAGCAATCATCAGACACCTCAAACCGCCCTTCATCCGAGATCTACATGTTGTGAATTTCCTTTATGCCTTTGTACACATCCGAGTTACACCGACTTCGGGGTACTGTTAGCATTTCTAGAGATTCTGCCTTAAGGAGACTAGATCAATAATCATATGGAGCGGGATGGCCCACGAGCAACGTCGCTGCTTTCGAATTGATATCTGAAGAGTTCATCAGAAAATTTCCTTGTCTTTAAGCGAATTATAACGCACAAGTAAGTAGCCTCAGTTTTGGGAGATGGTGGTTGCCAACGAGTCCGACGACCAGATCATCATGCATGCATATGCATGATCCGAATCGACTCATCCGCGTTCCCACTACTCGACCACAACTTCCATCATCTCACCCTCAGCGTTGGCCTCTTCACTGTCAGCGGCCAAAAAAACGCTCAATGACTACTACGTTTCGCGTTGCAGCCTGCCAGCAGCAGCGATACAGGCACATTTTTTGCGCTTCCAAGTCCTCTAACGCATAGTCCGCGAGCCCAGTCGGTATTGGTTGTACAAGATTCCTCGGTATATGGAGTGCTTACCCATTTACTCGTCGACTCTAACGAAATTTGAAGAATTTCAAGAGCCGATGCCAGTCATCAAGTCAATGTTATGTATTGGAATACTTGAGAAAGGATGCAATCCCCATTTATGCAATGGCCGGAGTAGCTGGTTCAATGGACGCAGTCTTGCACTATCGTGCTCAATAGTGAGCACCTTCTGATAAATTAGCTCAGCTGATCCTGACGCAGCGTAGGTGCCAGCCATCAAAGAATTGGTAACGGGCGTCATTCAGACATAAAAACAGAACAGCAAACCCTTAACCATTCTCTTCCTCGACACATTCATCATGGGAGTGCTTGCTCTCTTAATCTTGTACATCTCAACACTGGTGCAAATCATTCAGCGTCCTCTGCGGTATACAAGCACTGATCTTCTGGATTCCGATACGGATACCTTCATTGAAGGAGTCATATCGTCATGGAACTCATCTGGAGGGGTTGGAGTCGCAGTTGTCAAGCAGTACGAAGATGGGTCATGGCAAGTGGAGACGAAGGGCTATGGAATAGCAAAGGTTACAGAAGAGAAGAAGCCAGATGGAGATTCGTTGTTCTACATCGCGTCCAACTCAAAGGTATGTGTGTGTGATGAACACTGTTGCACCATTTATGACTTTATCTTTTAGCTTTTCACCACCATCGCCACCGGGTTACTTATCTCTAACGAGAGCCTATCTCCCCGTCTATCATGGGACACAAAATTCGCCGATGTCCTTCCCGAGCACACCTGGAAGTTGCAAGACCCAGTCGCCTCTGCAGGGACGACTATAATCGATGCAATGAGTCACCGAACAGGGCTTCCACGTCATGACTCTATGTATTCTAAGACAGATGATGTCGAGTCTATAGTAAGTTCTGTCTGATATCTAGCAATACGAGCATCTGCTAACTACCACGCAAAAGCTTCGCAGGGCCCGTTATTTGAAGGCCTCGGCGAGCTTCCGATCTTCCTGGCAGTACAACAATATCATGTACATGCTCCTGGGTTACTTGCCAACTGTCACTCTTCCCGGAAAGCCTACAATCGCGACATACGTCAAAGAGCACATCTTTGATCCCCTTGGATTGTCCTCAGCCACTTACTCTCTTGATACTGCTAAACGGAGCGGACATTTGGTGGATCCCATCGCTAGAGAAGTTAACAAAACAGAAGAATTATTCGGAAGAGGCAAAACTCGAGTTGTGCGATATCCGACTTGGTTCCAAGAAGAGAGCGGAGATGAAAGCTGTAAGTGCACACCTTATTTGCTCAGTCTGCAGCGCTTATAGGGATCTTGTACAGATTTAGCTGGAGCAGGTGGTATCATGATGAGTGTGAAGGATGCGGTTCGTACTTGGGCCCTACCCGACAACTTGGACTTTAGTCTTGACGTGGTTCATCCTTTCAGGCTACTTGGCTTCAAGTCCTTCTACTGGAAGGACAAAATCCACGAACAGGCGAACAGGTTATCCCTGGAGAAGTTATCCGTAAGGTAGCATCTGGAATTACAGTTGTATCTCCCGAGCCGTCAGTATCTACGTCAAAATTCGTGCTTCAGGCCGCTGATGTGTCGAACAGGCAATATCCAGAAGTATCAAATCCAGTGTATGGCGGCGGTCAAAGGAGATCATCTTACCGAGGAAATGGTACGTCCATGCCCCAGCCCCACTAGCACTCTTGGTCTGACGCTGAGACTCCTAATCTCAGACATCATTGAACACGAGGGTGCTATCACTGGTAAGAAATTTGCTACCTACTGGGCACTTGATTCAACTAGCAGATACCAATTAGGTTACCACACCTGTATTGCTCGTCTACCAAACTCCAAGCTCGGAATAGCTGTTTTCACGAACGACGATGATTATGGTGCTTCATTTATGCAAGTTATCAAATGGCGTATCATTGATAAAGTTCTCGGTCTGGAGCCGATTGATTGGGATTCACGGTACACCTATTCTCTCTTTGTTCCGTCTATTTCTCATCGAGACGTACAGAATGAAGGCCAGGGACCGTGAGAGGTACCAGAAACAGTTGTCCAAGATTAGATCCCGGCCTGAGAACCCAATTCCTCCTCCCGTACCTTTTGAACAACTCGCTGGGGTGTATCACGATCTGGGGTATGGTGGTATTGAGTTGTGCTATGTATCAGCACCACACCCGATCAAGGAATCGGATATCTGCCAAAAGCTGCGCGAAGAACATGTTTTAATTCTACCCAACGCTGTTAATAATGATATCCCAATACTGCTTGCCCGGTGGGACAGATTCCGATACTCTCACTTCAAACTGGAGCACGTAAACGGGGCATTATTCACTGCGACAAAACTGGATAGTCGAGTACGTTTATTCCGTGGTGTTCTCAGCATCACGCCACTAAATATATGCCATAGCCTACGGATGATCCCCCAGAGCCATATTGGACCGCAACCGCAGACGAATTGTTTACAGTAGAGTTTGTCGTGGAAGATGGAAAGGCCGCGTTTGGTTTGATGAATGGATTTTGGGGTGCCGGGCCTGGAGTCGAGAGTCCTGTCGAGGGTAACATGAAGGAAATAGCAGAGGTCTGGTTTGAACAGATATGAGCCTTTCCCGTAGGGTTAAATTCGATCAGTTTAGATGTATACATCGACATTTGAGATGAGCCTTAGGCGCTTAAGCTTGCATCCCTCAAGAGTCGCTAAAACGCGTGGCTGTGTCATGCTTACATTCCCACGCTACCAGATATAGATTCATGATCAACACCAACGAAATCCGAAGACTACAAGTCGCAGTCTGCATTCAATGGCATTTTCGAACAAAGAGGCTTTATGACGAAATTGGGATACTCGGTGCATACAAATGTCGCAGTAACTGGTTCAATGCGCGCAGCCCTGCATCACCATGTGGTCTACGTCGATGGTGAGCACTTTCTGATATACGTATTGCTTAGCTTAGCTGATCCTGGCGCAGCGCAGAAATCGCCGTTGGGAGTTCGAACCATCAAATAATCGGCAACGGGCGTCATTTACATATAAAGCGGCGACAAACTATTCACCATCCACTTCCTCGACTCATTCATCATGGGGTTGCTTGTTTGCTTCCTCCTGGTATTGCATGTCTCAACGACATTGGCACAGTTCATTCAACATCCTCTCAAGTATACGAATGCTGCTATTCTGGATTCTGACATGGATACCTTCATCGAGGGAATTATATCCTCATGGAACTCGTCCGGAGGCGCTGGTGTTGCAGTTGTCAAGCAGCATAAAGATGGATCGTGGCAAGTGGAGACGAAAGGTTATGGGATAGCAAAAGTTGCAGAGGGTAAAAAACCGGATGCAGATTCCTTGTTCTACATTGGGTCAAATTCAAAGGTATGTATCTATGCTGATCACTGCTCTGCCATTTATTGATTTCATTCAATAGCTCTTCACAGCCATCACTACCGGATTACTTATCTCTAATGAAAGTCTATCGCCGCGTCTATCATGGGATACCAAATTTGCTGATATCCTGCCTGAGCACATCTGGAAGCTGCAGGACCCAATTGCTTCCGCAGAGACGACCATAGTTGATGCAATGAGTCATCGCACGGGGCTTCCTCGTCACGACTCTATGTACCACAAGAAGGACACTATGGAATCGATTGTGAGTCTTGTCTAATATCTGAAACTTCAAACATTTTGCTAATTTCCGTACGAAAGCTTCATAGAACCCGCTATTTAAAAGCTTCTTCAAGCTTCCGGTCGATCTGGCAATACAACAATATCATGTACATTCTCTTGGGTTACCTACCAACTGTTACCCTTCCTGAGAAGCCCGTGCTCGCGACATATGTCAAGGAACACATTTTTGGTCCCCTTGGACTGACCTCGGCCACCTATTCTCTTGTTGCTGCAGAACAGAGCGGACATTTGGTGGATCCTATCACTAGAGAAGTTAACAAAACAGAAGAATTATTCGGAAGAGGCAAAACTCGGGTTGTGCGATATCCGACTTGGTTCCAGGAAGATAGCGAGGATGGGAGTTGTAGGTGCACATCTTACCTATTCGGTGTTTACAGTACTGATAGGGATCTTGTATAGATTTAGCTGGAGCGGGTGGTATCATGATGAGTGTGAAAGATGTGGTTTGTTCTTCCTCCTGTGTGACAACTTGGATTTTAAATCTAACGTAGTTCGCCCTTGCAGGCTACTTGGCTTCAAGTCCTTCTACTGGGGGGACAAAATCCACGAACAGGCGAACAGGTTGTCCCTGGAGAAGTTATCCGCAAGGTAGCATCTGGAATTACAGTTGTATCCCCCGAGCCGTCAGTATCTACATCAACATTCGTGCTTCAGGCTGCTGATGGGTTGAACAGGCAATACCCAGAGGTATCAAATCCGGTGTATGGCGGCGGTCAAAGGAGATCATCTTACAGAGGAAATGGTACGTCCATAACCCCAGCTTCACTCTTGATCTCATGTTTAGATTCCTCATCTTAGACATCATTGAACATGATGGTGCTATTACTGGCGAGAATTTTCCTCGTTATCTGGCCTTTTGATCTAACTACCCGATTCTAATCAGGCTATCACACCTGTATTGCTCGTCTACCAAATTCCAAGCTCGGAATAGCTGTTTTCACAAACGATGAAGATTATGGTGCCGCATTTATGCAAGTTATCAAATGGCGTATCATTGATAAAGCTCTCGGTTTGGAGCCGATTGACTGGGATTCGCGGTACGTAATATACTTTACTGTTTTTTCGCGTCCGTTTCTCACCAAGGTTTACAGAATAAAAGCGAGGGTCCGCGAGAGGCACCGAAAGTTGTTGTCCAAGATCAGACCCCGACCCAAGAACCCGACGTCTCCTCCTGCAGCCTTCGAGAAGCTCGCCGGGGTGTATCGAAATCTCGGATACGGTGACACTGAATTTTGTTACGTATCAGCGCCGTCCCCAGACAAAGAATCAGAGGCATGCCGAAAGCTACGCACGGAACAGGCCGTAACCCTGCCTGACGCTGTGAACAAAGAGATCCCGACTCTTCTTGCTCGATGGGACAGTCTTTGGTTCTCTTACATCAAGCTTGAGCATATCGATGGAGCATTGTTCATGGTGACACAACTGGATAGCCGGGTACGTCTGTTTCATCTCAGCCAAAATAACACGACACTGAACACATGCCTCAGCCTACGAATGATCCTTCCGAGCCGTATTGGACTTCCGACGTTGATGAGCCGTTCACAGCAGAGTTCGTCGCGGAAGATGGGAAGATTGGTTTTGGTATGATGGACGGGTTTGGGGGTGCTGGAGTAGACGGTCCTACTGAAGGTAGCGCAAAAGAAAGAGCAGAGGTTTGGTTCGAAAAGATATGATCATCCTGTTCATTCAGCGTAGATCCGTTAACCCATGGCCGCGAGTCCCGACGGATTGAAATCCCTTTTGCCTTGCCGCCATGTTTGGCCCCACTTCGGCCTTCTCTTTTCCCTTCCGCTTCGGCATAACCATTTAGGTGCGGTGACCGGTCTTTTCTGGGGTCATGTGCTGCATGCAAGGCTACAAGCCAGGGGTATTATCTGCTGGGAATTTCTCAACTAGTCATCATATGCTATGGCTCTGTCAAGGATAGATAACAGACGTGAGAGCGGGGATTTGTCAGATTGCGATGTTGACTCGCCCATCAAGCTTTGAAAGCGTCACACTGGCCCTCGAAGCATTTTGGTAGGTACCATGACAAGTCAACCTCGTGTACTTTCACTAACAGCTTCATCGCTAGTCTACGTCGCTGTCTCAGCTTTGGTGTGCCAGATAAATCGGCGCTCTTTCCCTCGTTTTAAACAATGGCTCTCACCGATGCCATATAGCGCTTGCAGAGGCCGAGTGGAGTAATCAATGCTTCACAGAACCGGGCTGATGAAACTCTCGGGCCTCATTGCTCATAACTGACATATCATCAACCCTCGATCCTATTTGTTCCTGTTCTCCGTTTTGCCGCCTTACATGGCTTCTTTACTTTCTGAACGTCGTCGGCATCGAGCGCCATAACGTTTCATTTACTTCGCCACCCTGGACCTTCTGCTGCGTGTCTTGGTGCTTGCCCGTTTTACCGACTCTGGATTCTGGTCAGGTAAGTATATAAACCCATGACTGAATCCATTTCTGCAGATAATATGGAACTACTTGAAGCATCCCTGGTCGCTGCCTTCGTTCTTTCGGCTCTTGTTTTGACCAAGGCCTTCCGCGCGGACCCTTTGCACCGTTTCCCAGGCCCTTCCCTCGCTCGTCATACCTGGCTTTATCGAGCCTACTACGACATTGTTGTCGGTGGTGGATGGCTCTTTCATCTACGAGACCTTCACGAAAGATACGGTTAGTCTCGATTTCTCAGGGTTCATTGACGTGCTCATAAGCATGCAGGCTCTGTCGTTAGAGTCGGTCACAATGAAGTATGTGGTCTATTGATAATCCCTGTCGGCAAATCTCACCGTATCACCCTGCAGCTGCACTTTACAGAACCTGCAGCTTATGCCGAAATCTACAACTCCTCATACAAAATGCCTAAAGAACGCGGTTTCTACGAAAACGCTTTCACTTTTGGTTTGCCACCAAATGTCTTTGCGGTTACCAGTCCCAAAGATCATTCGGCCATCAAATCTCTCCTTTCGTCTTACTTTTCCAGGAAAACAATCCTCAAACTTGAATCAGTCGTCCAAGAACGCGTATGTATCATTTCTTTTAAAAAAACATGTATGAACCTGGAATTCTCACCGAACTCTTGTATTAGGTGGATAACCTTATCTCGCAGCTCCTTAAGAATCACAAGACATCAGCAGCGGATATGAACCGAGCCTATAGATCGGTCTCTTTGGATGTCATCACGCTCTATACTCTTCGAACAAGTGTAGATGCCACCTCGTTTCCCTCTTTCAACCATCCCGCAATTATTGGCGTAGAGGAGACAATCGGCACTACGTGGTTTGCGAAGCATCTTATATCCCTTACACGAGTTGTCCTTAGCCTTCCGCGTTGGTTAGCGATCTACCTCTCGCCTGCAGCAAAGCCAAACTTCGAGATGCAAGACGAGATAGAGAGGTTAGTCGACCACGCAATCGCGGACTCTCGCCAACATGACGACGACGAATCCGAAGATTTGAATGTGTTCCACACTATTCTTAGGAACTCCCGCATCGATGGCAAGCTCAAGCACTCTAGTTGGGTGACGAAGAATCAAATGATCGCAGAAGCGGTAGGCTTACGGGTTGCGGGGAGTGACACTGTCGGCAATACGTGCACTACTGCAACACGCTATCTTGTTCGGGATGATCAGACGCGCCGAAAGCTTGTGGAAGAGCTAGCAACCGCATGGCCAGATAAAGGGACCCCTGCGCCTTTGGAACGTCTTGAAAAGCTCCCGTACCTAGTGAGCTCGTTCGCCTGTTCTTCGCGAAAACCAGGCTGACATGGTATCAGACCGCAGTCATCAAAGAAAGTCTCCGATTGTCGTCAGGAGTTGTTACGCCGATGCCTAGGGTTGTTCCCGAAACTGGAGCCATCATCGCTGGTCACCCGGTCCCTCCTGGGGTGTGTACAACAGCTTGCCTCTATAGATGTCCCTAATTCAGTGTTTTTGCATATAGACCATCGTTTCGATTGGCAACACCTTTGTCCATATGAATCCGGATGTCTTCCCTGAGCCAGAACGGTTCTATCCTGAACGCTGGTTAGAGGATACGGATCATAACCTTGATCGATACTTGGTCGCGCTCGGTAAAGGACCTCGCTCTTGTATTGGAATCAAGTGAGAACCAAACACTGTTCACTTCCTTCATTCATGCTTACTACATTCTCGTATATAGCCTTGCTTGGAGCGAGTTGTACATGATCCTCGGGAACGTCTTCCGCAAGTTGGATTTCCACAGCAAGACGGATTTATGGTATGTCACTACTTTCTCCTCAGAATCATTCAGCTCAACGTGAATTTGCTAGGTCGGAGGTGCAATTCAAGGAGTACTTTGTACCTCTTTATCATGGCGATATTCTCACCGCTACTGCCAGCGAGCGGCCATAAATCTGCAATGCCACGAAGCATTTAGCGTACCTTGCATGCCCATAAAGAGCTAGGAATGAACAGTACTTGCAAACCTCATCTGATGTGACATAAGTAATTCGCAGCATAGAGTACACACTTTTTAAACAAATAGATGATGTACCTTCGGGGGAACATCAGTAACTGAAGTCCGTCCACCTACTATTTCGATCTTGATCTCGTATATAGAGGCTTATGTCCCTCGATCGAGCTCAAGACCAACTTTGGGAATTTAAAGGATGGATGTGGAGGGTGGGTAAGGAACTCGCGACGAAATGTTGAGGAGGACGTGGCAGATGGAAGCGAAAGAGTGAGCAACGCGACTCAACGTCATGGCATAGCTTATCGATGATGGGCGCTAATGGGCGCTTAATGTCACAGTTCCTTCTAGTGATGGAATTTCATGCTATTTAGGGACTAAGGCGCCAAGGCCGTATTTCATGTTCAGTACAGACTGTCATATGAGAGAGGAAGAGAGAGAAAGATAGAATGTCGTCCTTCATCTAGTTCCATGAAAGGATTTGGGCGACGTTCAAGTCAATGGTGAGGTTCTGAACCTTGAGCTCCTTCAGATCTGGGTTGTAGTCCCAGGATCCTGCTGTAGTATTGTCCAACGAGATTGCTCGTGGTTCCCCTGCAACGCCGAGAATAACAATCTCTTCCAACTTTTGTTCGACGGGGAATTCTCCGACGGGATTCAGAAGTAACATGTTACCCGCCACAGAGAATGACACAGTAGTGTTGGGTCCAGGTGGATTACTGACGCCATCATCAAGGTACGAGGAGCCAAACGCTTCCCCGGATTGTGAGAGTGACACGAGTAGGGAGAATGGACCTTGGCGCGTCTCTTCGGTGGTGTAAGCTGGCTTGGCATGAAGAAGGATGACAGAACCGTCTCGAACATGAACATTGATATGCCCGAGAGGAGCTGAGAGTGTTGCAGTGCCTTCGGATGAAGGCTCGACCACCGCATGAGTGTAGAAATCACGCCATACGACTTGGCCTCTGCCAGGGAATGTTCCTTCAACCATGGTGACATTGGGTGTTAAGACGGGTGTAACCAGAATGTCTCTTCCTATCATGAATTGGTGGTCCAAGCCGAAGAGCTCTGGTTCGTCTGGGAATTCGAAGAAGAGTGCACGAACAGGCGGTGTACCTCGTGTTGAAGAATTGGCGAACAGGGTATACTGTCAGAAGTCAGCCAGCTTTCAGGTGTAAGAGGACAGACATACCCAGTATGGCAGCATGGAGTATCTAGTTGCGATAGCTGTCCGAGAAGCGTTGGCCACACTCTCCCAGCGATACGGCTCTTGTGAAATTGCCCCAAGCATGTTATGGTTGCGATAGAACGGCGTAAACGCACACAGTTGCATCCAACGATTACAAAGCTCTTCATCCGTATTGCCGTCTAATAGTAGAGATTGGTCAGAGGAAAATATCAAGGTAATAGCGTTCCCGACTGACTGAATCCGCATGCATCAGCGCCCACAAATGGAATCTGGAAGAGCTGGAACTGCAATACACCTTGAATATTGAGGTACAAGTATTCCCATCTGAAAAATTGTTATTGTCAGCAACAATAGACAGAGTACATGTATCGATGTCCCTACTTTGAGAAATTGTCACCGAGCTGATAATGAGAGCTCAAGCTTAACGACGTTTCTGACGAGAATCGAAAAAACCTACCCAGTGACCCGTCCATTTTCCGGCCGATGGGAACGTTGACCGTGATATGAGAAAAGGTCGATTTCCCGGTTGAAGCTGTTGCAAAGCCAGATGGGTAGCCTTCTCTTCCATCATCCCATACATGTTATGCACATCGATGTCGAGGATTCCACCTGCATGTGTGGCATTTGTCGCTAAAGTTTTGATAGACAGGGGTCCGTTTGCTGATCATAGGTATGAGCACTTAGTATCTCCAGGTCAGATTATGCATACCATTATGAATAGCGTAGGGAGGAGAAATGACATCAATGTTATTCTGACCGCCAGCCCCAAGCCCGCGCCTCGAGAGCTCATTCTCAGGCTGACAGGTCAAGGTTCCGTTGACGGTGATGTTTCCACTTGGCCCAAATCGCTCGGGATCGTAGCTTTGCGACAAATGAGTTTTCCCAACCAATTTTTGAGACTGAAAAACGAATCGCTCACCATTCAGGATATTCAGTAATCAGGTTTCCTGGATTGCCGGGGAGAACCAACGGAGGTACCTCAAGGGCGCCAAGATCCTCCCCTGTGCCACTGTTGGTTGATGGACGTTAGTTCGGGTCTTCATACGAGCAAACATACTAACCAAGAACCGTTGCAGAATGATGCGATCTCATTCATGTCCAGCCATATACCGGAGTACTCAACCCCGTTCTCGCTCCAATTTCCGAGCGCTTCAGACCACCAATCCTGGGCGTTTGGCGCAAACCAGTCAGGGAACACCTAAATTTCACGTTATAATAGGATCGGACGGTACAGAAACCGAATCGTACGGTATACCCAGGCCACACCTGTGTTTCATATGCATATGAGATAGAGGTGTTAATGTAAAGCATGCAGACGTACTATTCCGATATATTCAGAGCCATCAGGGTTTTTAACGAAAACATCCCTATCCAAAACGTTAGCACCTACGATGGATCCTGCTCAAACGAAAGTGCTTACATTTCAGCCCCTTTGATGTATGGGTCGTACTTGTGAAGAGCCGTTGTTAGTATTATTGATAGAACCCCGATGGAGACTTACAAAATCGGTATCATTGACCTGCTTCGCAAGAGCTGCATCGACGATGGGGATATCTGAACGGTCCATCTGTATTAGTGACTCATAGAATGGCTGTATAAAATGCCCACACATTTTTGATGATTAGAGGCCTACGGAAATATTGATACTTGTCCGAACACGCAAATCAAAGTAATGGCTCACCAGTTCGCGGATAAATTCTCTCACTTCCTCTGCAGGAAAGCGACCGGCATCAGTCGTGAAGTCGCGAAATGCGCCGTATAAATCGATATCGTTCCACATGACTGTAGTATAGATATTCAGATTCAAGCTAAAGCCCTGCTACTCTCGTACGATGATACTCACCCTCAAGCGGTATACCAGCAGCACGCATATTCTGAACTGGGAATCGTTGTATAAGCGAAAAGTATCAACAATGCGAGATGGTCTCACCTTGTTCACGCGTTTCGTTCAGAGTGTGGTATCCCCATCTATCACAATACACTGGTGAGCCTACAAAGCGTCAAGAGCACAGTTAAGTACCCACCGGCATAGATGGAAACCAAAGCCCCACATAGGTTGCCATGTCGGTAATCCTATCATTTCACCGTATTGCTCGACGACAGCTGAAGGGCTTGGTCCAGAGAAAAAGTAGAAGTCGAGTGTTCCACTAATCATCCTGTACTGAACAAGAGATTGAGCCGTATTTTGGGGTGTCAGGAGCATAATATCTCCTCCAGCGGAACTATCCGAACGTTAGTTATCACTCCGACCGGGCAGGGATCAATGGTAGCTCACCTCAACAAGAAGACACCGTGAGACATCGAGCTCTGCGTGGTCTCGTTGTATCGATGTTCCAAGTAAAAGGGATGGGAGCCATACCTAATCGAGGATAATTTCAGCAAAGTATGGTCCTTTTACCGTATCACTTACATGTTCTCATCTACTGGGTCGGGAACGTTCCTAGCCCACATAGTTTGTATCGACCCTCCTTCGACTATGCGTCGTCTAAACCCAGTTCGAGCATAATACTCTCCTAGGCCATATATGTTCGCATCTTCGGGAAGAGTAGAGGTGAGCTATTTTGACGCATCAGTCCTTCCGTCTGATGGTAACGTGTGATATCAAACACCTGAAGGTACTGGTCCTCAAAGACAAGATCGAACCCATCTAACGCCGTACTGGTGTCATTTTCAATAACCGGTGGGAGTGGTGCAGAAGGAAGCGAGCTAAGCCTCGTGTCAAATAGCGGGGGCAGGGAAGGGTCAGTGCGCCGAGTAATCCAAAATGCAAAGGGGGCGGGTTCATAATTGAATACAAGATCTGAGCTTTCTTTGAACGAGTCAGATGGTGCAGGAGGTCGCGAAATGACCGATTCCGGGATGGTGTACTGTTTCTCTTCTGAATCATATATGTTGACGTGCAATCTAATGTCAATGAGTTTGATTTCTGCTATGCGAGAAGTGCTCTTCTCTCTCACCTTGAGATACTTTCATACGCAACTTCAATGGTGAGATTTGGAAGATCGGACCCAAATGCATTACATGGAGCCCCAGCAAGGCTCAGCTGGGCAGTGAATCCTGTCGCAGTCTCAGAAAGGGAGCCGAGAGTGTACCCTAGGAGATTTTAGATGCGACGCGAGCAGAAGGACTGGTCGTACTCACCTGGACAGGTTGAAACGTTGCGCGAATAGACATTATTGTCAACATCAAGGATTGCTTGGGCCGCTGGAGCTAAGAATCCAACAGCACATACAGCGTGAATCCGCATGATGGTTAATGCAAGAAACAGAATGCCGTGGAACCTCTTGAGCGACAAACTTCCCTGGAGCGGGAAGTTAAACATGGTGTTTGAGCTTTAGGGAGTCAGCCGACAATTCTGATCGCACAGAAATGAATAGGTTCATACCTGAAGCTCATGACACATGTACGTCAAGTGCCGAATGATTCTCCTCTTCCTCGAGGTCATTCTTCGTTGATTGTACGGATTCCTGATACTTTTACGGGTAGAAGCATGAAGGGTGGTGAAGAGAGTGGTGAAGAGAAGTGATGAGATGGGTCAAGCGCCTTCCCGCGTGGGATTTTCGCCCCTTGCGACCCTCCACAAAGAAAAAATAGCAAGGCCTCTCATGATCCTGTCCCGCCGCCGTTTCCAAAGTCCATTCGATAGACATCATTTTCAACAAGCTAACCAAAACAAGAGGCAGACATTGGCTCCCAAAATTTCGCGTATCAAATGAACTGGCTTCTTCACATTCACAGTATCAGAATGCCAGGCTTTTACAAACTTAATTGATGGCTTACCGCTGGTGTCGACACCTCCCAAAGACCGCGGTGAAGCAGAATGCGTCAGTTGTGACTCCGTTCGATTTCATGAACTTTCCGGCTGATCGCAACGCGGATCGATTCAGCGTTCAGTACTCATGCACTCAGTCTTTGGAGTTTGCCCAAATATTGTTTTCCATTTACCAGAGCTGCCAACAGATGGGGCCAAATGAAACCTTCAGCATGCAACTTCAATATCTGGACGCATGAATATACACCAGCTCAGTACTTCGGGTGAGTTTGCCTACACTGTCGGACTGGGTTTGTGTGAGTGAAGCCACTGTCTCGCTCAAGGTGGTAGCACAGAAACTAGTCTTAGATATATATTTCCCAACTTGAACCTTCATTTTCTTACGCCAGAGCATGCAATAACCGTAGACCTGTATGTGTATTACATTGTGTAGGTTGACTAAATATGTCGAGGCAAGACGCGCCGAGTCAGCCGAGTCAGATTTCCGCTTCTTCCCAAACATCCACTGACTATGGATGATACTCTTGCTCAGCCTAACGCTGAACCCAAAAAACCTCTCGGGGACAATGTCGACGAAAACGAAGAAGAGTCTTCTGGAGACGAGGAAGAGGGTGGTCTTGACTGGACAAAACTACTACCTCAATCCGCCCGTCCAGTTATACCAAAACGCGGCGAAAAAGAATTTGAACCCAGTGGAGAAGGAGGATCAAATCTACAGCAATTCATTTTGAATCGGGCAAGAAATGCGATGTTTGAGGCGTTGAGAACGACGAGGACGATATCACCGTGCGTTGGACCACAAATTTCTCTCTTACTTTCAGGCCTCTGATCAACCGGTTTTTGCTAGAAAATCTTTAAGCTATGGAATATATCACCCAGAGCTTGCGAGAGTATCTGTACCGATCGCTAGAGGTCAGATAATCTCGGCCCTTGGACATTCAGCGCCTCGTCCGACAATTCTTCCGGATGGTACTACGAAGATTCAAAAACGGCTCGAGCTATTACCTGAAGAAGCTATATATCTTATCGAAAGAGGCTCTCTCTTTTGCTGGAGAGAATCTCAAGTCCCTTTTGCAGCTGTGTACGATGGACCGCCCTCCGAGAATCCTTTCGAGTTGATTGCTGGTGCACCAATGACGGTACAACAAGCATATTCAGAGTTATTGGGAAAAGAGGATCTGACTCTGGAAAAGTATCAAGTACGTTCCTGCTCCTATGCCGTTTACTTCACGTGCGCTGAACCTGGTGTTATGAAGGTCTACGCATACCTTAAACGGCTGGGATATGCTGTTACGCGTACGGTCCCTCCAAATGAGCATTACCCAGCTGCTGCACCCTTCCCATCAATGAAATTACCTACTCCTCCAGCTCCAGGGAGAACTATCATGCAGCGAATACGAGATACCTTTTCATTCATCCCGAATTTCATCAACCATCTGCTAGGTCAACGAAGTTTCAGTTGGTGGGCACCCGTAAGACTTGGGCGGTGGATATTCGGAAAAATCACATACGGTACGATATGGTGGTCCTAGAACGACGTGTTGCCATTGCTGACTATCGGTTCCTAGGTGACATATTCCGCCGTCTACGTTTCATACCAGCTGGACATAGCATCCCGCTTTACACGCCCCCCGAAAAGACACATATACTCCCAGATTCACCATACAAGTTTTTCTTCAACTTTTATAAGCCTCCTACGCCGTTCAAAAAGAGCACTCCTGGGCCACCAGATTACCAGGTTGCTGTCGTCAAGTACGTCTGTCTCGTTTTCGCTAATTCCGACCGGCTAACGCGCCTCATAGTGCACGAACGACTCCAATGCCGAGTTTACACGAGCTCACAGCGTTGTACGATATATCACCAGAACTACCTATACCACCACCTAAATACCGTAAACCATTACCACCGGGGGCACCACCGAGGGGACCCAATCCATTTAGTGCGCTACGAGCTGGTAAGAAGACTGTAGTAGTGGCAGTCGTGGATGCTGGGAACGTCGGGTTCTTCAGATTTGCGCAAGGAGAGTGGGGAGAGTGGCCTATGGTTGGGTAGCGCACCCTTGGCTTAGTTTGTTGATGATGAGAACGAGGTCTGTCCTTTCAGGAACTACCGATACAATGTAGCCCTGATGAGTATACAAAGTATGTCGAGTCTGAAAACGGAATTGTCCTTGCAATATCCGAGAAACGGCCATCTACCTTACTGCCTGTGTCCGCTCCAGCATCTTGTTCACCGCTACAGGTTTCCCGTTCGGTGGATGTGACATGTCCGCTATCCTCTGTTCTCTCATCCTCATCAACGGCTTTGTCAGGAACGCTTGGGTCGCCACTGTTTCCGTTTCTCCGCTCGTACCACTACTGCTAGCGACGTGTTGCTTCCTGCGAGAAACGCAATTGGGTCTTGCCGATCCTAAGCCTCAACGGTGTGTTGGCGAGACGACAGACGTGGAAGGTAAGATATGAGTGATGGCTGCGTGTAGTGGGTAAATGAAGGTGAGGTAGATGGAGGCAATGGCTATGTGGCGAATCGATGCCATCTCCTAAAAAAGCGTTATGTTCTCACGGCACTTTGGTTTCAAGTTTTATCTTTGTTCCCCTTTCATTTTGCTCCTTTTACCTCGCAGGATGGACTACACGTTTAGCGTCCCCGATGCTCACATGCACAACCCAGAACGTTTCCTGGGTAATGAAAGGCTAGACGTCGTTCCCGTTCGGTCCTTATCTGGAGGAGCGAATCCAAGGTACGTAAACTCTCGCCTACGCTTTTCAAAGTACTGACGCGACGATGGAGATCTTACGGAAATCCACACCTTCCGAGCATCTCTCTCCGGTACTCAGGCTCTCAAAATCGCGCGCTTCAGTAAGCGTTATGTACCGTCGGTCGACTCAAGTTGGAGACTGATCATAGCATCAGTCTTAACCCATCTGCAGGTTTTCAAGATGGCGGGCTCCAGTAAGTGTTACGCACCTTGGTTGAATAAACTTGGAGAAGACTGATTATAAGTTTAGGCTCTCAATAGCGCCACCGCCCCCACCTATAGCCAATCTATTAGCCTCCGACTTCATTACTTCCAATACCTCGTTGGCATCGACTGCCACAATGCCAACACCTCGAATTTCGACCCCAGTAGACACCCGAGCATCAACGTATGTCATCTCTGTCGTGTTTCGACGGTTTGGTTGCCACTGACAATTCTAGTAGCCTGTGTGATGACCCGGCTCGTTTCGACGCGTGGGTAGCATGCTTTGACGCAGTCAAGATCGAATATGCACCTCCAACCCGCGAATACGATCATTTCGACACCATTCTTGCAATACTACCGAGTCTCGTACGCATCCGTTCCCTAAACGCTGTACAACTATACTGACACTTTCCCCAGAAACCCGCTCCCTTTGAAAACACTACATTTTACCGGCATCTTTCACCTGAGGTTACGTTTGACAACACTGGCGTGAACATTGAAAGCTACGGACTCACCTGGGGAGTCATTGCCCAAGAGTGGGAAGACTTTAGGGTTATGCCCGAAAGTGAAGCCGAGCTTCAAGGTAATTGTAGAAGTGCCTTTATGAAAGTTTTCAGACTCAGAGATTACTCGGTCAAGTTAGTGTCAACCTTCCTTGGCCTCTTAGATGATAACTGAGCCCTTCACCTAGGGCAGAGGCAACCATTGCAATGCCTCCCCGGACAACCGACAATGTGGCAGCAGCTCCGTACCCATTGTGCTGTAAAGTCGATGTCTTGGTCACCAGAGCTGTAAAACGCAAAGATTATCCCATATACCACAGGCTCACACCTCTTGCTAAACAACTATGCGAGATATTCAACATCATGCCGCTGTCTGGCGAATGCAAGCTCAACCCAACTGATCGGTGCGTCTACCGACAGGCAACAATGGACCTGGCCATTGCTTGCCTTCGTGCCCGGGCAATTGGGCTTAGGAATATCAGCCTTTTTGCCATGACTATTGTGCCTCACAAAGCTACCTTGTATCAAGGATACATCTCAGTAAGTTCATTCAACACATTTCGGATAGTTGCTGTATTCAAGAATTTTCAATTCGTACAGGAAGACGGAGAGATAAGTATAGAATCAGATCACCGATCGTTCAGGTTTGCACTTGACATGCCATGGGGATTCCTCAATTGGATGGTCGTTCTCTGTCGTATACGGCAATATATTGAAGAAGTTGTCTTCCCAGCTTATGAGTCACTCAAGCCCGAAGACATTCTCTTGAGTCTAGAGAAATACATTCCCCGAACTCTCCCATCCCCTCATACCTCTCCAAGGAATCCAACTCGAAGTCAAAGCGGTACGAGGACATCGGGTACCAGCACAGCCAGCCACAGATACGGGAACAATGTAGCTATTGACGAGCACCACATTCACTCCCCAACGCCCAAGCACCTCATTGATGTTGCAGAACTCGAACTTCACCAAAGTCTTACTCTCTCTTGAACACTCTGTGTTGGCCAGATATTTACCCACCCCCTTCGTTCTCATTGAAGATGTACACCATGCGATAATAATTGTATGTTTTTCCAGTCTAAACACGGAAATGTCTTGGCAATAGCTGAAAAACGACTATCTACCCTGCCGCCTGTGTCCGCTCCAGCATCTTATTCACCGCGACAGGTTTCCCATTTGGTGGATGTGACATGTCCGCTATTCTCTGCTCTCTCATCCTCAGCAGCAGCTTTGTCAGGAACGCTTGGGTCGCCACTGTTTCTGTTTCTCCGCTCGTGCCACTACTGACACTACCATCTTCACTGGGTGCACGTGAACCCCCTGAACCTCTTACCCTTTGTTTAGAAGCAGAGGAGCCTGCGTCAGGGGAGCTGTCTTCCTTGTATCGATCCCAAAGACAGTATAAGGATATGATTTCCTGTGCGATGGTAGCGACGTGTTGCATGGAAACGTTGAGACCTGCGAGAAACGCAATCGGGTCTTGCTGTTTCTTGGGCTCGACGGTGTGTTGACGGGACGACCGACGTGGGCCGCTAGGCTCCTCTGTTGTTGGTGGTGTGGGAGACGATTTGGTTCCGGACATGGAAGGTAAAAGGTGAGCGATGGCTGCTTGAGTGGGCTGGTGGAGAACGAAGGTGAGGTAGATGGCGGCAATGGCTATGAGATGAGGAGGATATATGAGACATAGTTCGGATCGGTATGTATCGTTGATGATGAACCTGAGTTGGATCAGGGTATGCAGATAACAAGTCGCAATAAAATAAAACGTACCAAGCTGTTTGGAAGGCCGGTTCAGAGAGCTCAAGTTTATCACCGTCTGAGCCCCAATACCTAGGCCCTTCGTCACCAGATATTCCAACTCCCAGTTCACCTGCTTCGGTTTCATGAGACGAATCTCCAGATTCTTTGCGACATAGCGCGAGCAAAGTACGATAAGGATGAAAAACGACTAGATCACAGTCTAGATCATCGACAAGGTAAAACTCCATTTCGGCAAGCTTGGTATTGTCTGAAGGGAAGGTTTTAATGCCATACTGATCTGTATTCTCGAAAGTCAGTATAGCGGCCGACGGTAGGAACATCAGCTACTGACGATTGAAAAGAGTTCGCGATTCAGATACGACATTCTTGATATGGACTGGGGATTCTTCGGCTTTTGCAGCAACATAGCAACAGGCCGAAATAACAAGAAATGGATCGGTCTCGCAGTAGGAGCTCTTGAGGTAGAATCTCCTGAAGAATACCGTTGCTGTTGCGATCACCCTTTGACGAAGTTGTAGTTTCTTCCCAAGTTTTGAAATGACTATAGGGTCTTCAATGCTCAGAAAACACAAAATTAGTTTTTGAACGCACCATTTGCAAAATAAATATTCAGGAATTCCAAGTACTCTGGATTGTCCACGTATAGCAAGTCTTCCGTCCGAGCCTGGCGTAATGTTGCACGGTCAACAATCCAGCGCTGACTTGGCGGTCGAATGAATTGAGCTGATTCTCTTGCTTGTAATATCAGAGCTCACTAGTGTGAACTTGCCCAAAAATCAGTGGCCATTGAGGGAGAGAGCAAGATAGACGCGTCGGCTGTGTGACTCTTGCTTTCGACTTTCATGTTCCGTCGAGCTGTACTCCCAAGTATACGGCACTGCTCTTCCCGTCAAGGGACAGCATTCTCAAGGACAAGACCATGCGCGTTCAATGCGCGGTTTTATTCGGATTCTGCGCCCCCAATTACACCTATAGAGCATATACTATTGAAGAATGTTCAGGTCCGTGATTTCTTTTTGCTTGCGGAACCATTCAAAGGCTCACACTACATAAAGGCGACAGGCCCAATGTCCTTTGCAAGCTACATGCAATTCTGTCTCTCACATCCCACGGAAGGATATTACATGAAAACTTCTAATGCGGTCTTTGGTCCTAAAGGCGACTTTATCACGTCTCCAGACATTAGCCAGGTCTTCGGCGAAGTGCGTATGCAGTATCATTTTTTGGGTGGATCTTTGTGGTAACGAGCTGTCAAGATGTTCTAGTTAATTGCTATATGGCTCCTTTCACAATGGCAGGCAGCTGGCGCGCCTCGGAAGATTCGGTTGGTAGAACTTGGACCTGGCCGCGCAACGTTAATGGCGGATATACTTAGGGTGCGTCATTTGGTCGAGTCTCGTAGGCCTGGTATATAACTTGTGTGACCTAGGTCATTGGCCAGCTCACCCGCACGTTCAAAACCGAAGTTCAGGTTCACCTTGTAGAGACGAGCTCGTCAATGCGTATGATGCAGCAAGAAAAACTCGGGGATCAAAGCTGGAGCCTTCAATGGTACGATTCCGTCGACTCTGTCCCTCAGAGCTCAGAGTTCTACACTATGTTGGTGGCACACGAATTTTTTGATGCACTTCCGTTCCACGTTCTGCAGGTAAAAAGCTTTGAATATATCTGTAGTTATGCATGCTCAATACTATCCTTGTAGAAAACTGAAGAAGGCTGGCACGAAGTCTTGATATCGTCAATTCAAAGCACGCCAGAAAACGCTTCCCCGTATCCACGCTTTACATACGGACTGTCCCCAACTTCAAGCGCTATCTCAGCGTTACTTGGAGGCTCATCTCCTCGCTTTCGGTCTGTACCTGTCGGTTCCTTTTTGGAGGTATCGCCCGTGGCGTACAGGATAGCGCGAAAGGTCGGGGAGCTTCTCCAGAAAGCAGACGATGAACAAGATGGCTCCCCTGGAGGATGTGGACTTATCATTGACTATGGAAGTGACTCGTTCTTCGACAACTCGAGAAGAGTAAGCGTCACGGCTTGTTCTCAAGATTTGTAGCACTGATTATAACTTATAAAAGGCCTTCAAAAACCATCAAATAGTTGATTTTTTCCACCGGCCAGGAGAGTGCGATCTCACAGCAAACGTCGACTTTGCGTACCTCAGAGAAGCAATGGAGGATCTAGGTATGCTTGTCTTCTTCCTTTTTTTGTCACTCCCGCTAATTGATTCGAAGTTCCGGTGTACAAACCTCTAACACAGAGTCAATTCCTTCAGGCCATGGGTCTGAAAGAGCGGCTGCTGAACCTACTAGAGAGGAACCGTGGTGATCCGGAAAAAGCTAAGCGTATAGAAGAGGCGGGGTTGAGATTGGTCAATCCGTCGGGGATGGGTGGACAGTATTCTGTGATGGGGGTTAGTTCCAATGGGGGCGTTGTCTACCCATTTCCCTCACAAGAGCCAAAGACCGAGTAATGAACGATGATCACTCGAACAACTTGATATTCAGTGTTCAAACACGCAACGTAGCCACTTCCTCTCCACGAGAATATCTATTTGAACTAACAATACACAGCCCAGATACGTACAATACAAAACGACACAAAAGCCCCGGGGTAGTGGATAGCATGGATTGGGAAAACGAACCAGTCGCTCCGCATAAATAACAAATAAATAACCGTGGAAGATAGAAGAATTGTGAGCTCTGCGGTGGTGACTCACAATCGGTGTTGAATGGACGGCCGTCGCTTGCGTCTGCGAGCCTAGGGTCATTGCAAGGTCAATACTGAACCGACATAGAGCTTTAGTGACAGACCTGGACTACAGTCCAACCGTCTTCGTCCACTGAAGAAGCAGAGTCTTCAATCGCAGGAGGCAACGACTTAGAAGGCCTAGGTAGGAGATTTTGGTTGCCGATTGTGGAATCCGCGATGCTAGGTCGCCTAGCCATATGTGTTGTGGAGACAACTGGAAATCTACGAGTGCCAGCCTGGTCGTTGCTGGCAGAAAATGGTGTAGTCTAGAAGGCCGTGTTACCCATTACATAGCGGGAAAACAAGTAAATAGACGGTGACGAACCTGTCTAATCATATCCAGTTCCCGCTTGAAGGACCTCGGGGGGACTGCGATAGCACGCCACTTCAACGCAATCTCCTCTATCAAGGCCCCCAATTTTGGGAAGGAAAATGCCCCGTCGAGGACAAAAGGAACGCTTTCGTCGGTACCCGCATACTTGAGCGAGGACATCCACCTTCCTAGAAGGTGCTCTTTTTTGCACTGCACCGGAATGCAAACAATGTACTGTGGAGAGCATTTCCATTCCGGGGTTGTATGAATGTGCACGGTTCCCAGCTGAAGCTGGCCATGTCTCGTAGCGACGTGGACGATAAAGGGACGAAGAATCTTCGGCAGGTCCTCGAATTTGGCCTTGTTGAACGTAGCCAATAAGCAAACCTTATATAGGCTGCTTTGGCTCGAATCGGGTGTCTCCAAGATGACGCAGGGACGAGTCACGCAGGGATCCTTTTTGGACGCGCTATGACTGTCAACATTGTGATGCGAATTGCAAAATGTGTACCCAATTACAGAGTAAAATGCAATCCATATTGTCATGCAAATGCAGTACAGATCACCAACTTGGGGATCATGACCATTGTGAAGTGTGGAAAAGACGTTGGAGGGACCAGGACATGCCTGGTCTTGACACGTTCGAGGTTGAGAAGAGAGACTGAAATCAAAAGTCATCAACTGAGTTCTGGGGTTTGGATAGACTTTAGCTTTACCATTTCTCTGCTACTTATTTATATAGCGCTCTGCTGCGTTCTGCTGCGCCTCGAGTCTTGAATTGCTTCCATCGATCCGTTTAAAATAAGTGTCATGAACATCAATTTGGAAATACAGATTTGCTGCGATATTCGAATTTGCGAAAGTCCTGGTCATGCTTTGGTCATGCTAGCTAGGTCCTGTTGGGTCATGGGAGCCATGAAGGTGAGCCGTGGGAAAGCACCGCACTCGGAACTTCCCGTGGCGTTAACGAGAACTTCCTTAGGCTTTCGACCTGCACACGTTCTTCGGCCTTGGGAGCTTGTCCTTACACTCGTCACGGTAGCGATCAACGGTCAGATAATGTTGTGGTCTATTGAGATGGATGGGGTGGCAATCGTACGTCTCCATCCCTATTACTTCCTGGCTTTAAACTGAACCGTTTGAATCGCATCGATAGAATTGGACGGTGAAGTCAGCCTTAAAAATCTCAAGTGTAGCAGGGTCCTATTGCGCGTGGATGCTCGATATTTGTTTGCCGTGTAACGAAAGCTCGGCCATGAGTGACCCTCAGCAAACCTAGATTCCCTGAAGAAATCTCACCAAACGCGCGGGGCTCGAGCCAATACCGTATGCTTGAATCACCCGAGACTTACGACAGCGAGGCATCAAAGCTAAACGACGGTACCCATCGAAGGACGACTCCGCATCGAACGCCGACACATGTCCAGGTTGAACGAACCTAAGTACCACTAGCATCTACCCCACCACCACTATTCGGGTAGTATTCGCTTCCGATGGTACTTGCACCATTCATCGACACGTGGATACACAAGACAGATGACGAGCCGCGAGAGTCGAGACAGGAAGCTTGCTTCAAGTTACGGTGATATAAAGTCCAGCCACTACCTATGACGACCATCTCTACTGACTTGCTCCTTCTCTTCCATTTACAACATGAGTGCCCCACATTTATTCCCGGGTACATTTCTTGAATCAAGACATGTGCCGTAGAGACTAATCATTGTAACACAGCCAACGTGAAGCGTGCCGACCGTCTTCAGCAGCTTATCAACCACATCGGCATACTTCAAGGCGACATTGTCAAGGAAAAGAGGCGAATGGAACAGCTTGACAAGGCCTCGCAGACACTTTTGGACGAATTATTGAAGAACGGGGATATACCAACGCTGAAAGAGCTCCAGGAAAAGGCAATGACCCAGTTGTCCGAGAAACAGCGTCGGGAATTCCAAGACGTACGTCAAATGCATTCACCTGCTATGTATGGGCATTGATTAGCTTTTGTCTAGCTGATTGACTCTACCAAGACAGTTCACCAAGTACGTTTATGTCGTGAAGGATGGAACCTTGCTGCAGGCGTACTCATCACGAGTCATCAGGCCGGGGAAACTATGTTCTGGATCGCGCTTGTTCTGGGAGGTCCAGAGATAGCCAAGTTCTCAGGTGAGTTACGATTGCCGAGCACGTCTTTCTCAGACTAAAGGCCCCTATAGGCCCTGCTATTATGTCGCTCTTTGGGAAGGCCTCGAGTATGCAAGCTATCCAAGGCTCCATTTATGCACTCGTGGAAACGCTTACCCAAGCTACTGCTCAGACCGCACAAGCAGCTGGAAAAAGTTGGTCGTCAGAGCTCCTCTACCTTTTGGAGATTTTTCAAGTAGTGACATTTTTATCAGGTGTGGCAAATGCTGCAGAGAAAGCTACCTCGGTAGCGAAAGGTTCGTTAATAATGTTCTATGATACATCTCACGCAAACCTACTATACCTCAGCCGGAGAAAGTGCCGCGGCAGCAGCAGGAGGTACGTCTGATTCGGATTCCTCGACGACCATAGAACTTGAAGTTGACGTGTGTGATCAGCCGAAAGTGCACAGGCAACAAAGACATTTGGATTCCTCGGCAAATATGCCAAGTGGTTCTCGCGGCTCGGTGTTGTACTCCTCGTCGCTGTCCCCTTAGTGGAACTCTTCATTGGCGCAAAACAGTAAGTCAGGATCGTCATCAATACTGGAAGGCCTGCTGTCGTCCGCTACTAACCAGCTTCCATAGAAAAGAGCGGCTGATCGAGGGAATCAACGAAACCCAAGTGGCTCGGCTTGTTGTCAGATCCCTAAGAGAAGAAGCGCGCACCCTCACGGAACAAATGACTTCATTCAAGACGTATCTGGACATGTTAAAAAAGGGGAAGAAAGCTGAAGCACAAGAGGTGAATCGTGTCTTTACCTATGCTGTCGGCGCTCAATTTTGATTGTTCTCAGTTTGGCGATGAATTGCTTGAGACAATTCGTACGAAAATTTCAGAAGTAGATCTGGAGAAGCTACAGGACGAGCTCGAGAAGTCGGACAGGCAAAGTGCCAACTACTACGGTGATGATGACTTGGGAGCTAGCCAAGTTGTTGAGCTAGCCCTCAAACGACAGGATGGAGAAGAGAAGGGGAACTAGAGAATGACGCAGTGTTCAGTTAATGTTTCCAACGTGTCATTCCTGTCTACAGGTAGAGTTGTCCGAATAACACCAATAGAGTGTATTTGTAGACGTATAGACAACGTTTGGACGGATTTTGACAGGGCCAAATCACTTGTCCAAACGTTTGTACGGACGGCTCCGAATACACTCTAATACATAGATGTCTTTGAAAGCGACCAGAAGGTTGAACGCTGCTGGATTTGGGGGCATATAGTACTGTTTTCGAGAACGGTCTACATTTCACTTTACAATTGTAATGCTAGGTGAATAATCATTCCTGTATATAACACAAGCCTTATTTTTC
Organism: Paramarasmius palmivorus; assembly: GCA_037176845.1. Lineage (NCBI taxonomy): Eukaryota > Fungi > Basidiomycota > Agaricomycetes > Agaricales > Marasmiaceae > Paramarasmius > Paramarasmius palmivorus. The sequence goes on along the minus strand of JAYKXP010000070.1, from coordinate 244,369 downwards.
TTCATTATTAGCACTCTTTTCCCTCTCTTCCTCCGCCTTCGTAACAACATCACTGATGCTGAGATCGTCTTTGAAGTATTTATTAACTGTCGATTGGTCGGCATCGCGAAGATCCTTCTCAAGATCCTCAAGTTTGATTTTGGCGTCCTCTTCTTTGATAGAGTCAGTGATTGCTTCGCCGAGCTGATCTCATGTCAGAAGGTTTCGAAGAGCAAACATGACAGAACGTACCCCAGCGGCAGCGGCAGTCTTGTCCTTGTTCATCAAGTTCAAGTACATTGAGCTCGTATTCATTTGCTCAGTGATGTTTCGAGCCTGTTGCTTGAGCGCAGCAATAACGAGGCGAATGATTTGAGTTTCGTGAATGCCCTCGATCAACTGTTCTTTCCTGTACGGACAAGGATCATAAGTCCAGTTTAAGTCCACGAATGTGTCACTCACTGCTTCGCGCCAACGATGACCTCCACCAGAGGTGTCACACCGACAAGCACAACACCAGCCCAAGAGAGCCATTTCCCGATACGTCCCAGGAACTTGAATACTCTGGCAACACGGCCCTCCTCTGTTCATACATGAGCAATACCGTAGACCGTTTGAACGACGAATAACACCTACTGGATACAAACCCGACCGCTTTCTTGCTAGCTAGAGAACGTTGGCGAGTCGGCGCGACTTCGGAATCATCTATGACATACCATCGGCAACTTTCTGGGCCTTGCTAGCAGCATTCGCGAGAGCTATGGTAAGGGAAAAAAGTGCTCAGTCCATTGCGAGGAGACGAGATCTGGTTCTCATACCCCTTCCAACAGCGGCGGCACCCCTAGCAAGACCAGGGATGGCCTGTACAAAGGCCGTGATGGCAGCTCGAACTGCTTGGATTGCGGCAATGCCTCGTACGACGACCATTATCGCCTTTCCTGTGGGCCCGTGTTAGATTAGTCGCGGAGCGTAGGAATGCTCTCACCTCCCAAGGACATGAGTCTGTTCCCCCCGACAAGCAAACCGACCCAAAGCATGGTTTCTGTGATCTGTGAATAAATAGTGTATCAGAAGGTTGTAGATTAGTATATCAAGACCAACCGTACCTTGGCTACTTCTTTCGTGGATGAAATCAACTACATTGAACATGAAATTTAGCCGTACACTTGAGATATGAAATGAGCTTACAGCCTCAAATTCATCCTTCTCTTCTTGGGTTAGTTTGCCCATAGCCTCATTCTTGAGCTCATCTAGCGTCTTGATTTTTCCTTGCTTTAGTAATGCATCGAGCAGAGTGCGAGATTTTTCATCAAGCTCGTCCATGCGGGCCTTCTCTTTGGCTATGTCCGTCTGCAGCACACCGATGTTGTTGATCAGCTGCTGGAGGCGGTCAGCCCGCGGAACGTTGTCTGGACAAATTTCGTTAGTCCTTATGGTTTGTCGTACCGAAATCCAATGTACTGACCTCCGTAGAATACAGTCATTGTAGGTTAAGCTTTGAGACGAGAGGAAAGATAGTGTTGAGATGAACGTCGTACTTGAGGGACTTAAATACGTGCTTCGTACAATTCGAGTTTCCTATCTAGCAAATATAATGTTATCTGTTGCCGTGCATCGTCTTGTCAGGATTAAGAAGCGATTTCAGCGCACCCGAAAGAGGTTTGCGACTAAGTGTAATGAGCCACGCCACTACATGACAGATAGCACCGATTCAGGGTAGGACTATACGCGACAGCCACACGATATCGTGGCCGCATATTCAAAATTTCCATGGTGGTGGAGGACAAGCTGACAGAATAATTCGGTTGAGACTCGGAGCGATCAAAGCACCGGAACCGTGAGAAACATCGCCTCTCTCATCCGAGTCTTTCCACTTTCCCACGTTAAACAGGTTGACACAAATCCACTTGAAATTCGTTAACTCTCTATTCTTTCACTGCGTAATCTGGACCATGCTGCTAATAGGGTTCTGTCAAGAAGATTCACAAAAGCGTGTTTCCTTCAAATTTCCTATTTGGTGTTAATTTCTGCCGCGCCACTTGGACAATGTGTAAAGGCTCAGTGTGGACTACAAATACCGGTGCAACGCATCGTCACTTATCTTAACATGGGCAACTCACAGTCGTTATTTTATCCTGACAATCCCAACAGGCGCAAACGTGCTCAACAGCTTGCTGATGATTGCGAAGCGTTCAAGCGCGACTACGAAAAAATCAAGGCAGAAGTCGAAAAGGAGCTTGGGCCATATAAAGAGAAGGTGTACCGTGTCATGAATGCTTTTGGATGTCGCAATCTCGGCGATTTAGACAGGCTAGTTCAAAGAACTGCTGTTGGTGAGAGCCTTCAACAATGGACACGAATAAAAAGCACCGTTGACGATCTGGATATGTGAGAGTTCTTTTAACTGTTTATTTCGTTGATTGACACCCAGCTCTTCAGGGCTAGCTCTGTGTTCTCAACTGCTATGGCCGTGTGAGTGGACCACCTGCTTAGTTCATTGCCTGAATACTGATCTATTGTGTAGTGTTGCTATCGCAGGAATCGCTATTAGCATTGTGGGCGCTTTGGCGGGAGGTTTTGGCTTCTTCGTTGGTAAGTCTGGGTGGATCCGAGTCAGACCTCCGTTGCATTAATATTCATTGTCCCAGGCCTGGCTGTGACCAGCGAGATTCTTTTGGTCATGGGTATCTTGGGTGCCATCTTTGACGCCGTAAGCGGGGCTATCCAACGCTCACAGCTGCGGGACGCTATCAACTCGGTGAGTATCTTGAGCCACTTGTAATGTCGCTTTTTTTATCGCACAATATCAGCTGTACCCTGCACGCATCAAGATCAAATACCTTCTCGAACATAGCCGGTATGTCTTCTTTAGTTTTCGTCATCTCTCGCAAGGAGCTAAGCTATATATCCCAGGTTGATACAAATCAACGTTTCTGGTATCAAGAATATTTATGCAATTTTTGAGAAGACCGGATACGATCGTGATGCTATCATTCGAGAGCTTCAAGAATCGGATGTCTTGCAAAACCTCCAACAGAGCTCAGCGGCTACGACTTATTATGAAGTGGCAAAAGGCCTTGTCGAACATGATAGGACTCGACCAGGAGGTGCTTGGACCGACGAAGACCCAGGGTGGCATCGCATCGCACAATCGCTTGATGCAGAACTAGCAGCCAGGAAGCCAGCTGCATCAAGCACCCCCAGACCTTCTGCCAACAGCTCTTTCATTCCTGGTCTGGGGTACCCTGTTTCTGCTATCTCTGTTTGGCCGAATGACCAACCCTGCGTTCAGGTGTGTAGGACATACAATCGCGAAAATAATACTTATGAGCTTCCCAGCGTTACCCAGAGATGCAGGAGTGTGATCAAAGCCTGGATCGTCTTAAACATATGAAAGAAAATCATATGGAATACGTTCCGCCTGCACGGGTGAGGGGTCTAACCTTTGTCATGAAATTTCACAAGCGCTAATGTCGGAGTATCGTTCCAGAACCCCGAGTTCTACGACTCTCGTATCAGGATTGCTCTCAAGCCAAAAGGGCCGACAGAACTTTCCCCTCTACTGACCCGGTCTTTGAGTTTGAATCTCAAATCTTTCGTGGACGAGGCTTCCGCGATCATCGATCTTGAGTGCGTGACGATAGATATGTGAGTCGAAGGCTTCTAACACAGCATAGGACGATTGCAAGTGATCCAATCCAAGCCAGCATTGCTCAGAGATCGATTACGGTCGGGCAACCCGTGAGTTTTCAGTGCAAAATAATGAAACTATTGTTGCTGACCCTTACGACAGACGAATTGGATTATCTCGTTTATGAACCCGGCTGAAGCTGCTCATTTCGTGTCAGCCCCAGATAAGCTACCTTCCTTTGTCGAGGTATCCACACGCGTTGATTCTCCCGATAAGCTTTATTTGGCTGCAGATGGGAGTCTGACTACCTATATGCATGATTCGAAGAATACTTTTGTAGTCAGTTATGCTTAGGGTTCCAGGAGAATGTCATACCATTTGTGGTCGCATGTACTTAACCAATATGTACTTCATTTCCCGGGCCAGCAATCATTAATCACATCTGAATGTGCACGGGCTCACTCGTGAGCGAAATCCTGAGGTATTCATTGATATGTCAAGCCATATGTGTGTAATATGACAAGTCACAGCATAGATCAAGCGAAAGCCTTACACAGCGATTAGAGCCTAAGAGCTATCGTCGTCAACTCTGGTTTCTCAACGTCGGGACCTAATTGACGGAGTGGGCTGGTAATTCTCCGTATGGTGTTTACGACGCTGTATAATAGTCTCAGCGCATGTCGTGCTAGTTGATGACACGAAACGCTTACCTTGCTACTACAGACCAATTTGAATCCTTCCGAATCCGTTTCCGGCTCTTCGGGCACCTCAGCCAGTGAAGTCATTTTCTGTGCAGTTCTGGGTCAGCCTGAATCGGTGAAGAGCGAAAGTGGTCAATTCCATACCGAGTGGACAGTCCGTTTACAGCCTGACACTCGGCCAGGAGTGCCAGAGTTGTGCGATACATTAGTAGAGGTCTAAAGAAGGGTCAATGAGAATTCGCCTACTGCTGGCCCGGTTTCTGGATAATTACCTTGAGCGACTCTGCATATGCCTGAGGGTACAGGGTTACTAAGTTATGTCCAATGCGTAAACTCGAAGCAATGAACATCACACCTCTTTCACTTTCTCGAGTCGCTCCAGGTATTCTTCGCGTGTCAACTCATTCTTCCCCTTCGCGTTCCAGTGTAAAAGTCTCTTTCGAATAATGCCGTTTAAAGTCGCACGAGCCAGTTCTTCGAGATAGAAGTCGAACTGACGCTGAGATGTGCTATCGACCTCGTGAGATTGCCATCTTTTTTGAAGATGTCTTTTCTGGCATTGTACCTGAATGGGAACGAGATATTGAGGCGCGCTCTCCCATTCCGGAGTAGTGTGAATATGTTCGACCCCGCCTTGGACATGTCGACGAGCAGTGGGGATTGGAATGAGGAAGTCTTTGAAGGCAGGAGGAACATTATCTTGCTCCGACCTGCTGAATGAAGCCATGATAACAATACTGTATACGTTGCCGCTCTTGGAAATATGGGTGATGATACACGGGCGTGCTCCTTTCCTTCCCGAAGCCGTATAGAAAGACTCGGTATCTGAGACTGGGATATCCAGAAGCGTCTTGAACGGCGTATAGACCGATATGCAAACGGAGACGATGTCTCCGATACCAAACTGTATCGACCCAGCTCTAGGTGTTCCACACGATCCAGAGCAGACAGGATTGTCGCATGATTTGGGCGGTAGGTACTGTTGGGTCGGAGAGCTGGTTGTCGCCATTTCTATGGGGAGGATATGCAAGAAAAGAGTGCCGTCCAGCGGATTTGAACGAATGGATAATTTTACTGGATCCAACCAAAGCCAAATTTATATGCTCAAATTGCTTGGTATACCTTGCATATCGGACAGGTAACAAGAACATGAGATTCATCAGACAAGAACAGAGAGCCCAATGTCCTTGAAGCACGGAAGCTGCGACGGCGGAGCGACTCATGTTCTACCGTAGAACAAGATCGAGTGTGATGGGTCAAAACGAAGAAGGCGTGGGAACATTCTAAAATGTCGCGTGGCATTTAGGTGCTTGTTTTCCGCTTCCACTGTGCTACATATCTTGCCTTTCAACTTACCCTTTGTCTTGTGGCAGACGGATCCAAATGTCTATAAAAGCACTACCTGATATGTTTTCAAGGTTCTTCACCTCTGTCCCGTCTCCCTTCTGTCATGATCACCTTACCAACACCCGACGCTCTTCTCGTTGTGCAACTTGATCCCGTTGATTCCGTCTCTTACCTCGACAATCCTGAACTCACAGAAGCTTGCCGGAAGCTCAAGAACAAAAAGTATCTTGCATATGTCGGGCTGGTATGTCTTTTTATTTTGATCTAAACTGCTTGATTAACGTTTTCCCTGAAGCGTAATGGTCTTCTTTGGCCTGACGTGCCATATTATAGCTACGAGTTTTACTTTGTTCATCAAGGACTGAAGTACGAGGACGAACTTCAACAAGTCATCGACCCTGGCATGTGTGCACCCATCCTGCCCAATACGTCCCATCCGCTTGGTCGAGCACCACTCAACCCTGGACAACCTCTACCGTGGAAAGACTGTTATGTCTCCCCGTTTTTCGCTGTTGATGCCCGTAGTCGTAACATCGTTCTCGATGAAGAGCCCCCTGTGATCTATCAAGTTGGTATCGACGACGCGGTTAGGTTCGCCGAGTATGTCAATAGAGACCGCCAGGATCTCGCAGATCGCTCGTCACCGCCCGAGCAGCAGGACCAGCATCTTTCTGGGGGTCATTGTTGCTGTTGCCTCGAATACGAGTCCGACGATGAAGAACTTGATCGTAATGAGTGGAACCCAACGGATCAAATGGAACGTCAGAGGGAGCTCGAAGAGGTCATTGAAGAGTTTGAGGAGAAGGATGCTGAACTGATGGAATTAGTGGCTTTGAAGACATCATTTGATCTTACTGAGCTTGACGAAGTGACTGATCCGGCGGGATTTTTTGAGGAGTTGAAGGTCCTTGAAAAGTACGTCACCTTCTTTTTCACTATCTCGTTATTCGCTCAATTTGCTTTCTCCTACAGACTCAAAGAAGAATTCGTGACGTCTCGCAAGCAACGTGAGATTGAAGACGCAAACAGAATCGACGAAGAGTACTTTTCCAAACTGTCTTGCGCAAGTAAGCTACCAGTTGTCCTCAGGTTCGGAGATTTGTTGTTCATCTGCTTCACTAGGTGCCTTGTCCACCACTAGTTCTCTTCCCTCGCATCCGCCTCCGGCGTCTCCACCACTCGTACCATCCATAGCGCCTGGATTACTTGGGAAGGTCACACAAACTGTGAAGAGCCTCGTGAAGCTTTTCTATTCGCAACAGCTCTAATTATCTCAATATGTATTAGTTTATCTCTCTACATATGCACTGTATGCCCCATGCATGAATATGCAATATGCCCTTATGTTCTTGATGACTCTGGAATAAATGCGCGTGCTGTTTTCAGCACGTGTTTTCGTCTCTTCCTTCTCTCAGTGGACTCACACTCCCGCAAAAGTCACGTAAGTTGTGAATACCACGCTCTCCTTCCGTCTTCTCTTACTGTTCTCACTTCTGCGCGACAGGGACAATCCTCTGGAAACTTCCGACTCGCATGGTATCTTGGTTGAGAGGAAAGAATAGTGTACGATTGTCGCGAAAATGAGTCGGGCAGGTGCGTATTGATGCATGAAACGAGTCATGGTCAAGTTCTGAACTGTTGCTCTAGCTTAATACACCGTGGAATCACCGCAACAGCTTTTCTGCTATTTATCAGGGTTCCCAGACGGAAATTGCAAGGCGATTGTCTGCCAATACAAGCTCAGCCAACCAGGTGATGTCGAATCATACTTGCCTACTAGAATTGCCAGCATCTGACTTCAGATTTCAGCCACATATAGCTCAGATTTGGGTCACCTGCAGTGGTCAACACGGACAGCGCCGAGAGAATCGCAAGGAATTCAATGATAAGAGAGGACGAGCGCATCGAATGTCTTTCGCAATATTTCCTGTCTTCTGGTCAGCAGCACCGTTCAGATGGCAGCCGAACACTACGATGTGGATTCGAGGGAACCCCGAGACGACTCGAAGGATTTATCATCGCCTCGTTGGATTGAAGACGAAAAATCTACGTTGAGGGTGCGTAGCTTGTTATTACTCAAACCATTATCGCTGATAATCCTTCTATCTAGCGACTGTTCTCTTTCGCGCAATTGTTGGCATTTGCGCTGACTTTCATGGAATCATGGGAAGTTATGGCGATGAATATGAGTGCTACTTTCTACAACGGTGGTCCGCAGACGCTGGTATGGGGTCTGCTTTGCGTCATCATTGGATCCCTCGCCCAAGCACTGTCCATGGCGGAGCTAGCCTCCATACAGCCTATCGCAGGTGCCCAGTACCATTGGACGCACTTCCTAGTACCAGCACGACATCGACGGTTCATCACCTGGATGCAAGGATGGGTCACTTGGTTTGCGTGGGTTTCCTCTCTCGCAAGCTCCACCTCATCGGAAGGAAACATCTTGTTGGGTCTCATTTCTACGAATTATCCGAACTACGAATTCAAACCATGGCATTTAACTCTGATCATTATAGCTCAACTCGTCATCGTTGGGTTGATCAATATGTATGCCTTTCGTGTCATACCCTGGCTCGAATTTTCAGCCGGAGTGTTTCACGTCATTTTGTGGTTCGTTTTCGTCGGGGTACTCGTATCACTATCATCACCCGCCTCCGCCGATTTCGTTTTTCTCGAGAGATCTGTCTCTTCCGGCTGGGAGAACAGTTTCATTAGCTGGAATCTCGGCTTACTTGTCCCTGCTTGGGGGTTTATCGGGTTCGACGGCGTTGTACATATGTCAGAAGAGGTGCGGAAAGCGAAGCAAGCTGTTCCTCGAGCCATGGTTTGGACTATCATTCTAAATGGCGTTCTGGCATACGGCATCGTTCTCGTTCTCCTTTTCTACATGGGAGATCCGAATCTCGTCCTCGATTCTGCATACCCCATCATTCCAATTTGTTTTAATGCAGCAGGTCCCCGCGGCGGAACAGCGATGGTTGTAGGGTTGCTGGTCGTTACCTTCTGTGTCGTTGCTGCATCGTTGGCTTCCGTTTCGCGAATCACTTGGGCATGGGCTCGTGACGGTGCTCTTTCGTCATGGTTCGCCAAAATACATCCTCGGCACCGTGTCCCAATTCGTTCGCTATGGCTGCCCATCGTCATCGTGTCGATTCTCTCCTTGTTCACGGTGGGGAATACAGCGACGGCAACTGTCTTCAGTGCTTTCACGGCACTTTCTTCTCTCGGGCTATACAGCTCCTACATCATCGCCATCTCATCCATGATCCATGCGAGATTGACTGGTCGTATCGGTGATGACCCTAGCTGTCCTGTTCGATATGGAAGCTGGAGGCTACCGAAGGGTTGGGCAACACCAATCAACGTCTTCGCCTTGGTATGGGCCGCGTACCTCACTGTGTGGCTGCCATTCCCGACCACAATTCCTGTCACTGGAACGAATATGAATTATGCCGGTCCGATATACGTCGCGGTTGTCTGTGGAGCTATCACGTATTGGTTTGTGTGGGGACGAACCAAATGGCCTGGCCTCAATGCTTCTGCCATTGCGATAGTGGAGGCCTACTCGTGATTTTCTTGGGGGTTAGTGAGTGTGTTCAATGGCTTTGCAAGGGTTGATACCAGAGACTAATGCCTGGATTTTTACAGGAACAGGAGGACACGATAGCTGCTATGAGTAAACGGCTATGTATAATAAAAGTTCATAAAGTGGCAAAGCGTTGCATTACCTTCGGTAATGAAACTCCGCGGGCCCGATTGCTGGATTGAGATGAAACCATTCGTTTGCCAATCTGCAGGACCTGCCATAGGTGTTCGTGTAAGGGCAGAGGGTCCATCGATCTCTTGTTCATCTCTGATAAGCGTGAGCTGAGATTCCATTCTCGCTTGTAAATATGGGTGTCTGGAGATCCGGGAACAAGGTGCACGCAGTGGGTCCGATCCTTGTTTGTCTACTCAATGATATGTACGAGCTGAAATATTTGGTCCTTTACAAAGGCTGACTTAGCGATGCAGCCCTGCACTCAAGGCCCGACACGTCACAAACCGACTCAATCTATCACCGGTAATATTCCGAGCGTCTTCCCTGCAGGCTGCCACAGGCTGCCAGAGTCAGAGTGGCCCAATGGGTTGGATTTCGATCATTTTGAAGTAGCCTTGTAGCAGCCTTTGCTGACTACAGAAATGTTCCGAATAGAAGTCATCATGATCTAGTGAGTATCATTATCATTGACAATAATGATATGCGACGATTCACGCCTTCTGTCCAGGAGTTTGGCTACGATTTCGCTGGCGATGACGCCGACTTTGAATATGTATTAGTCGAACATACATACTTTGAACCCACCGAGTGTCGGTCGTGTAGGTAGAAGTGCTATGAGAAGTCAGGCTCACTCCTGCATAACATTAATGACAATTTACTCCCAGACAATTCCAGAGGTGGTCGTCGTTGTTCCACCACGAGGCTCCCATCATCTCTCACCTGCGTTCCTTTTGAACCTACCTAAATCGGAATACGTTATTGTTCCGTTGTCAAGCAAACTAATCAGTCTCGTCTTTGGCGCAGTGAACCCAAGCATCGAGGTGTGCATTCTCTTATGAATCCGGCCAGGCCAATGAGCTCATTCCTTGGATTATTTAGTCCTAGGATCGAACACAAGTTTCTAGCTTCACAGCGCTAGACTGAGGGCGAACTTCAAAGTGCTTGACCAGGCGCCTGACATTTAATCCATGGGTAAGAGTAGCGCTATCTCCTTTCTGAAAAACAAGGATCTGATTTGTGATTGGACCCACAGATATTAACCAGAACAAACAGATCCAGATGCTGACGGCACTTGAAGGCAAAATCAATCGGCGACAACAAAAAGGTATTAGAATATAAGAAGCGACCTCGATGCTTCACAATTACGTTCATACCCTGGAAGCCTGCGTGCGATGGCGACCTATCTGCACTTCTTGAACCCCACGTCTCTCGCGATATCATACAATATGTGCGAAATCCAGGATCACGACTTTCAGACACCTGGAATGCTCCCGCAAGTGTGCTTGTTCCTCTTTCTCTAGCAGCCGGTTGACTATGATGGATCTTAGATGCTGGAGCGACCCAAGCACGGAATATATCGACCTTCATCCCAACCAGGTATTATCCACTCCTCACTGCATTTCTTGTTCGCTGACAAGTCATTAGACCCCGATAAAAGAGTACGCATTTATGGACTTTGGAAGCTCGGTGCTTAGCGCTGATGCATGATCAGGAGTGTCGAAGAAGAAAAAAGTTTCTGCTTCACTGAATATCTTGAGGGCATTTCCGCCCTGGTCGATGATCCTTCAGATTCACTCGATATCAATCAAACCACCCTTTCAGGCATGGACGACATCATCTTGGACTCCGAATCGACTGATTCAGAGGTGTCTCCTGAAGCACCTACACTCAAAACAGATGTAGCATCTTCAGAAACTCCCACACCAGAACTAGCGAAAGAGTCTATATCATACCTCCTTAGCGACGAGCGGCTGATGGAGGAACCTACGAGTTCTGCCAGTGACGGCTGTTTGCCGTTGAATGAACCGCAATCCTGTCCCCCTTCACCGCCTCCATCACTCTGCTTTTCAGCTACCGACAGCGAATCTAGCCGATGTTCCTCGCCGGAACTGAGCGATTTCGAGCCATTAGATGTAGTACATCAGGAAGACATGGACTTGGACGCGGATTGGCACATGGAAGAGACGATCAGCGACGTTGATTCTGATGGGTACGATTCGTCCTTCGAGCTCCAAGCCACTACAAAAAGGCCTTCGGCGAAGTCTCAGCCAGCCAAGAATACCTCCCTCAGTCTTGCATTGACGCGCAAGAAAGGTCTAGGAAGAAAAAAATGTGGCCGAAAACCAAAACCAAGGAAGCCAAAGCCCGTTCGCATACCATGCTCCCTCTGCTCCCAGACATTTACGAGAGAGGCAGACCGGGATCGACATTTGTCCAGCGTTCACAAGGAGCCAGTTGAGTCGGAGCCCAATTTCCGTGAACGTAGTCAGTGTCGGTTTTGCGGCAAGGAGTTCTCTCGGCCAGATGCCAAGGCTCGGCACGAGAGCTCTCGTTCTGCGCTTTGTCGGCAGATTGCTAGGCAGAAACTTGCGCAAAAGTAGCTGTTTTGGATTTGGTGCAGGAATATCTTGTTGCTCTAGATTATGTTTCTTTTTGACTTTCGACGAGCAGTTGTTCATGTAACGCGGTCTGACGCTTGTCAACCTTTTACTGCTCTGTATCACTTGTATTATATCCCCGCAATGTGATGCTGTATCACTCCAACAATATCAGCCAGAGATATCCGTTGATGTAAAAGATGCTTCGTAGTAAATTCGAGGGACGTTTTCCGGCTCGTGCGAGCGAATGGATAGTGAATTAAAGGTTAGGTCACATATGCAGGCTATGATAAGTAGTAAGACTGTCGAGATTGGAAGAGAAAGATATCAAGGTGCTCAACGACAGACTGTTAAATATGAAAATAAAGACACGAAAGCACCAGACGGACCGTTCAATAAATAGACTAGACCGACGTGAAAAACCGTTCAAGAGACTCAATCATCGTCAAGAGTCAAGTCGATAGTGCCCAGGTGTTCTATCTTTTCTGCCTTGACCTTGGGCTTCTTTTCAGTCTTGATTTTCTTCCGCTTTGCACGAATGGCATCCATCTGGTTCTAGTCTCAAAACATTAGCATGCGCGGCGGAGATGATACAAGAGTAAACACACCTGCAGCTCCTGTAGCTTCCGGGAATCATCATCCGATCCACCGTCATCGCCCTCACTCAGACTGAGAGATATATCCGGTTTGACGTCTTCTGCATCTGACCCACCTGGAGCAGAACGTTTTTTCGATGACGCAGCGCGGGCATTGTTCCGTGCTGAAGGGGCAGGTGGCTGCGGAGAGGGCGAGGCCCGTTGAGGGGTTGGTCGCGGTGCTATCCCAGTTGCTTGTAGCATCGCTGCATTGCGAATGAGATAGTCTGACCCACAACGCAATAGTGCTACACACCCAAAGGACGATATTTAAAGAGGAATGTTGCTACAGGACCTCCTACTGGTACTGCCTTGACTATATTAATTTGCGCAACCTTGAGCTCGTCTCGGAAGCTACGAAGAAGTAAGGACATCAGTGTTCCATCAACCGGTGAGCTACATCAGGATTACCTCGTCTGATGGTTGAGACCTTTCTTCGCAGTTTCGTGATAGGTCTTTGGCGCAGGAACTGACACGGGTTTGAATTCAATGTTTCCAAGGACTTGGACATTCTTGATGGTGATTTTTATTTCACCCATCTCAGGAGTATCTGGCGTCGAAAGGAAGTTGATATCATCTGCAAAGGCGTAAACGGGTGGCAGGAAAGCTACTCTCAGATTTATACGCACCAGTGACATTTACAGTGGAGAAAGCAAAAGGTTTCATGGTAGTCGGGCTAGTTGTTATCCCATCCATTCTCGTCGTCGGCACATTCGCATGCTCGAGTACCTTTCCTCCGCAGGATAAACCATCGATGTAGGCGTACCCCGCAGTCGATGTACGAAATCGGTCGTTTCTCCAGTGAAGCGAATAAGACTTGTCAAGGAATGAGAGTCGAGCAATGTTGTAGAACACGCGTTTAATACCTTGCCGGCCTCTGAAGCTATCCAACAGACGACGGTGTTTGTCTCTGGTGACACCTTGATATCGTATTCTTGAAGTATATTGTCGTCGACAGTGATCCAGGCACTGAACTCGTTGACAGAGATCATGGTGGTAGAGGGGAAAGATGTTGATGCTTGATTTGCAAATTGACTGCGCGTCAAATATAAGCGCCTAAAATTCTGCCACTGCCGTATGCCACCGTCACATGAGTAGACTCAATAGAGTGGCCTGATATCATCACTGAAATATACTCTACTTGTATCTTGACAACTTGTGAATTATTGTGGATTATCGTCTACTTTATGCAGCGAATTAACGAGTATTATAATTCCCCAAATAGGAAAATGATGTTTCCAGCTCAACATTTCCAGACATCGCAGAAATGTCTCAGTCGTCATCCAAAGTCAAATCAATAGTGATTCCGTTGAAAGGCTGAATAGGCTCTGAGATTCCATCTTGACCTTCTTGCGCGGTGAGGCACCTTGCTGCTTGTTTCTTTGCGCGTATCGCATCCATCTCCCGCTGAGGAGTTTGCGGCAAGAAGTAAGCGATTGTCTATAAAGACCAAGTCGACAAGCTCACCTGTAGTTCCTGTAGTCTTCTGTCATCCTCATCTTCCACGATGTCAGGCTTGACATCCTCCTCGTCAGCCGGGGCCGGGCGCTTGCTTGAGGATCGTTGTGATGTACTTGGTGATGTGGACGAGGGGTGCTGGGGTGCTGGACGAGGGGCTATGCCATTTGCTTGAAGAATACCTGAAAGGCGTGCCAGTGAATCTTGCGCCTAGCAACATTTCTTGGCAATGAGCGCAACATACCTAACGGACGATACTTGAAAAGGAATGTGACTAAAGGTTCACCGTAGGGTTGAGTAATCATTTGTTCTGCAAGGAATTTGGTCTGCTCTGAATGGGAGAAACTGGCGATATCCAGAGAGATGTTAGAAATGTCAGATACGGGTAGCATCTTACATACCTCGTCTGATGGTTGAAGCCTTTTTTAGCTGTTTCATGATATTTTCGCTCTTCAGGGAGAGTCGAAGCTGAAGCTTCATAAGTTGTCTTCCCAATTAGTCGAGTCCAGCGAACTACAAGACTGATATTGCCCAGCTCGGGGTTGTCCAACGAAGTAGCATCATAATCGTCTGATGACAACAATGAACCGCGAAAGTGAGTTTAGGACTGCTGCATCACTGGCAGGGACTCACCAGTTGTTTCCACCGGAGAAAATCTAGACGGATGAATAGTCGTTGGAGAAGTCCTCAGACCACGAAATTTGCGTGTTGTGCTACTTCGAGAGGATTTGGGCTTGATGTATTTTCCACCACATTTGCGACCGTCGATGACAAGGCTTATATCCGTAGCCGTGATAATATTGGTTCCCTTGCAGCTAACCTCATAGGTCTAACGCTTTTGAAGTCAAAACTCGCAAGAGGCCATCCGTAAAAGTTTAGGGCACACCTTCCCTGCTTCAGAAGCAATCCAACAGGTCACTGTTTTCTTCTCCTTATCCACCTGAACGTCGTATTCCTGAGCTTCGACGCCATCTACAGTCACCCAGGCCGTATGGTTATTCAACGAGATCATCGTTGGGCAATCACAAAATGTAAGAGGGAGAAGGTGAGGACCCGGGAAGCTCCGCCAAGGGCCGGTCCGGCGATAGCGTAGCTGAGACCGGCTTCAGACCCAAAAATTTCCTCAACCTCACTCCGACCATAGCGTAGCTGAGACCCTCAGCTTGCAACCCCCATCCGTATATAGCGTAGCCGAGAGCAGATAGACAATAGGCGGGCAGGGTTCAAGTTGGTGATGGTGGCCTTCTGTGGCAGGGTGAGTATCTCGGTAAATTTTGGTGCGCACAATGGACTCATCCGCTTTGTCTGCGTGGCCGACTGATCTTCTCGCTCCACAGGGCCCGTACAGTTCTATGCAACACACTGTAATCTTCCCCAACGATTGACGCGTAGGGACACGTGCAACTAATTCCGGACAATCGCAGAATCAATCATTTCAAGTTTACTAGTGAAGATTTGAGTCAGCCTGTATCATCATTGAACATCTGCGCTGCACAAATAAATGACGCGGAGAATTTCGCACTTGTCTCTTATCCTGGAGGCGAAGAAGGTAGACATGCGTACTATAAATTCTTGGAGCTGTGAGTCTTGTTCTGCTTTCCCTACGGCATGATATTGAGCATGGTATTTTCGCAGCAGACTCGTCGAAAAATACGTTACCAGCAAGAACGAAATGGATCATACCACTCTGCTCAGGCTTCCCTCCCACGTTTGGGCTCTCTTTCGTTGATCTGTCGTGTAATAACCATGACGCGCCAGATTTTTCTGCTCTTCCTCGCAAATTCCTCGAGCGGGGGCGCGAAAATCGATATTTTATCTTATCGTGTTACGTAACACGCATAACCCTTGTCCGAAATAGCGTATATGAGGCAGGGAAGGACCCAAAATCATAGCGTACAGTCATCTGGGAGTCCGTGAGACACTGGGAGTCCTTGAGACAGTAGCATTTTTTGCACCTAAAATGGGCTGCTCCCTTGATTCAAAGTGTGTAAATTATACTTACCGTCCCAATATATGTCCTCCTATGTACTTGAGTGCAGAGAGTGCAAATTGCATGCTGGAGCCAGACAGATATATCAAAATTGAGCAGTTTTGAGACGCGGCAACTTTTATTCGGCTGATTATAAAATCCAACGGCTTGGATGTGATACCGGAACACATTCTATATAGTATTTGACATAAAGTAAAGCATTTCCAACAATTTTGGAGGTGTTACCGTCAATATAGAGGAGGAGAGACAATAGATATAGTTTTGGAGTGACCGAAGTGTGACAGCATCATGAGACAGCAGCGCCAAAATTAGGTGCTGTCACACTGTCTCAAGGACCATCAAACCGTGACATCAGGGTGTCTCTCGATTTCGACGTTTCCTCTCTACCTCAATCCACCGTATATTCTATATTACTAGCTAGAAACAATATTTAGATACTACTGAACCGACCCATATAATTTTTTTTGCGAGAGTCGAACCGGATGTTACGTTATTGAGTGAAATCAATCTGGTGTCTCAAGGACTCCCAGATGACTGTATCTGAGACTGAAATTCAGGATTTTGGCGGACAGGCCCGGGTCCTAGAAGGTGAAGGCAGGCTTCTCGCGGACCGCGGTTGTCGCGTCGCGTGTACTCGTTTGAACAAACAGGGACACACAACAGGGACACACAACAGGTCGCCGACGTCAACGAAACACTTGAATGTTTACAATTATGCTACATAAAACTGATCGTACATACGGGATACATATCAACCACTATATACGCGTTCTGGGGGGAACGCGTCGGACTCGTTAGCACGCGGCTACCATGCCGCTAATCCACATGCAGCATGATACACAGCAGCACCTATACGGCACCTAATCGTCATCCAATGTCAGGTCGATAGTGACCCCCTTCAGAATCTCAGGTTTAACATCTCGCTCCTCCATTTTAGCTTTCTTCCGTGAGGATTCTCCTTTCTTCCTGTTTTGTTGTTTCGCGCGGATAGTGTCCATCTGTTTCTGAAAAGAGATCAGATGCATGACGTCCGAGGTCATATTATGGCTTACTTGTAACTCTTGTAGTCTCTCTGCTTCTTCCGCAGAGTCGTCGTCAAGATCAATGACTATGGGCTTCGTCTCTTCGTCGTCTAGCGTCGATGAAGTACGGCGCTTTCGACCATGCTCATTTGTAGGGACCGATACAGGCTTTGGGGCTATTCCATTTGCTTGGAGAATAGCTAGTAGGGGAGGTTGAGTTAGCATTGATGTGTTTGATAGATAGAGCTCACCGAGAGGCCTGTATTTGAACATGAAGGTGGCGACAGGCTCGCCAATTTCTTCAAAGTCTGTGATGTATGTCTCTGGTATCGTGATGGCTTCGCCAAAGCTAGATACACGTAACATGTGAGATGGATTCGAGACAAACAAAGGTAGGGTGCGTACGAAGTTTGATGATGAAAACCTTTCTTTGACGTCTCGTGGAAGACCCCGGGCTTTGGCGCTGGCTTATCTCTGGCACTACTCTCTCCAGTAATTTCCCCTCTTGCGATGACCACCTTGATTTCACCAACGTTTGGGTTGTCGACTGTGTTGAGATCTTCGTCTATACCCTTGGTAAAGAGATTACCGAATTAAGTGTCAGAGTAACAGTGTAAATACACACCGGTAGTGTCCAATGTCGAGAATTTGAACGGAGCAATGGTCGTAGCAGAGGTTAGAATCCCATCAAAGGTGCGAAGTGCACTTTCGTTGAGTGCCTTCTTCTGGTCGATTATCCATCCTCCACAGTCATTCCCATCGACGTAGAGGGTACCAATAACTGGATCCTTGTGACATTTATCTTCAAACTCGACTTCGTATGCCTGGACAAGAAGTTCAGGACCTCGTATGAACACATAGCATCGTAACGCACCTTGCCTGCTTCGGAGGCTACCCAACAGCTTATTTGGTTACTCTCTAAGTCAGCGTCCACGTCGTATACCTGGGCTTTCGCGCCGTCGATCTTGATCCAGGACGAGAAACCGTTGATTGTGAGCATGATGATGGTTGACAAGAAGGGGATATACAGCGTGAGAACGAATTCGTATGAGGCCGCGTGCTTCGCGAAGCAAACACTTCAACCCAGGCCATATATACTTCTGGTTTCTATCGGAAAGGGATATAGCAAGAACATGAAGCTGAGATGGAATACAGTGAGTTTTTTTTTAATTACAGCTTGCCTGGGTTATCTCACATTCAAATTTCCAGTGATTCGCCGGTGACTAAGCACTTAGCTTCGAGGATAACCTCGCCAGGATGCAAGTGAACGTATGGTGCTCGATCGACATAAGGTTCCGTGGCCTTACTTCGAACCACCATGACCCCAGCAATCTATGTCTACTATTGCTCAGGCCATGGATATGGACATGCAACCCGCGTCTCAGCCTTTACGTCTCATCTCCTCCGCCTTCCTCTCCAATATCGACCCCAAGTACACATCGTGTCGGAAGCTCCCAAACATGTCTTTTCGGATAGCATCGCCCTTGGAGCTCAGTATCGCTATGCAGACTGGATTGACCCAATCATCGTACAACCCGTTGCATACCGCGTTGACCGCCAGAAGAGTGTAGATGTGCTCAAAGCGTTTATGAACAAGAAGGACCTCTTCGTCGAGACGGAACGGGCATGGCTGACGGAGATTGGTGCTCGCTGCGTGTTGAGCGATGCAGCGTTTCTAGGCTGTCTCGCCGCCAAGGCCGCTGGAATACCCTCCGTACTCGTCACCAACTTCACCTTCGATTCGGTGTACAGTTACCTCGCCACCACGCTTGTCGATCCAGAACCTGGAAGCCAGCAATCGCTCGCCGAGATGTTCCTGCCAGCGGACGTCCCAGTACCCCAAGCCACTCTGGAACCACTCGTCAAACAGATTCACGAAGGATATCGCCATGCCGATCTACTCCTACTTCTGCCGGGACAAATACCCATTCCATCATTCTCGCTTCACCCATCGTTAACATCGCCTAACTGGGTTGACTTCACAGTCAACAGCTTTTGCGACGAGGTCATTGGAGCCATCGATCCACTTCGGCTCACAGAAGCTATCGAATATGAACACGAGGGATTAAGCTCTAGTATTGCTACGCAGTCCGCAGGCGATAAAGACAATGTCCTTGGCGAACCTTGTCGAATCGATGATTCTGGACACGTTTTCCTCCACAATCACATACCCTTCCCGCCTAATCTCCCTTTACATCCCAAATCTATTTCGGGCGAGATCAAGCGCAAGATTATCCGTGCACCGTTACTCGTACGCAGTCCAACTGCGCCCAGGACTCAGGAGTCCCAAGTATCGGAGAAGAAGTATTCTGTATACACTGCACAGGGTCGTCAGAGGTTCTTGAGCTCCATTGGAGTTCCAGAACACCTTCAAACTCCCCATCAGATCAAAGTGCTTGTGGTTTCCTTCGGCGGTCAGGTATTCCGAAAGCCAGCCACAACACCAGCGAGTGGCAGGAGTACACCCAGACGTGGTAGTCCTCCACAGACCAAAGCCACAGCTACGCCTGGCAAGGCTGACGATACCAAGACCTCAAGATGCGAAGGAGTTGGTCTCGGTCTCTCGAGCGTGTCAGATTCTCTCTCGACGCTCACTGAGGACTCCACACCTCGTCGATCAGCACGCTTTACACCGCCAGACTCTCCTCCGCGTTCTGAGCGGCCTCGTACGCCACTTGACCACCGAGATGTCAATCCAGATCCGAAGTGCCATCCTCTTCAACTCGTTAGCATGAAGCGAGATGAAGAGAGTTCCAGTTCTGGAACGGTTGCCTCCCAATCTATGTGGATTCACGGAGCACGGAGCCCGGCTATGCCGCACGACTCAGCCTTCTTGCCGACACTACGGTCTCTCGAGACGGCGGATGAGGAACTACAAGTCCACATCGTACCTGCTACCCCCTCTATCGAGGCAGACGAATGGAACGTTCACACAGCTCCACCGAGTTTGTTACCGGACGATACCTGGATAGCCATCGTTTGTGGTGTCTCAAAGGAGCAATGGGAACGACAGCAACAGCTCGAAGGAGAAGATGGAGGTTTACCAGAGAACTTTTATGTGGCTCCCAGAGATGTTTATATGCCCGACCTGACTGCGGTAGCCGATGTGCTGTTGGGTAAGTTGGGTTACGGAACTGTGGCAGAATGTGTGGATTCAAAGACGCCTATTGTTTTTGGTGAGCTTGAATTGGTTATTCTTTGAGCATATCACTGACAGAGGTGATAGTTCCTCGACCGCTGTTCATTGAAGAACATGGTTTGAAGTTACTGTTGCGGGAATCGGGGGTACCAGGTGTCGAGTTGTTGCGAGAAGAGTACGAAAATGGGGAATGGTCTCATAAGATTTTGGAAGCGTGGATGAGGGGTCAAGAAGGCAAGGAAGAGAGACGGAGAGAGGAGGAGGAAGGGCTGGTCGTTGCACAGGATGGCAAACTAGCGGTCATACCTGGTATGGTGGGTATTGATCGAAGAGAAAAAGAAGGACGGAAAATGGCAATGGATACGGTTAAATGGGTGGAAGAGTGTTGGAGCGGCTGTGAAATATCTACTTAGGTATAATCAGACGGACAATTTGGACTCGTGCAGTATCATGACATTGGCAATTTTCTTGGCCTTAGGTACTTGAATACATTTGAATGTGTTCCTACTCGAGCTAACAAGCCTTTCGATCGACCTCGTACGTCGTGAGGCTCATTGCTTTCAAAGGCAAAACCCAACTACTTCCAGTTCCGGTAGCAACGAGATCGCGACCGAAGTCTTCTGTGGCCGAGGTCCTGTATGATGCAGTAACACAAACGTTCTCGTTGTTCGGGAAAGTGAGAGGAAGAGAGGTGTCGCTATTGGTAGGATTCATGGCAATGATGAAGTACTTGGAAGACGTCGAAACCGCAATCATGTTGTTGGTAGAACCATCGCCAGTTATAGCGTGCCGTTGACTTCCAGCTGAAAGTGATATATATAAGATCAGCCAGCCGCTCAAGTATGAAGAGAATACCCACGCTTAAGGAAGTTTCCAAAGTGCTTGTATGTCCAGTAATGCTTCGTGAAATCTATCCAGCGGCGAATTTGATTAGAAGCTCTCAAGCAACAACGACGAAACCTACAAAGCTCGTAGTTTCCGTTCGTGGCGTATTCACCATCGTAGTATATTAGACCATCCTGTATGAACAGTGTTAGTAACTTGGATGACCGAGGAAAGCAGTGGATCTGGACGCACTGTCCACCCGTTCGAATTAGGCGTGTTCACACACGTTGGGTTATTCAACGGTGAGCAACCAATCTCTGCCCCACGGAATTTGAGCCCACACGTTTTTGAGTTATTAGTAATAGCAGGACTCACGGCTTGATACAAGGGTCCAGAACTAGTAGCTCATGAGCCATGAGAGTGACAATATGGACGTGAGGATGCATACATCATAGTGGGATTCACCTCCAATAACCAGGCTCTGGAAAACCAAACCAGAGAACATGAGCGCGTTTTTGATGCTAGATTAAAGATTAGCTAACCCCAGTCACAACAGATTATAATTACATACGTTGGATCATATCCGGCACCAAAAGCACGCCCAGAACCATCAGCTTCACCCAAACCACAGCAAATTTCCTACCAAGGGGGTTACATTAGGGCTAGTGTAGGCCAACCGGCCAACTATCAGGGGCGCACCGTCATCCAAATCGGTCTGTCGGGATACAACAGCTTCGTTGAAGCGATGAAGGCTCTGTAGCCGGCGTCCGTCGGGAAATCGTACGTATGGTGCACCAGCGCCGCCAGCTGGTCATCTTATGTTACCGAGAGCTGCATCATCAGGACGATAAAAACTCACCTTGTCTGCGACTTGTGACAGCCAGAAGGGATACTCTGCCGCAGCTTCGATGAGCCAGGAAGTCTCATCAGCCAAGATTCCTACTTTGTCCGTCAAGCCTCTATTGTTCAACTCGTTCCAAAGCGAGTTCACGACTTCAGGGCGTCTGTGATGTTCATCATCAACTAATGATTCTCGTCAGTGTTCCAGAAACTTTACGCACTGCCATGGTAAAACGAGCATGCCTTCCTGACCGCAGTCACTAAAGCTATTGTCGGGCTCGTTCATGGGGGACACGAATCGAAGGTCGATTCCTTCATTTCTAAAATGCTCCAATACATCCACAAGGAATTTGGCGTATGCATCCCCTGAACCTACAGAAGGATCAAAATTTCATCCAAGTTCGATTAAAGTCGGTTTACCTCCAACATAGCTACTCCCACAACTTTTCCCGCCTGCAGTCAGAGGTGCTGGTGCACTATTTGCGAACATCGTCAGATCCTGGACGCCATGTTTTGATGCTTCTCGTAAGAAATAGATGCCTTGGGGATCAGCGGACCAGTTATAGTTCCCTGGGCCAAGATAAAACGTTTCAGGTGCACGAACTGGATTGTTGACGCCAACACCTCCTCCGCCGACGTTCCAACGATAACTAGAAAGCCCGAGACCATCTTGCGAGAAGAGGAGGTTCGAAAGGTTCTGTCGCACCGGTTCAGGAAACCGGAAAAGATCATTAGGCCACCATGCCCCAGAGCCGCCTATCCCTAGGATTGTTTGTTCAGGCGAGGAAGATATGCTTGCTGCAATAGCAGCTGTAGGTATCCATAACAAAAGAACGGAGTGGATGGAAAGCTGAAACATCCTCAGAGCAATGGATGGGGAAAACACCGGGCTAGCAGGTGTGCTCTTTATATCAGTTGCACTTTCGTCGGCCCCGTAACATCCTTACAGAGAATCTCAAAGACGGAACCATTTTGTCAGAGAATCTGATGTCGGAAACTGCCCGTCGTGAGATATTGTATCGCAGTTGTAACAGCTCGAGGGACGTACCAGCGTCATATATCATGATTTCCATGTGATGGAAGCTTAGAAGTGAATAGACACATGCGTTACTGCAGAAACATGAACGTGCATAAGCACTGCACCAGATGGCGGATGATTATGACTTGAATTGGATAGGATTGGACGTGTACGCTCGGTATAAAGTAGCTTTTGTGGCCGGATGGGAAGAGTTTAGTATCATCGTCGCTACGTTTTAACTTTTCGACAGTGAGAGGTGAGAGCATGTGACCAGCTCCAGCCCGGCCTCGGCCCTCGGGTGCTCGTACCGGCGGTCCCGTGTTCAAGTTACCACGCCTGTGATAACATACTGCGCTTTTCCTCCACCTCTTTTAGAGCGAGCTTCAGCTCAATCTCGTGCAGAAGTCCTTGCAGTAATCAATCCCTATCTATGTGATCAATTGAATTACTCTTGAAGGGTTGTTAGCCGTGTATAGGTCGAGGGGATGGATAGCTGCGGGTACTGCGGGGATTCTTACATGGCTGCGGAAGGGACCCTCAAACACCAGGACCATGAAATTTCTGGTCAATCACGCTCGTTTGGGCCTTATCATCAGCGTCTCGCCGTAGACAAGGAGGACTTCCTAAACCTTATACACTCGTCTTCGGCGCCATTTACTCAACTCGTGATACACTCGTGTAAACCGATCAAATCTTCAGGCATCGTAATTGACGGTATATAAGACCGATTTGACGTCTGTGGAGGTGGCATCTGCTTTTCATCCCATTCGAACGCTTGATCCAACATTTTACAGTGCTATGGAAATCTTCGTTCGGAATGTCGATTTCTTCACTTCACAACATGATGTTGTTCGACACCTCGCCACATACCTACATGTACCTCCGTACACAACTGGCGCACCCGTCAACTTTCACGTCCGGATGTTCAAACCTCGAAGAAAGGGTGATAGGCATCTGCACAAAGGCTCTGGCGTTCTCACTGTTCCTACCGAAGATGTAGGAAGATTATTCCTTGCTCAATATGGAGAACCTCGTCCAAGGAGCTTCATCACCATCCGTAGTCGGAGGCTAGCTTTCAAACTAAGCGATCGACCCGTATCTCAAGATGTCCTCCTTAGCATCCGGCATTCTCCCTACTTGGATCCAGCAGAACTGGAGGAGAGGGAAAGGATTGCTCAGAAGTTGGAAAGCAGTCCTATGCTACTATCACGTTTGCAATTCGGATGGGACTGCCGAGACCACGTCTTTTCGGTGGAGTGGGATTACCCATGCGTATCTGGTTCCAAATTGCAATTCGATGCAGAGAACCGTAGGCTCTCCTTGCAGCTGGCTAGTATCCAGCGGGCAAGTACCATCAACGGTATATTTGGGTCCATTATTGAAGACGCTTTTCCCGTCTTACCCCAAGAAGTCCTCATCAACTTTTCCACCATCGACTATATTACCCGTTACGAATCAGACGGTGATCCCATCATCCTCCTTTACCTCTCCACGCCACCCCTCTTCATACAAGCACAGCAGCCTTTTCTCGACAGAGATGTGCCATCCTTGAGGTACGCGCACCTCAATCTTTCTGATATTGATGGTCGCCCCCATTCCGACATTTCCCCCTACCTCTCACTGATGATCCGCCTGGTGTGCAGCAGATCTTCAAATCTGGCCAGGTTTGACGATCTTGCTGCCGAGGCAGGGTTAAATCTTGAGATCCAGAGAGAGTATTATCCCGTCGACAATCGCAGGCTCTTCTCTTCAGGCACGCTTAAGGCTTTCTTTGCTTGGTTACGGCGGCTTGATTTCCACGTCGCCTTTCAGCTGGAAAGGTTACTCCTGGAAGGCTGTGTGGATCCAAGGGAAATCCTGGAGTTGGAGATGGAGGTGGACGAGCTGATGGAGGATGCCAAGAAGCGAGGAACCAGGGGATGTGATTACATCACTATGATCCTTCGTGATTTTGGCTACGAAGCATACGAGCTGTGTTGGCCCAGGCTGGGCACACATACGCTCAAGGAATGCTTTTTGAAAGTCAAATCTAGATATGATCGTTCGTCAAACATAGCCTTAATCACTGATCGAGAGGATGAAGGCATATTTCTCTGTATGCACGTCCAGATCACGCCCACAGGTATGATCTTTGACGGTCCTATGCCCGAACGGTCGAATCGCGTCATACGTCAGTACAAGTCGGAACACCACCACAACTTCCTACGAGTCAGCTTCAACGATGAAGGTCGTCTTCACCTTCAATTCAACGGAGAGATCAACGGGGATGACTTCGTGAAGAGGAGGGTGCAACCTTTCTTCAGGGACGGATTGCGCGTAGCTGGCCGTGTATTTTATTTCCTTGGCTATTCACAGTCGGCACTGAAGGAGCATGCAGTCTATTTCATGGCATCCTTTGCGCAGGATGGCAAGGAAGTGACAACAGACAGTGTTATCAAGAGCCTCGGGAATTTCGCCGACCTCTCTTATGATTCCAAGTTGATTTACTGCCCCGCTCGCTACGCTGCTCGGATCAGCCAAGGCTTCACTGCAACTGATCCTACGACAACGGAGGTTCGTAACATTGTGACGGATCTTCCGGATATTGTCTCCACCGACGAGAAGGGACAAAAATGGGTACATACAGACGGTGTTGGCACGATGTCACCCGACTTTGCGAAGAGCATTCACGGAGAGCGCCAATCCCGGCGACGGGGGAGAAAACGTCCGCTCAGCGAATACCCACGAGCTCTGCAAATCCGTTGGATGGGTTCGAAGGGTATGCTCAGCGTTGACTACACGTTGACCGGAAAGACGGTCTGCCTACGACCCTCAATGGTCAAGTTTTCTGGTGCTCCGTCAAACAGGATTGAAATAGCAAAGGTCTTTGACAAACCGGGGACGTGAGTTATATACGTTTAATGGGAAGCTGTCACTTACCTCGCACTTAGCTTCTTCCTCAACCGCCCTTTGATCATGCTATTAGAGGGGCTTGGTGTACCCTACGACGCATTCAAGAAATTCCAGGATATTGCTGTTGCAGATGCAGAACAGTCAATTACATCATTTGAACGTGCCTCGTTCTTTCTTCAGGGTCACGGTCTTGGTACCTCCTTCCGGATTTCGTCGGTGTTAACCAACCTCCCCAAACTGGGCGTACATGCTTTACAGGAGGACGCTTTTTATCAGAAGTTCATGGAATACGGCAAGAATCATGTTCTACGACTACTCAAGCATCGAGGTGAGTTACGCCGACGCTACGACACATTTCACGAGGGGTCTAACACTCTCCTTAGCTCGTATACCCGTTCCAGGGGCCTGGAATTTGGTTGGTATTGCGGATATCTTTCAATACTTGCTACCTGGACACATCTTTGCCTGCGTGAAGCCAATCGATCAATCACGACCAATTTATTTGGAAGGACCTGTTTTGGTGTCACGTAGTCCCACAATCCACCCTGGCGATGTCCAGATTGTCACTGCCATAGGCGCTCCCCCGCCTGGCTCGCCTTTCGAGAATGATGACCTGGCTAACACTCTTGTTTTCTCCACTACTGGTACGTTATGATAACATTTTTACGGGATCACGGTTGACGTTTTTTGGGTCTAGACAAAAGACCTCTCCCTTCCTGCCTTGGCGGAGGTGACCTCGATGGCGACGAATACAACGTGATTCCATTGAATACTCTGCCAGAGTTCTGGATAGATCGAGCACGGATTCAAAAGCCTGGCGAGTATCCACCCGCAACAAGACGTGAACTTGATCACCCCTGCACAATGAGCGACGTGGCCGATTTCGTTATGGAGTATATTACTCATGACGTGCGTACAGTCCTCTTCACCTCATCTTCAGGTAGGAATGGAAACTGAAAGCGCTGACCAGGTACTCGGGATGGTTTCAATCAACTGGCGGATATTAGCCGATCAAACTAACATCTTCGAACCCGACTGCATGAAGATGGCGGAACTACACAGTCTCGCGGGTAAGAGCCGCCCCTTGTTCTGTTTTACAGTTAGAAGTTAATCCATTGTGACTCTAGTTGATTATCCCAAGTCCGGAAACCCTGTGCCAATTCGTGATATTCCAAAACGCCAAAATCAACTGCTGCCGGACTGGTATGCTCCTGAAACAATGTACGAGTTGGACCAAACAAAGTACTACCGAAGTCAAAAAGCGATTGGCCGACTGTTCCGCGACATTACACTGAACGCCCCACAAGAAGTCGTCCGGACAAGCAGGAGGCAGCGGCGACGAGCCAAACAAGAGAATGTAGAAGAGGAACTGGATGATATTGCTGACGGCTTTGCTGGTCTCAGTATCGCGAGGAATGATCCTGTCTACCAATTAGTGGAAGACAGAGTCGCTGAATTTATCGACATCGACCCGTCTCTTGACGAGGACACAGAAGATCATATTCGAGACCTCTTCCAGAGCTATAGGTCTGGTCTTGAGTCTATCTGTAGCGCAAACACTCTAGCTAGCGGGCCTACTGCCATGCTGACAGAGGAAGAAGCGATTGTCGGCACCATTGTTGCAAACTCGTCGCAACCCAGGAAACGTCTCGACCACATCCGAAAGCTCCGAGAGCAGACCGATACTCTTGTACGCGATGTTCGCGACAGCTTGGCTGGCGATGACACTATCTCACCTGGCAAGAGCTTGCATCGAGCTTTCTATGCATGGCAGCTCGCCGAGCACTTCTGTCGCACCCACCGGAAGGCACCTCCGTTTGGAGCAAGGAGTTTTTGGTGGGTAGCATTGGGAGCAGTCTTTGAAGGTGTGAAGGAGATTGAACAGGAGGAATTCAATGAACGAAGAAGGGAAACTAGAAGAAGGAATCACTAGTGAATGGTAATTTGCACTCGAAATAAGTCAATTGTACAGGTCATCCCCATGCATCAGTGTACGAGTACATATATGTATTGTATTCAAATAGAAAAGAATTGTCAAACGTCCCAATCATGAAACGAGAACATGGGTATACCAAGATTTTGAGGGATTGTTTCCATATGCCGATATGAACATACCACAAGCAACCGAAGGATCAAAAATGTGAAAACACGTCTAGAACTGCTCCGCTACACCCCGACGCTGTACAATCTTATCTTGTGCTAATTTCGCGTGCCAAACTCGCTTGCGTGTGGATAGTTAGACGCAATGGTACGCGTTCTTTCGCTGGTGTTCCAGCAGCTAAGGGTCTGAGGAAAGGGACCGCCCGAGTATTATCAATGAAAGTACGTTCAAGAGAAGCTACTCTGTAGACCGCACTCTCTGAATCGGAACGTTGGAATGGAGGCGGCTTTGGTAAAGGAAATGCCTGACTCTGGGTATCTGCCGTGGCACGTCTTTCGAAAGGCAAAGGCGAACTAGCCTGGTTCTCTCCCAACGATGTCTTCATACTAGCTGCATATTTATTACCATCATCATGAACGACGATGACAGCCGAAGACGACACCGTGATTTCATCCTCTGGATCGATATTCCACCTGCGGTTACCCATAGTGTCCTCGATTGGGCTGTCCACGACGATCGCAACACTATGCCCATGCTCGCTGGCCCATGTCTTCGGCCTAGCGCTACATCGGAGTCTGCCACCAGTCCAGTTGAGAGCTGACTCCAAGGTGCTATGTGATGCATCGGTGGGAGTAGCGATGTAGGACTCCTCCGATTCAGATGTTGACCTGCTTCGAGAGGCGGGTGCAAAGGAAATGTTATCGCTGCTATGACAAGGGAAAGAAGTTTGGAATCCTTCCATCGGACTGTTTTCGGCGGCAGGCGAAGGAGGCAGTGGTATGCACAATGGGAAGTACTGCTCAGCACTCAGACGCGAGTCGTACGTCGGCGGAAGCATGGGTGACAGAAGGGGCGAGAGAGGTAAAGGAACGAGAAGAGCCTGGTTGAAGTCAGGATCATGTGGAGAAGATGTATCACTGGGACATGGGAATGGCGCTAGCCGCAGCGAAGGTGGCCTGGATCGTGTACGCAGTGACGATTCGAACAGACCTTCGGACGGAGTTTGTAGGGCGGATGGCGTTGGAAGTGACTCCATCGATGCCTCTGCGACACGTGCGAGGGTTGTAGGACCGCTTTCGGTGATGACCAAGCTAGGCGCCGACTTTGTGCCGAACCTGAAGTTAAGGAACTTCTGGCGCTCATCGTCCGCCAGCGTACTATTTCGAGATTCCCATTCCTGTTTGATTCGAGTGGCTGCACTTTCACCTTTGCATTGGAATTCAAGGTCGTCATCATCATCCGATAAAGTGGTCGAGCTGTATTGGTCTTGCCTTTGCTCTAGAACGGGGTCCGGGTGAACAAGACCCTGGTCATGTAGCGCGGGCAACCGTCTTTGTTTTGTTGTATTCTCCTGCTGCGTCTCGGAGGTCCTGGACGAAGGGGATCTGAAGCGGATGACTGACGATAATCGGTTGAAGAATGACCTGCCCCGCGAAGTTCGCCTCTGAATGTCCCTAAGATAGGGGTGAGGCGATTAGAATGCGATATCCCATAGCGTAGTCAGAGAAGACAGCGTACCTCGCCGGCGGTGTAGGTAGCTGGTTCGTTTGAACGAACGAATCACTATCAGAGGATCTAGCAAACTTCATTCCATTGATTGGTCTTCAAGATCAATTTCGAGACGTACCGTGCACTCAGTGGAGATCGTGCATTCTCTCCTGAATCCCTCAACACCATCAGCCCAGAGGACCTGTTGGAATGGTCCTTTTTTGAACCCAATAAGCTTGTCATGGAGAAGCCGAACTGTGATGTCCTTAGCTTCTTCAAAGTAGGCAGGTCGACGCTGTTGCTTGTCTGTTGTCGAGAAAGCGTTCTCTCCTTCTGAGACCGCAAACTCTGGGAATCGCGTCCGAAGAAAAGATGCGGTGGTGCTAGGTCGTTTTCAAGGCTGACTGGATACATGATGAGAGTGGAGGTGGAGAAGGAGAACCGTTTTTACAGGAGCACGACACTTAAATGGCCCCATGATCGGTAAGTCAGACGATCGGTGTGGGGTATTGATGAAACCAGTGAAACGTTCTCCTGTCGATGGTGAGCAAGGATCATCAGAGTGGAATACGTAGAAGTGACTCACCTGTGGAGTTTTCAGGGTTCGTAATTCAACGAGAGCGCCAGTCCTGTAGCAGTTTGGCCGCAAAGAACGTGCCAGAATGCTTCTTGGGAACAATAAAGTGCTCTAGTTTGCGGAGCTCCTGAACAAGTTCTACTCCTTGCGTTTCGGTAATTCGCTGCCGGTTATGCCTCTAATGCACTGACATACATCAAAATGAACTTAAAACAGATAGATGTTAGTAACCTTGCAGTAGACCGACACCACACCCATCCCTATTTTCGATCGTACGCCTTTCTCCTGACTGCAGTGTCATGGGGTACTTCCCAGATGCATGAGAGCGATTCTAGAAAGAGCTTGGGTTGAAGGAATGGCGAATGACCGAGCGACGACCATTGTGGGAGAGGAAAAGTTTAAGCTAGCCTGGTACTCGGGGAGGGGGTAAGCGTCGTGCTCGGTTAATTTCACAGTCCGACACATGCCGATGGTAGTGCCGCCATTGCGTCATGCAGGGACGTCCATGTATGATTTTTCACTCATGACAGGGATCAGCCTCGTTGAGGCAGAGCTGAACCTTTAGGTTCTCAGATGACGATAACAAGGAAGCTTTACGCGCTGCATTACAGATGTATCTATACATTGCCGTATTCAAGGTAGAGTACAGACCAGCTTCATTGAAGCCGGACAGCGTAGGAATGGGATAGAACGTTCCTATGCCCACTCGAAGCCTGCTCGAAGCGCATACTCGCCCGAGCGTAGCCGAGAGCGGTGAAAGGAAAGCTCCTTCAGCGTGCGATCGTCTTAGACTTGCGACGGTATGTCAAGAGCCAGGACATCAGTACCAGTGATGGATTTAATCTAAAGCTTCCTCCGTCGCTGGTTGACATCTTCTCGGTCCCCGGATTCTGATAGAGACCTGTTGGGAAAGTGTACCGTATTCAGAGTTTCTAGAATTGGCCTTCCAGGGCCAAATAACGTTGACCTGAAGCTCATGAGTCTAGACAAACTTGAATAGAGTTGAAATAGCACTTGCCACTCAAGCACAATCCATACGAGTAGTAAGTTCATGAGAACTGTGGTTTCCATCCGAACGGCTCTTGACCCGGCATCGCCATGAGCCAGTAAACGAGCTCGAGATGGGGCATCGGGGAGGTATGCAGTTAGTCGTCACAAAAGTCGTGTGCTTTTTCCGGTTTCCGCATTGAGCTTTTGAGCCAATATTCTACGATCTATGATAACCTGTACGCTGCTCGTCCCGTTAGGAACCACGACAGTGTCGAATTATGCGTCCGAGTCCGTGTAGTATCTTGTCCATTCTCATCTTCAAGACGAGACCAGTAGTACAAGAACTTCGGAACTGTCCGTCCGCGCGTTTGAATGAAGGTTAAAATCCACTGTTTGGGGGCAACAGACTGCGAGAAAACCCGTGGAACAGGGCCGCTGGGTGATAAAAAGGGATTGGGAACGTCGGTATTTCTAGGAAATCGTTGAAGGAGTGGAATATTCACTTTTTAGAGGGCCGTGGTGTGGATACAATGGTAACTGGGCAAATGATAGACCATTGTTGGTTGGGAATTGCATGAAGATCGGGATGGGGTGCAGATGGTCTGGTTGATGTGGATGCTGGGGTGTAAAGGTCGGCTGCTGATTGGGAAGTGTATCTTCGTTGTTGCCTGACTGATCGGCGGACATCTCGCAGGCATAGTGAGGCACAAATTGCTAGGAAAAAGTTTTCGTGTTGAGAGTCAAAGAGCAAAGACGCTGATAAGATCACATATCGTTACCGTAATTGATAAGAAAGAGAGCCTTTCAGTCGGAGTTCGAAATTAGCCGAGCACGACGCTTACCCCCTCCCCGAGTACCAGGCTTTACTACAGAACGACTATCTTCTGTGCAAGTAAAGCCGGGCTAGCCAGGCTAACGATGTCTCTGTATCCCTCTGCAAGCTCATCGAAAGCGAAGGCAACACCATCAGGACATACAGAGTTTGAATTATTGAAGCAGTCTCACAAGTAGGCCAAATATAATTCTCATACCACCACGTTTTCTTACGGTCTCTGACCAGGTTTCTCCGTGAAGACGACGATGACGAAGGCGCTCAGCTCACTTGGGAAGAGAAGCTAGCATCCAAGTATTATGCAAACCTATACCGAGAGTTTGCAGTTTGCGATCTCAAGCATTACAAGTCCGGAAACGTACGCTTTAGAGGGCTATATGTTACACACTTTCTAACTTTCTTGCAGTTCGCTCTGCGATGGAGAACGGAAGCTGAAGTTCTTTCGGGCGCTGGCGAAACAACATGCGGAAATACACGATGTAAACGCCACGAAGCGGCCGAAGGTTCTGAGGATGTGGACAAGAGTCGTACATCAGGCCTGACGACTCTGGAGTTACCATTTGCGTATCTGGAGCACGGGGAAAGTAAATCCGCGTTGGTGAAGGTTGTGTTGTGCGAGAAGTGCGTCGGGAAACTCATGTGGAAGAGAAGGAAGGACAAGGAGCGAGCAATGGAGGTGAAGCAGGAGACGGAAGAACCTGATTTGAATGTCAAGAGTCAAGTAGATGGTGCCCCACCAGAGCGCCGGAAGCATACTCGTGAAGGCAGGAATATGGAATCTGAGGCGCACCAGGCTCAGCGCCCACCGGAAAAGATACGACGAGAACGATGGGATAGAGACCGTGACATCCTTGGCGAGGAACCTCCTAGAGAGCGACATCGTTCACTTTCCCCACGGCATTCTAAAAGCACCCAGTCTCGCAAACGCAGACCTTCGTGACATCCAGGTGATGCTCCCTGTGCACTGTGTATCTATCACATTCTGGGGCCCCTCGTTACTCGGCTTTGTACTTTAGACGTTCCGAGACTCGTCTAGATATTTGTATGCTTACACAGGTAATGTAGTATATCGCAAATCTTAAACCTTTCGACGCTCAAAACATTGCAGAACAAGAATTTACTTTCTCAGGGTATAAAATGTGTCTCTGACCCGACTATAGCCACTAACAATGCTACCTACTATCTCACATATTGGGCGGATTTCCTCCCTGATCATTCCTAGTGTCTTGTTCGCTTCAGGCTTCCGCAAGCTCGCTGCTCTAAACTCCTGGAGACAACGCTCGTCTCTTCCTTCTCTCCTGCTCCCAGAGACCACTTAGATTGCTTCCGGTCGTCGAACACCCCTCGAATCGCTTCACCTCCCCAAGTTGGTGACATTTTCTCGGTGCGCATGTCGGTCGACGCTCCATTCAAAGCTCTACTCGGTCTCCGACTTCGACACTCCGAGATTTATTATACCAACAAAGGCGCACGTCCGTGTATCATATGGTTTTTATACCATACTCCTCATGGCTTCGTTTAGCTTGGAGATATGGAACATATCCACACCACTCCCAGATGGGGTCCTCAGTATCTCATTCTTATCCCTACGAGGTGCCAGAGGAAGATGTTGCAGCCAAGATGGACGTCTCGCAACAAACGGCACTCGGGCTTTCACCTCAATGATGAGGCCATGACATCTTTGACCGGAGTTATGTCGCAAAGACTCGAGGACTGGGAACAGGTAGACAACGGATTGATTCGAGAGCGTTGTTTGAAGCAGCTAGTGGAAGTGCAGGAGAGGTACGATAGGTCGGGTTCTCCGTGCTTCTGGAGTGTCGGCTTACCATCCCTTCAGAGTCACGCTAATAGTAAATAGCCGAATGATCATCGAGTCATCCGTCGCTTTCACCTTTTTCATTGCGCAGAGGTTCAGGAATCTCCAAAGGAAGAGTGTATCTACTACCCACATCTTGTATCATTATCAATCCAGACTTCTTATGTATCGTTAATGCGAATCAGTAGCATCCTGAAAGCGCTATGCTACATCTCTTGTGCGGTGAAAATAGCATGCAAGTTCTATACCATCCTAACAACACCCGTGACATCTTGAATCTGAACCACATCCATCGACGAATAATTCAGCAAGAGCTACGCTTGCTCCTGCTCTTCACCTTTCGCCCTACCAACAAGCTGAACCCAGAGAGCTTCAGAGCTATAGACTAACCATCAGTCACAGCACATCTCGCAGATTTAACAGCTTGTCCTGGATCCTGACTTACTACCTCTTGACTCCTGCCCAGTGTCTAGCACTTCCTCCTAGTAGGCCTGAAAACAATCGATGCGAAGCCATGTTGTCCAAAGGTATCCGGGCATTGAGGATTTGCAAAGGAGCTGACTTCAACGAAAGTAGCTTCACCGTTAGAACACGCTCCCGATTATTATTCGTCCTGGGTCATTCATCTGAAGCCTTTCTGGCTGGGAGAAGGGAGGTCATTCAGGTTAGCAGAGTAACGGGCAAGTTGACAATGAAAGGACACGGGTCAGTTCTTTCCCACAACGAAGCTTCCCTCTTACCATCAACTCTATCGAAGTCTATTCGTGGTCTATTCCTTCCGGAAGACAATGAATACTCGATTCATCGAAAACCTGACGAAATCGTCGAAATTTAGCAGGAAACTTGCCCCTTCTTGGGCAATTGGCTTCTTCTCACAGGATAGTCCCTCTCGTTTATCCCATTGAATTCAACTCTTTGTTTCTCGCTTGGTGCTGTAGCCGCATTCAAACTTCCCAATTCAGACACGGAGGCGAGGAAACTGTGGTCTTGTCAGGGTTGTTTGCATTGTTATACGAGCAGAATCATCGAAGAACCAGGAATGGCATGAACGACCAACTCCAGTGAGTAACACGACCTATTCCGTTTCATTGTCTTGATCTCTTGGATTAGAGTGAACGAATGACATGCTGCCATCATTTTCACAATGTGCCCCAAGCGAGCTCAAACCAAACGAAGGACCAATGTGCTTCAACAGAAACTCTACCTTTTCGCCCTAAACGAGGCTATGCAAGAAATGTAGCCTCCGCTTATTTTTGCATTTATACCAACTCAAAAGATCGCATCGACCCCAGAATCTCCCTTTCTCAATATCGCTACACAAATGTTTCGTAGCCTCAATCACGACCGACTGCGCAGACTCTCCCGTTCTGAGCACTTTTGCAAATGTCTCCCTCGCTCACATCGTCGTCGTCGTCGTCGTCGTGACGACTTCACGGCTCCGAAGTCTGGGAAGGAAGCCCTGCGGAAGCAACTCCAGTACTTGGTCGCCGCAATAAGAAGTGCACCTGCAGGTTCTCGCTTCAGCGCACGGCTGCACTCAAGGCGCTCTCCTTGCCACTTCTACTACCGTATCTCAGAATGCCTAGTTGCGGAGAGGTTCCTGAAGAGAATATTCGTGTAGCACTTGGTCCTGCTTATTGCGGCCAGCCTCCCTCAAAATGCAGAGATGTATACCAGTCAATGGGTGTGGGGTATGTGTCGCATTTCCAATCAATCACATTCTGGCTCGCTGACCTTTATTTGGCATAGATTGTTCGATACCTTGTCTTCAGTCACGGTGGATCAGTCTCGTCGCGCAACCTGTATTTTGAGGGAACTACCCGTGATCGCACACAGGACTGTCACGGGGGAAGTTCCCACCCACGTTTTCGTCGTTTACGAGCGTGCGCGAAGCAACGTACATGGCCCTCGCAAAGTGCTGCTATTACCATTTCACGCCATTGTAGTTGCCTCTCACTGCGCCCGGCTGCCTCCATTAGCACCATCGCCGATCATCAACGACTCTCAGACCACTGCCGTTCCTGTGAATCAACCCATCCAGCTCACTTTACCTGTTGAGGTCATCGGGGTACCCAACCTTCAAACCTTTCGCAAAGTTTTGCAGTATGTCTACCTTCGACACGTAGAGTTCCTCTACGCTACTTTCTTACCTACGCCCTTTACTCAATTCCACGACGCCTTCAACGAAGTCGGTACAAACCAGCCTTCGCCCAAACGCAACGATCCGGACGAGTTGGCTAAATCATTCTTCACTCATCCCCTAAACAGCGCTCGACAACATGAGTTTGCCAAAGAGCTTTCTCAGAATTATTCTGCGTATCAGATGTTGAAGAAGCTACGGTTGATTCAACGAATATGGAAGAACGTCGTTGCGCTAGGAATTTTGGATCCGGTGCTCTGGGCTGTCATGAGGGGATGTTATGAGGTATTGGTTCGGGCTTTTGCTAGTTGCTTTCAAATTCGAATGGAGATGGTTCTCAATGGGTTGGAGGATTGATCGTCGAGGATTACTCGCGAGCGAATACCGCGAATCTTATCATGATATTTTAACGACCTCTAAAAATTGCATCAGTTGTAGATAAGTTGTAGATAGATTCATCTGTATGTCTTGTATGTACAAACATGTATATGATGGTCGAACAAATCCTTGTTCATGTAACATGCTTGCAATTGTCATCGTCACACAAAGGCCGGTCAGGTCTAGTAATATGGATCCAACGCGGAATCATTCTGCTCCTCACCATCATCTAGCTTCCCAGCCTGTCCCAATAGCTCTCAGGCTATTTCAAAGCATAGGCTGGATTATCGATCGTGTCAGCACTCTGAATCTAGAATCTCTAATCGCTGCGGGTATACTCGCTGGATAGGGTACCTGGACTTCAAGCTTCAATATTGGAAGAGGCGGAGAACACCTGGAGATATCCCGTAAAAGGTGCGTTACTTATACATTTTCAAGCTCTCCAAAGTTTTCTTAAGGTCTCTTCACTACTACTAGCCCGCAATCTGGAAATATGAGAAAGTCGTGCGCGTTTACTGTTCTACTGCAAGAAATCCCATTCTGCCTCGCTATTGCAGTCATTTATGAAGAGTATCCGTGACAGTGCTCAAGAGAGACACGGAGGCTTCAAATCGACAAAACAGTGCCCCAGACTGAGACAAACCGAGCCTGCGAGCGATTGAGTCTACCTACCAGGGGAGACTACCGTAGACATCGACTCTGAATTATTTGATGCTCACTGGGCTACCGGCCAGCTCCCCTCCTTTACCAGTTCCCTATTGTGCTTGTTGGAGGGATTTGAAGAGCTGTCAGTCGTCTTTTTGCATTGCTTTGGTCATGTTGAGATTCTTGACAGTCAGTAATGCCGGAAGAACTTCAAGAAGCTCTTCGCTCGAGAGATCACGTACTCGGACGAGTTATTCTGGCGCAATATCTCTTCCTTATCCCTAGGAAGCATTGCTTGCAAGCTCCGAAGTTGGCACAAGAACCTTGACATTCACCTACACAACCCCTGTGGCTACTACCACCGACGATGCACATGGACAGTGAATTTTGTTCCTTGGCCGAGAGCGGCTCGGTGATCGCTGCTTGAACAGGTTTCAATGTTCTTGGAGCAGACACTTGTCCCAACGGGAATTTCGGATAACGTCGTTTCACGATTTCTGGAAGATAGATTGCGAAATTCTTGGTTGCATATGGGGGCCTGTATGTAAGTGCTACTTCGACATCTACGTTCTGGATTGCGTAGATATCAAGCCATTCAATTCCCTGGAGCCGTCTTGCGAACTCGACACTTGGGAGCCGAGTCATCAGATACTTTAGGAAAGCCCGAAGGCTCACTCAAATCTTGACAGTGTAAAATAGTTCAAGCTAAGAACGACTGTACCTACGAACGTTTCCATCTTATGCAGTACATTCTGTTCAATACGAATCAATGATTGAGGTCCCTGACCAAGAACTCTCTTATCTGAGCTATAGCATGGTTTGTCTAACGAGAATGCGAGCATGACCACGAGTGAGTTGGTGACCATGTGTATCTGAGTCTCGCTTACAATTGCAAGAACTCTCAAGACCCTTTCTATTAGCGCTACCATCATGACCTTCTCCTTGGCACGAAAACTCGACTCGATCACATAAAAGCCCGGAAGAATGGAGTTGGAATTCGCTCGACCCTTGCGATGAGACCCTCTACTGCCCTCGTTGGCCTCGTTTTCGCTGCCGTTCACTGCGCTGGCCTCGATGTAGGTCTTGACGTCGAAGTTCAAGTAGGCCCAGGGAAAGCACGAGCTAGTCCTGTACAGATCTCAGAGTGCGTGTGCTTGAACATGAGATTTCTTTTCGATACTTAACTTTTTTCAGGCTCGACAAGTCTTTGCAATCTCTCTACAAAATCGCTGTCGACAATGGAGGCAACCGTGCCTTTGGTTTGCCTGGCTTTGATGCCTCGGTAGACTTCATCGTCAATTCCATTGCAAAGTTCGACAAACAAAAGCAGTTCACGGTGTGGAAGGAGCCTTTTGAAGCGCTATTCACCCAGGTCACTGTCAACCGACTGAACATCTCCGAGACCGAATCCTATGTCCCACTCAGCCTCCAATACTCCCCTTCAACGCCTGAAGGTGGTATCACGGCAGAACTGGCTGTCGTCCCTGGTGATGCCAAGCCCTGCAATGGAGAAGAACTTGCTGCAACCGGAGCTGATGTTGCTGGAAAGATCTTGCTCATTGAGCGAGGCTCTTGCCCAGATGGCACGACGTTCGCCGGAAAGGTCAAGACTGCCAATGCTGGAGGCGCTGTCGCAGCTTTGATATACAATAACGCACCTGGCCCAGTCAGTGGCACTCTGACTGCCCCCAACCCGGATTACGTTCCTTCTGGAGTACTTCTACAAGAGGACGGGCTGGCGTTGAGAGAGAGGGTATTGGCTGGAGAAGTCATCACGGTGGATTACGAACATAAACAAACCATAGAGAATCGAACAACGGTCAATGTTTTTGCCGAGACGAAGGCTGGAGACAAGAAGAACCTCATTCAGCTCGGTGCCCACCGTATGTCATACCGTCATCTCTACTACTCCTTCTGACTGAAGTAACCTCCCATAGTCGATGGTGTTCAAGCCGGCCCTGGTATTAACGATGACGGGAGTGGAAGCACTCTAATCCTCGAGCTTCTGCGGACACTCGATGCCAAGCGTGTCAAGAACGCTGTTCGTTTCTCCTGGTGGGGTGCAGAAGAGTATGTGTTTAACCTCACGTTGAGATCAATACACTAACAGGACATTTCTAGGAATGGCCTCCTCGGATCTAGATTCCATGTTCGCACGCTGGAACAGGAGCAAATCGACAATCTCTTGCTGTACTTGAACTTTGATATGGTTGGCCGCGGCTTCTATGGTACGTTCTTAATCTCAATACCATCATTATTCAATTTACTAAACGACTCTTTATAGGTGTCTTTGATGGAGTACGTTTTAATATCCATCGTAATCGATAGGATTCTAATCAGCCTTTCAATAGGATGGCTCTACCTACGGTCGCGTCGCTCCCGCCGGCTCCGACATCATCGAAGCGCTCTTCGAGGACTTCTTCGCTGCCCGAGGTATCCCAGTCCAACCCGTTGCTCTCAGCGGTGGATCCGACTATGTGCCTTTCCTCGAAGAAATCAGCAAGCCCGTTGGTGGACTCTTCACTGGTACCGGCCAAGCCCAAGACCCGTGCTATCACCAAGCATGCGACGGATATGACAATGTGAACAAGACGCAGTTGTTCATCAACACTCAAGCTGCACAGACCATTCTGCTCAAGCTCATCGATGAAGGGACAACACTGATTCCGAAAAATGCAACGAGCGTCGCTCCAAAGGTTCTTGTGAACCTGAACGAGGTCGACCTCGAGTTCACAAAGCAGTGCTCTCATGAAGAAGAGGTGTAATGCTAATGTATTCGATATAATAAATTTTTTCGAGGGCTTTCTGATTTTCGTCACGCAATTTGTGACTGATAGATCATGCGGCTGTGACAACACGCGATTCTGTTTCTTGGGTAGCTGAAGCTGATCCAGGGCTGGCGAAGTCAGAGCGATGGCAAGTAATTCGAGGCTCCTGCCCGGACGGCACGACATTCGGCGCGAAGGTAAAAGCCGCAAAGGCATGCAGTGCTCTAGCTGCCTTCTTTACAACAACGTGGGAGCGATGAGTGGCAGTCCAGAGTATGTCCCTGCGGGATACGTTCCACAGGATATAGGTTTGGCACTGAGAGGGAAGGTACTAGTTGGTAAAAGGCTGATAGTGGAGTATGAGCAGAACCAGATCATCGAAAACAGGACTACCGTCAATGTTTTTGCCGAAACACGATCCGGTAGACGAACCTTAACAACTAGGTGCGAACCGTACGTTTCAGTATACTCTCTGCTACTCGACTCGCTGAACATAAATCTTTTCAAGGCAGTACTAATGACAATGGAAGTGGAACCGCGTTACTCGAAGGGTGCTCGATACCGAGGAAGTCAAAAATGCAATTATATTCTCTTGGCGGGCGGCTGAAGAGTGCGTATCTATCAAAAAAGAAGGGTAGTTTTTCTCATAACATCGACACGTTACAGAGATGGACTCTTTCGATCCAGGCTCTATACCGGCGTGGGCGAGGATCAGGTAGATATCAATTCGTTCTACTTGAGATTCGAAACGGTCGGCCATGGTCTCGACGTGTACTGCGTGCTGTGGTGGTGGTCTGAAATCTCATATCAGTGTCTTCAATGATTCGCCCTCCCCCACAGCGGCTCGCATGTAATTCCCGTTTTCCTAGGAAAAATGCATCAGGTGTCAATTCCAGATCTCAGATGGCACCAAACTTTCTCAACTTGTCCTTGCTCGTGGTTATATCGGTATCTGGCGACATCTCGAAGTAACCAGGTAGCCTAGGTTGCGTGAACCACGGAACTCTCGTATTGGCAGTCATGTGGTGATTGCATCCTCCGCTGACATTCACACTAGCTATCAATGCTCTGGCGATCTGGGGAATATGTGACTAACCATGTACACCATGAGAGTACAGTGGGCCATTATTTTTTTCAGCGCTTCCCTTCGTTTTCTTGATAGCTATTGATGAATCCCCAGATTGTAATTTAAATCGCCTTTTAGCATTCCCAAAAGCATTCCGGTATCATAGGCTTTTCGCCCGGCGTCGATCCCATTGACAAGGGACTCCAAAGTCCATCATGTTCTATCCCTATTCATGCTAACAGGTCTAAGCGAATACATTTTCAGTTTCGTGCAAGGATCTTTAGATAAAATGTTAAGTCATTGTTCGGTTTTCAAGCAGTACATGAGTGTCAACTTCACTCTCGGATCGCGACTGTGGATATTGTAAGTAACAGAGTGACATAGTGTTGATCAGATGTAGCTGGTTCCGAGTTACGAGGAAATAACAAATGGCTGCAACCAACAAGATATAGCGCGGAACATATCAACTAGTCAAACTGTGGTTTGTTAGACAGGAGTTGGAGCAGATGGCGAGTGACCGCGATTTACTGGACTTGCGAGTGTCTCGGAGCATTCATAGCGAATAGTGATGATCCATGATATCTACAGGTCCTCATGTGCCGCTTGATATCCCACTTGGTGACAGCTTCATAGGGACAATAAGCACATTGATGGTCTTTCTCGCCCCGATGAGATTTCATGTGGTCTAGAAAATTGCGTTGTCAAAAGCTTAATCGAAGACAAATTATACACCCTACTGTTTAGATTATGACGCGCAGTAAAAGTAGACGTACACGATGGGACAGGACAGTAAAAGAGGCGCTCGGGATTGGTCTGTAGTCGTCGTCGAGCACTTGCTTCTACGACCCCTTCCGATGCCACAACCTGCTTGATTATGCGAGGCTGCATGTCACCACCACTCTGAGTCGGAAGGCCTTGCCTGAGGTTAACGCTGGGGGTCAACGGGAATGTGGCGTCGCGCCACCCACAGGAATTTGGGAGAACTGCATGCGGGGAGATGATTGAAAATCTGGATCCGGTATTTTGGATCATCAGACCACTGCAAGAGTGGGAACCCAAGGGTGACTGCCATGCAGAGTGCGATGGCGGTGGTGACTGGTAGAATCGACGAGTTTAGGTAGCCACGGGAGGGCGATTTGAAAGGGCCAATATCGCTGTTGGGGTGTGCCGGCCAGTATTCTAACTCTGAGCTACCGTTCATTCTGGCAGGCTTGAGAGACCTCATTTCCTTCTCGTAGTGAGCATCGTCCCTCCACTCGACCCCAGTCCACTCAAATTGCCGAGCAAGATCTGTGGCACTTGAAGAGGTCGGCCCTTGGTACGGATGGGTAGCACAACCGTGAGTGCGAAAGACATCGGGACATTGCCACGCGCTATGAAAACGATGCAGAGAGGTAAGTTGTCGATCGTGCCAACTTGAAGACGAAGGAAACTCATACTCAGGCCTGCAAGAGGCGTTGTCTTGGTACCAACTGATGGGCATAGGCTCTGGAAGTCGTGTCGATTCTACCATGTACATCGTCCTGGTGAAAGGTAAGATGGATAGAGGTGTGGGTGATTGTGGCGGACCCGAACTGAAATTATAAGTAGCATATTTGGCTGAGTAAAAGGCGCCAATTCTCAGCTCATAGACAGTACAGCCATGAAACCAGATTAGAAAAAGAGATGAAAATATTTGTAGGGACCTACAGCGATCGTAATCCTTCCTCGTCAGGAGCGAAAAGTGTCAATTTTGAGTGGTTACATGTCGTAAGCCACCTAAGCGGTTGGTATCTGCGGGATTATCTGACTTTTCCAAGCTGTGAGTCACTCGCGGTGTTTCGTGGCCGATAGCTCCAGGACGACTTCCTTCAGATCCGCGGGAGTAGTCACCATCAATTATTTTTGGCCTACCTGAAATGTTGGCGTCACACACTTGCAGAGATAAGGAATAGGAATCGACCTTGATGTAAAACGAGACATCGTCACAGTAGATGGCAGAAGTAGGGCGCAATTGAGACATTCCCGAGGGAATGGAACTTATTGAATTATTCAGAGTAGGCCTCGCTAAGCGACGCAGGCGTCCCATGACAGTTTGGGTCAATTGACTGAAGGGTAGACACAGTGTTGCCAAGACTGCATTTGTATCGTAAATCATAGACACCGTCTTCAAGCTGTCATTTAGTGTCGAACATACCGACAGCTTGGCCCAGAGAAAGTCAGTACGTCGGATTTGGCGGTATACAAGTAACCATACCACTTGTTTGTAGGCTATTATTTGAGTCGCCAAACCGAACATGAACCACAATTCCCCACACCAGCGCATCGCCCCAAAGCCCAAGAGCCAGGACATGACTCACGAGGCACCTTTTTTTCCGAAATTACTAGCCCGTGTCTACATGGCAGCCAGCCTACAGACATACAAAACAGGTCAAATCAAGTCGACTCTGAAACAACCCAAGCGATACTGTACCTTGTGCTCCGGCACGACTAAGACAACCCGTAAATGGTAGTCTTCAGCGAATCTGATGACCCCGCGAGTGCGTTTTTCTGAACTCTATTATCCGAATAGAACTTCTTTCCTTGAGCTTTTCAGTAGTCGAGAAGCGAAGAGGAACGGTAAACAAACTTGATGGGCAGGAAAATGCGTAGGTTCTAGACTCCTTACGAGACCTATGGACAACATTTACAGGTTCCTCGCAACCAACTCACGTCCTTGAACCGTAGCCTGGATTATTTTTTCAGTCTGCGCACGCCAAAATCAACCTGTGCCATACATACCAGCGGAGGACCGGCGGGGAGAACAAGGACCGATGCACAACCGCTGATCTTGCGAACGACAATTGGCTTTGGGAGGAGGCGTACTGTGGAAGTCTATATCTTGTTATCAAAACCCTCACGTACTAAGTACACGTTGGCACAACTCAGCTGTCTCCGCTCCTTATCTCTCTAATGCAACGGTCTACTATGTATGCCGACTCGATGACCAAAACGCCCACCCATCGAACTCTCGAGTCCGACCGGTAACATTTAGGGACCTGGCGGGTACAATTCAACAATCATTCCAATTTGATGAAATTTATTGATGGACTTCCAGGGTCGGGAGCACAGGCTGATCGCAGAAGACACGAGCGAAGTAGATTTCAGAAAGCTTTGTTCTCTTTCAG
The DNA here is from genome assembly GCA_037176845.1 of Paramarasmius palmivorus. NCBI lineage: Eukaryota > Fungi > Basidiomycota > Agaricomycetes > Agaricales > Marasmiaceae > Paramarasmius > Paramarasmius palmivorus. The sequence continues at coordinate 200,807 of JAYKXP010000070.1, read as the reverse complement.
TCTAACAAATACGCGCCGAGGTAGGGCATGGAAGTAAAAGTGGTGGTGCCCCATCTTGTTGATACGTCGAGATCGGGAACGAATTCGGCCTAGTTTCTTCATGTGTGTAGAGACAGACCTGTGAGTAGAAGCAGTCAGCCAATCTTAAAAAGGTTTCGAGGAATAAAATACACACCGTTGCCATGTAGATCCACATCCAAAACCAAAACAAGAAGGTCCAATGTTGCGCCAGGTGGTGGTGAGCTAGCATCGCGGACAATCGTTGACACGAACATTCGCCTGAGCATTCTGTTTGTGGGAATTGTGTTTTTGCAGAGCTGTTAATCCTTGAGAGCCTCTTGAGCAGAGAGCGAGGGACCCGAAGGGTTCGACCGTACAACCGAAGTCGAATCCTGGTTGATTGTAGCGCGAATTTGGTAGACGTCGAAGCAGAGAACTTGGAGCTCCTGCATATATCTCTGCATTCCAAAGCCAACGTTTTGTCGTCAATCCTCCAAGGCTCGGTTCAGCGGTGAAGGAAGCCAAAGGGAATCGAGAAAACGAGATGACAGAAGAACGCCGGACAGATGGCGAGGTCTAGTTCCCTTGCCCCACATGCGGAAGAGGAGCACCGACTTTGTCGGCCTCAAGGACAGTTGCTGACTGTCAGCGTCTCGAGAGGAACCACCACGTTTGCTCTCCGAAAGGTTAACCTCTTCGTAAACGCTCCACAAAAAAGAAAAAAAAAGAAGAACGCTGGACAGTGCCGTTAGGTATACGTACTTCCCTTAAACAGGCTGAAGTTCCCACGAAGATATCAAGCCACCGCCAAGAGTAAATTGTATAGGTACTCTTCTCTTTTGTGTACATAGCTCTCTGACAGTACTCGTATTACAAAAGCTGAACGTTACCTATACTTGGGCCTTGAGCTTGAGTTGCTACTAATAATCATGACACCAACCGCGATATTTGCTTTGGTCAGTCGCCTCCAGTGGTCTCTGAGTAGGGTGGGAACACCGTGACCATCATGGTGCCACCTAGCATCTTTCTACTGTCAATGTCATCGAATTGTCTGGGATCTGGTGAAAGAGAGAGGCGCAATCTCGCCTCTTCTCGGTCTGAAACGATGAATGTCTCACTTAGCACTGAGCAGTGACCCTAAGGATAATATACCTGACCACCGTTCATGCCAAGATGATGATCACGGTGATATTGATGGTGGTAGCTGTGACAAGAGCCGTCCTACACGCATAAAAGAAGCCAATGAATATTTTGTAAGATCCGACTCGACTCAGGGATAAGTCTAGATCAAACGAGTACACAAATTGAAGAAGGAATTTATCCGACATATCAACATGTATCTGAGAAGCCAGGAAACCGACCGTGTTCATCAAACCTACGATGGCCCCGGAGCGCCACCAGAATATTTCCGTTTCTTACAAGTTTTCATGTGGCGTTTAATATCGGACTTCGTCACCGCTTTCTTGAAGCAGAAAGGGCACTGATGTCGGCGAATGCCTCGATGGGAGTCAACGTGGTCTGAGAAAGGAATCACGCCACACTCAGTTTACTGCCTCTTGCGAGAATGAACCAAAAAAAACTTACTTCGTAAATTATGTGAAGTGGTGAAAGTAGCTGTGCAGTTGAAAGATTCGGCGCACTTGTAGAGCCGACTTAAGTTAGTCGGCCGTCTCCTTCGTTGGCTAGCGCCTATGACACCCGGTGAAGCCACCACTTCCTTGAAAAGGTGCCCAGACTCCTTGCTAGTGTACGGAGAATCATTGCCGTAGTCGCTGCCAGTATTGTTGCTGATGGCGTGTGGCGTGTCTTCGTACCCTAGATCAGGGACTGTAGGCATACAGCCAGAGAAGTCGATGCCTGAGACTACTCCATGCACTTGATGAATGACTCGATGCTGAATAGCGATGTCTGGTCTGATGACATGAGGTACCGGAGACAGAGAAAGATGTAGATGGTCACAGCCTCCTGGTGGGACACAGAAACTATAGAACTCGCCATCGTGGCTTTGCATGTCCTCTGGCGTCAGTAGGGCGCCGCCACTGGAATACCTATGCCAATGACCGTAATCGACATGAGTTTTCGCGACAGCCTTTCCCACTGAGAGGTTATCAACAGGTCTCTGATTCTGCGGATGGAAGAGTCAGACGGTGAAGAGGCTGGCGAGCACTGACGTACCATGTCTCGCTGGGCTATGAATATTTCAGGCGTCGGATAATCCTGACTAGTACGATGAAGAGCCGGGGATGATAAGTGTCGGACCTATTTTACAAGGAGAACGCGTACTCAGCATCGTAATCATGGCGTCGCTCGTTCTGATGCCAAAGTGTGAATGAAGCCATGGTAGACTAGTAGCTTTTAATGTGACAAGAATGACCGGAGAACCAGTATAGCCTTCGAATACCGTTTTTATACAAAGTTGAAGATACTGGCAAGCTTTGTGGAAAACATGTTAGATCCGAAGAGAAAAACCAAACGACTTAGACTGGTGTGTGAACAGCGTTGATGAACAAGAAATTTTTACAAAAAACTGATGATAACGAGGTGTTGCGCCCAACCGACACGTAGCCATAGTGGTATGAGCCGTCCGAACAATCGCCAGGTTTTCAGGGTCTTTACAGGCGCGCATTGGAACCCTGGATCAAATGCTGTTGTTGAACAGCGTCGACAATTAGAAGGTACAAGATCGGGAAAATGCGAATCGAATGAACGTAATGCGTAGCTTATTCGATAACGTCCGAATGGCCTACCATGGTCCGTCTCCCCGTATACTGTAGAGTCTTGGAGCTTTGCTGGATGCGACAAAGTTGTTTTCGAGGGGGTGAGAGCGGCTGATCTATGTTCTGAGCCGGATCTGACCATTTGACCCATCTTACGTCGTGGCTGTTGACCCTGAAGACCTAACCTCGGAATGATGCCAATAGTACGAGAATATCAGGCTTTTGCCATGCAGGTGATGAAAGAGCAAGTTCAAAAGACCTTGAGCATGAATCACGAGCGCATAGTCGGAGAGGCTCGAGCGGGCTCGAGTTGTCGCCAGTTTGGCGGAGGGAAATGAGGGTGAGAGTCTGAGTGTGATGGGACAATAATAAGACGAACGATCGCACCAGTAAAGTGAATCATACGAGGATGCCCAGAATGAGACACCTTGAAGTGGCTGCAATAGAGGGCCGCGAGGTCCGTACTATTGATAGATAAGAGATTCAATAAAACATGTTCCGAGGAAATCACCATCGACTCCATGTCTTAAACACGAGGATCAAGAACGTCCTTACCTCCATTCGAGGCAGCATGCCCACTAGTATTTTCATCGCCTCGAACCGGTGAAGATACAACTCATTCCCGAGCACATGGTCCAAAGTTTCCACAGTTTTGAGGGCTGATATCCATCTCTCTATCATGGAGTGATTCCTGAGCGTATTGCTTTGCCGCGGGAGCCAAAGATGAAAATATAGCTTGCACGAGGTGATGACTGGCGGCGTCCGACATTGATGATACTAGGATGATGCCATTCTACCGCAAATTAAAAAAACCGGATAGGCAATGGTCGCTGACTCCCTAGCTAACCTATACATTGTCAGCCATGCTGTCGCATCTATCATAGAGGGATTCGAATCTTGATAGGACTTGCAAGAGTGCGTATCCAGTATAAACCGAATCGAATGGCGAAGAGTAACAGTGTCAACGGCTTGGAAGTTGAACGTTGAACGTCGAGTCTTGACGTAAATGATAATGTAAGCAGCTATATATTATCACGGGATTACCTGGACCGTCGACGTCCGTCAACATTTAATTTTCAATGCCTCTCATGTCTTTCTTTTCTTGATACCTCTCATTTTCACCTTATATGGCTTTCATTGAGGCACATCCGCCCAACGAACGAAATAGTCAAGGAGCGATCCAATCTTGACCACAAGGAGAGTAGGATACAGTGGGGTCCAGTAGACAGGCAGTGCGTTCTGGGTTGTTTCCTTTGGTGTCCTTTCTTACCTTCCCTTGCAGTTGGTACCCTGTGCCTTTCCAGCCTTTTCTTAGAACGGTGATCTGATTGCTCAGTTTTTGAAACCTATTCTCAATTAGCATGCCGGGTGTCCTAACCAATTACCACGACTTCTCGAAATGGAACCCTCTTGGTCACTCGTCGCATGGTCTGTCTGGCTTTCGATGTTACTGGACTCTCGGAATTAGCCACAAGGCTGATAACGAAGCTGCGTGAAGCACGGAATATCTGTCCTTATGGTCACATACTTCGATCCAATTGAATAGAAGCCCCTCGATGATATCCTGTTGCGCAGTTCGACTCGCCAGAGATCGTTGGAACGGTCCTTGCTTGCCCTTCAACCCGCATTCCTCGCATCCCCTGATTCATCACGAATTGGTTACGAGGCACCCTGATGCCTCCTGGACAGTTTCCCTCTCTGTACCGCAACATGTGAGGAATGTACTTCAATGCGCTCTCGCGTTGATCGCAAAACTCGGTCTGGTTTCCAGAGACTTGTAAGTAATAGTTCCTGATGTTGATTATACCACTCAAGGTTCTCCGATTTACAGCACACGAGATCATCTACTCCAACTTGACGTTCCCCAACAGCCAGGAACGTAAAAGTGCAAATGCAGCAGCATTGTAGTTCCAATCATCAAAGTCTCCTTGGACCCCATCTTGTTTTCCTCTCGACTGGAGTGATGGTGACAGTTTCAGATTCACGGATAATTGCGCACTTAGGAAAACTAGGATTCACAGTTGTCAGAAACCACTTCTCGCGTTGATGGTTGGTACCCCTATTTATTTTGAACTCATAATAACGTTCTATCACAGCACCCGAACACCATGTTCCTACAACAAATGCAACGATGGAACATAATCAAATTGTTCTAGGAATTCCATTCAACCACCTTGGGCATATATTAAAAGCGACACTAGTCTAAAGTACGATTAACAGCGTTTCCATGTAGTGCGTAAGTTATGACTACACGCGAAGGGAATAGACCGGCTTTAGATAATACAGAACTCAAAACAAGAAGCGCGAAAATCTGATGCGTAACTTGTGGTAACAGATGGGAACCAATACTAAGGTTGAGTTATTCATGACTCGAGGGGCCTTTGTCTGCAGGTTTTCATATGCCGTTTAGTGTCAGATGCAGTGACCGTCTTTGCATGACAGTAAGGGCATTGAAAGTTCCTCTCCCCGAGGTGGGACTTGACATGGTCTGGAGGGAAAAAAATAGACGTTAGCTCCCGCGCCATCAAGAAAATGCAGCGAGGGGACATTACTCCGTAAATTGTGAGAAGTGGTGAAGTCCGCGTTGCAAGGCGGAAACTGGGTGCATTTGTGACGCCCGGAACTGTTTGTTCGTCGGCGGTTGCTTGCGTGAACAACATTTGGTGATGCCACCACCGGTTTGACGACTGGGCTGTTGATGTCGATCTCTATGTGCTGAGGCGAACATTGGTCCATGTAGTTGTCATCAGTGAAGGCGATGGGAGAGCTCGCGACTTCCCGATCACTGAAATGTGACGATCCAGTGGCATTAAGTCCCGAGATCTGCTCGTGCTGAGAGTATTGTGGAGGGATAGCGTGAGATAGTGGTCCTGCAGCGAGGTGAACTGGCCTGTATGGGGTTGTTCCAACTGTCGTAGATGAGCTATGAGCGTAAACGTCTCTGGGACGGCTCTGAGAGCTCGTAGGTGATGGGACCCCGCCAAAATGACTTGGTCCATGTCCATAGCTCGAATAAACAGCCGTGGAATGTTCCGCGTAGGGAATGTTTCCCGCCACTTCGGGCCTGATACTATGCCTGATAGGATATTGTGGCCTATAGTGAGTAGTGGTGGTGTCCGAGTCGGAGCACGGAAATTCGTTGGTCAATGCCAAAGGGAATTCTGTATAATCTCCGCGAGTATGTATGTGACTAAGAAAGTCAGTATCGACAGTGCTCGAGAGATGAACGACGCACCTCGCCTCGCCCCGGGATACACGCCCAAATTGTGAGTCCCGAGTGCTCGATGTAGAATATTGAGCCATGTAGTTAAGGATTGACGCGTTAAGGTTGTGTGTGGCGTTGAGAATCAGAAACTACGAGGAAAAACTTCAACTAAGAAAGTAGGAAAGAATGCTGATCTAGCTGCGTTTCAACTTGAATCTTATATCATGTTACGCTAGAGGACAGGTGCGCCTCTTCAGAAAAGACGCCGACCCACTGCTGTACTGTTAAAGACATGATGCAGATAAGCGTGTCCATCTCGTTCTTATATAATGAAAAGGCTGTTCCGCCACTTACTTTATCGGAAAACTGTTGCTTGTGCATTTCCGTGGTATATGATGCCAATACCTGCGTTTTCCGTGACTGTGCACATGCACAGTGCGGGGAAGAGACTGCTGATGATCACCTCAAGGCTAATAACATTGATTCTGAGGACAAAAACAGTACCGGTATACAAACTTGACTTTACAGCATATGGGGGACGACCCTCGAGGAGAACTTGCGCCGCGTGGAGATTACTTACCAAGACGGCTACAGGCTTCGCGCTCGTGTACCTATCACATATGGCGCAAGTTCCGCTTTTCCAGCATAAGACGAGCTAAACATAAATACTGCATTACGACGATCAGCACAGTGACATGGTAAACATATAAACAGGACTTACAAGTCACTGTCCGGACAAAACGAGCATCTTTCCGGGACGGGCATGAAAGTAATGAATCATGATTCATGGTATACTAAGGCCGTCTCTGACAGTTGATTGGCCCGGAAAGCATTAGACCGATGGAGGCAGGAGAAGGATCGAAGCACATCAAAACATATGGCTGAATGACCCTGGAGATAGTACAGCTTACAGAACAAGACTTCAGGTTCTCAGCGACTCTTAGAAGAATTTGCGGACGTACAGCTGGTACATGATGGGCTAGCCATAGTTGACCACCAAGCCTTGATCCTCTGTTGTAAGACGAAATCACTAGGACTGTCATATACAGCCGGGAATACTACTAGCACTAACCTAATAAAGTGCGTGGGACACCATTAGACGGTCTAGAGCCACTCATGCACTATTCTCCCAGGACTTCCGGGCGATGTGTAACATGTAAGTAGAATATCTTATGATGCTTTGCAATCTTGGAGGTGAGGCAAGGGCTCAGTCTTGCTTAGCCTGTGCACCTGTTCGGGTACCTGGGGTCTGTAGATAGGTCTACCTGCCGAATGTGGACGTTCCTATTCCCAGGCCGCACAGGGAACAATTAAATATGATCCCGTTTCGTCGCGATGGTGAGTCCCGACCGAGTAATTTCTCAGCTCACACGCCTTCCTGAACCATGAGACAAGGCTCCAAATTGGAGCTAGTGACTATAGATAAAGGATTCAGCGCTACGCGCAAAACGTAAGGTTGGATTAACACCCATCAGATGTTGGCCAGCTACATGTTGTGTTGATTCGAATGCATAGCCGTGCGGCGCTGTAGCCAATACCCGTAACTCCCTATTCAAAAAAACATGAGACGCAGAATGTCTAACAACATCAATAGATGCATCACCTCGGAGACCGATAGCATGAGAGAGACAATTATTGCGTCGCGTGGGCAGGTACAAGACAAAAAAGAGGTATGGGGTATCAGAATATCGGCACGGAATTACATTAAGACTTGATGCAGACAAAGCGAGGCAGGACCGTACAGCCGCAAAGCACGAATCCGAAAACCCCAGCTTTCGATGACAGGCTGGTTTCCGGTGTATCTTGTGGGTCTAAATATCAAATTGAGCCGCAAATGGAATGGCTGGAGAGGAAACGTGCGCCCCGATCAGCCACGCTTTCGTGAATTATCTGGCCTGGCAGGAGCCTGCAGCCCCATCCTGTAACACGCAGCCAGGATTTTTCGACTTCGCCGGAATCGCTTCCAAGCGAAGACTAGTTCGCACAGTTTGGGGCCTGGGCGGTGCTGTGACGGTGCTGTGCGTGTACTACCTGAACCAGGAAGGAGAGCTGAAAAAATAGGAACTATGCAGTCTGACACCTGTGGATCAATCAACGTAAACGAATTTAAGAGTAAAGGCTTTACAGGACTTTACACCTATCGTTGACGAAACGAGGCAGAAACGAAGCATTCTTGCAGGATCATTGACGAGGTACAGAGAAAGAAGAGTGGGTACGTTTCCGACGGAAGTGGGCTTTCCTAAGTGGGTCAAAAAAGCATATCGCAATCTTAAACCTGTGGGAGAAACACGGAGGATTGAGGTGGGCGATGCATTGTTGATTGAAGGCTAACTTACCATCATAACTTCTTCGAGGACCCACAGGAGTTTCATCGGAATCCTGAAATTGGAAAGATTAGTTGTACGTGACCGCGCAGTTCTGAAGTCATCGCCCTTCTGTATCGGACTCGTGTCCTTGAACTCTAGTACAACCCTGAGTCCCAAGCCGCCGGTGCTGAACTGTAAACAGCAGAAACCAAAGCTACCGATTACGGGGTCAAAGATAAACGGAGAGTAATGTATGTCACACCGTGGCACTGGAAACCAATTTGGCGGCCCGGCTTCAAATTCTTCACTATCCCCGCAAACTCTGAGTGTACTCCAGTCTCCACGTCTGCATACAATTCCACTTGACCTGTCCTGAAAGTGTCGAGAACCTTGGGCGACGCCATGTACGAGCTGTAGTCGAAGCGAAAAGCGAGAGTCGGAGGTTTGGCAGAGTGGATACCTATCACCAGGCCTGGCGATACAATGTCGAGGATTCATCGGACCATAGAGATACGTGGAGATAGGAAGGCGCAGGAATAACCGTCGGTGTCCTTTATAGCCTGGGATGATGAGTATCGACAATCTCCCATTAGAGAAACTTCGAAACTCACCCTTTTCCAAGCGTCTTTCGATTGCCTTAACACTTCCGACAGCAAGATCCAAATGTCAACCAATATCGAACTGAGTTGTTCACGTAGTAGAGGTGAATGGGTTCAGGTCGTGCGCGAAATGTTAATGAACAAGATAGAAAAGGGAGGATGGTATCGATGTTGCTGGCGGATCAAGGGAAAGTGAGCGAAATTTCAACTGTTGACCGTAGGGTATTGCTCACCTCTCTTTCCTCGCACTAAATATGGTTCGCCCGTCTCATAGTCGTTTTTTTTTGCGCTCTAGATATTTCCGTCGTGATAGTCAAGGTTCAAGAAGTGTTCTCGGCGATCCCCGTAGAGCCCGACAGGCCCTTCTCCTTTGTAAATGCAAATGGCGTTGGAAAATCTTCTTCAAGTCATCCATTCATTTTCTCAACTTTTCAAGTAACGATGCTGACGAGGGGGGGCTGACAATTGAAGTTGTCGTCAGCATGATTTCGTCAAATACCTCAATTTTTCACTCAAGCGCCTTTAAGCGCCGATAACCATCGACTTTCCTTTACTCATCTTTCCCACTGTCAATGTCTGCAACCTTGCTGACCAGTGAGGTGGTAAGCAGTAGAGTGTCATACACCCTTGCCACGAGAAATCGTTTATAACCCGGACGCTTCAAGGCCATGTCTCCCCAAACACATCTTCCAACGTACTTATCTTCGCAAATTTCCAATGGGGTCCAAACGAAATGACGACCGGACGACGATTCTCATCGTCGGAGGGGGTATCGCTGGTATCAACCTTGCCAGAACCCTCTCCAAATCCTTCGAGCCCGCCAAATTCAACATTATCCTCGTTAATCCTCGTCCATACATCCTCTTCCTCATTCCTGCTCTCCGGATGGTTGTATCTGATCAGGATCATCTCGAGGATCAGATCCTCGTCCCCTACGACAAGCTATTCCACAATTCCAATGGAACCTTTGTCCAAGGGGAAGTCGTCAAAATTAATCAGGAACCTGGTGCATCGAGCGGCGAGGTCGTCCTGGACAACGGAGAATCCTTGGACTACGATATTCTTGTTCTCGCAACTGGCGGAAAGTGGGAAGGACCGTTGGCTTTCCCAAAAGACCCTTCAGCGGTGAATTCCTTTATTTCGGAACGTCGTCTTGAGTTTGCGAAGTCGCAGAGTATCCTTCTTGTTGGAGGTGGCTCCGTTGCAATTGGTATGTGAAGACATTCCTTGTTGTAAAGGTTCCTTCTGACCGATCCTATTCATAGAACTCGCTGGAGAGATTCGGGACATTTGGCCGGTAAGAAGTCTTCTTTTTGCAACCAATGTTTCTCTGACATATATATATCTATAGCACAAAGAAGTTACTATTATACAACGAGATAGGTTGTTGATGAGTAGTACATACCCTGACAAATTCCGCGTCGCGCTACAAAAGCAAGTTGAAGACCGGGGGATCAAAGTGATCCTCGACGACTCTATAGGCGACGTTCCGCCCGGTGTTTCAACGGGAACCATTACGACCAACAAAGGGAAGAGACTAAATCCCGACCTCATCGTATGTTCTCCTTGCACGTTACTCTATCAATGATTTACCTTTGCCAATCAGGTAAGGACTTGGGGATCCAGTCCCGACACCGAATTCATAAAGGGGTCGCTGGGCTCAGAGACACTCTCTTCGAGAGGACATGTCAAAGTCAAGCCCACACTCCAACTTCGCGACTACTCGAATATTTTTGCAGCCGGAGATATCATCGACTGGGACGAGCAGAAGCAGGCAGGAAAAGTGAACGGGCACGTTCCAGTCATTGTGAAGAACATCAAGAGTCTCATTTCGGGGAAGCCGGCGGCAGTTGAGTACAAAGGTTCAACAGAGATGATATTGGTTACAAATGGCAAGGTATGGGGTACTATTACTTGCTCTCATAGTTTAGCCCGATACTAACAATTCCCGTTCAATAGAACAGTGGCCTGGCGTACGCGGACGTGCTGTGGGGTCTCGTGTTCGGCCCGTGGTTATCTTCGCTGCTAAAGTCGAAAACATTGATGGTTTCCCTGTTGCGCTCATATGTCGGCTATTAGCTATCTACCCTGCTTTATTCTACTTATTCTCTAGGGCATCGTTTCTTCTGGTATTGTTTTCATTACTTATTACTTATAATGGGTGTCAATGGCATCGAGTTTGGTGCAACGATCCTACCATCTGCCAGGAAAACAAGATAAGGTTGATATCCACCCTTCGGCGAGCGCTGCTGCGCTGTTCACAGGCAATCGTCTCGGCTTGGATAATGTATTGGAAACGACCAAGGCCGGCAGACACGCAGCATCTTATCGTCACCCTGATTAGATTAGATTCCGATTATCCTCGTTATCATTTTGCCGCAAAAATCCGATTTGCTGTACGTCCAACTCGGCACTCATCTTCTTGCGCGTCCCTTCTTCTCTGCAACCATCTCAAGATAAGCAAGATGACATCCCTCTCCCAAGCGACCTGCTTAAATACCAGATTTGATTTGAACGCTATGTCTCATCTGACATCAAATAACGCGTTCCCAGCATCTCTACGTCTTCACCAATGCTAGCCCAGAAAGTGGACGACAAAACCAACATCCTTGTCGTCGGTGGGGGTATTGCTGGCATTAGCATAGCCAAATACTTCTCCTCGCTTGATCCGGCGAAATTTGATATCGTGCTCGTCAACCCTCGCCCATATTGCATCTTCCTAATACCGGCCCTTCGAATGGTTGTGTCGGACCAGGATCGTCTTGAGGACAAGATTATTCTTCCATATGACAAGTTATTTATCCGCGGAAATGGAAAGTCCGTGGAAGGGACGGTTGTCAAGATCAACCAGACTCCGGGCGAGAGGCACGGTGAGGTCCTCTTGCATGACGGAGAGACGTTGGGGTATGACGTCCTCGTCCTCGCGACTGGTGGGAGGTGGGAAGGACCGCTAGACTTTCCCAACGACCACAAAGAAGTATTGCCATACATCTCGCAGCGTCGTACAGAATTCGCAGAATCCCAAAGTATTCTACTCGTAGGAGGAGGCCCCGTTGGAATAGGTACTCTTCCTCATGTTTTACTTCGCGTCAGCCTGTTGATCATGAATCTCGTAGAGCTAGCCGGCGAAATCAAAGATATATGGCCCGTAAGGAGCCTCTGCCGTTGTTATGTAGTCGATGCTAACAACAGTCTAGGACAAGGAAATTACTGTCCTGCACCGACGGCAGCTACTCCTGAATGATACGTATCCGGAAAAGTTCAGGAAAGCCATCCAAGAACAGGTTGAAGGCCGAGGAATCAAGGTCATCGTGGACGACTCTGTAGATAATGTTACACCCGGGGTTTCAGGAGCACCAATAACCACGCTAAAAGGGAAGAGGCTACAACCAGACCTCATCGTATGTGCTATCCTGTTCAAGCGTCCAATCCCGTTAATGAGCCAACAGATACGCACTTGGGGGCCTAAGCCTTGCACCGAATTCATTGCTTCGTCACTAGGCTCAGGAACTCTCACCCCAAAAGGCCTAGTCCGTGTACAACCAACACTCCAATTGGTTGACTATCCTAACATATTTGCTGCCGGAGACATAATTGATTGGAAGGAGCAGAAGCAGGGCTATAAAGTGATGGGTCACATTGCAGTCATTATGAACAACGTATTGAGTTACATCTCCGGGAAGCCAGCGACGAAAGAGTATAAAGGCATCATGGAAATGTTACTGGTCGCAAATGGAAAGGTGTGTGGTTCTTCTCTCTGTGGTACATCACCATTGAGCAACTCTGGCAGAATGGCGGAATGTTATTTATGGATACGCTATGGGGAATCGTCATTGGTCCTCGGATTGTCTCATGGCTCAATCCCAAGACCGCCTCGGTTTCCAGATTCCGTCGAGAGATGGGCTACTAATGCAGTGATAGTTTCCCGTTTTCCCTATTTCCCTACGCATGTATAAAGTATAATTTAGTTGATAATACAATAATGTAACACGTTAGTTATACTTCGTACAAAGATGAACATACAAGCCCACCAGAACCCAGGATAGATATGAAAGAGAGCGCTCAGACCTCAGGCCTCAGGGCGTGGTCGTTGCTCGTTAGCATGAGACAGGACACCTATCAGTGAGCTACTAGCCATCGCTCTCGACATGAGCAAGCTTTTGGTCTGCTCAAGTAACTGAGCTGTATCATGATCGTGGGTAGTTTCGCTCGTCAAAGATCTCTCGTGAAAATCTGCCGAGAAAGTTCCTGACGCATTCGAAAGATCAGGATCCAAGGTTTGATCCTGTCCCGTACTTTGATGCTCCTCTTGGTTGCGTCGACTAGAGGTATCGTCACCACCCTTGGCACCGAGCCCTTCTCTCAACTTAATTAGATTCCTCTTCCATCTTTCCGACTCGTCCTCGCTTCTCCGACTCTCTTCGGCATCGTACTCCTTGACGTCTACAGACCATATCGTACTTGCCCTTACCCGAGCTTTTCTGGCCTTTGAGTTTGAACCGGAAGTAAGACTTTCCGTTCTGCGTCTTACATGCACAGACGATGGAGTGGAAGTACGAGGTACGTGTTCGGTGCAGGCGTATGGATGGCCTGGAATAGTGAACGTTGGCCTGGGAGATGGACTTGTACTTGGTCGTCTCACTGGGGGAGAGGTAGCACGAGATGGAGGGATTTCTGAGGCACCTATACATGGGAAACCAGCAGCTTGGAACAACTCTTCCATAGAAGTATGATCGCGAGTTGTCTTCATTCGATGAGCGTATGTACACGACAAGCTATAGGTAGGTCGTTAGTTCAACAGAGAAACGTTGTACTCGTCATCAAATCACTTACTCAGCGTTGAACACAAACTCGCCACCAAGCTGCCTCGTCTCACCTCCCTTCTCCCCAACTGGTATCCCAACCTTCAGAGCACGCATAACCACTGTTGCTATCCCGCCCAACAATCCCCGTTTCGGATAATTTGATACCGAAGTTGACGTCGAGCTGGATTTCAAGGCTGGCTCTTCACATCCATCTCCAAGCGCATGCATTCCGAGTGCTCCGTATACCCGCAAGCTCGGATCCGTGAGCACCTTGACACCCATCGGCATACCGAACATCTGTCTATACTTGGTGATCAAAGTATGGGGCCCATTACTGATGATCACCAACTCGACATGCTGCTCGTCGTTAGTCTGGGAGGCAGACTTGAAATAGTCCACAATCTGTTGAACGTAGTCTTGATCAACAGGACACCAAAAATGCCGAACAAAGACGACGATGAGAACCGACGAGGCATGGCGGGGAAGCAATGATCCAAGGGAGACACGTACACCTGACTCTGTAATGAGCGGAAATGAGGTTGCATTGGCGAGTTGCTCAGCTGAAGGCAAAGCATCGTCAACGCTCGCCTGATTAGGAACGGGATTGGATGGTGCCTGGGGGTCGGGAGATGTGCTGTTGGTTACCGCTGGATTCTCTTCGGACTGTACGGGTTGTGGAACAGAGGTAGATACCAAGCTATCATCAGTGCTGGTACTTGATGAAGGGCTATGTCCATGTCTACAGTCGACGGAAACAGGACTAAGGCCACCGGGAAGCGCTCTTGTAGCAATCTGGGGTTCCGGAGAAATCAATGTCGGGTTGGATATCTTTAATGATCGTATAGATGATTTAGTAGGTGTCACCGCCACAATTGTTGACGCCTTGGACGACGAGCGCCGAAAAGGGAACTTATATGAAGATGTGCAGGGAGGTTGTGATGATGAAGGTGACTTCGGGAGTACTGGAGTTGATGGGGATGACAGTGGTTTCGTCCGCGCGAGAGGTAAGAATAAGGATGAGGAGTTACCAGTCGAAGGGAGTGCGTTATTGTGTCGACGTGGCGGGAAATGCTTCTTCGGGGTTCCAGGGCGGTCGCTAGAACCGTGATCGGCTACAGAAGAAGGGACGGATACATTGACGTATGATGATGAACTATGACACGAATTGACGCTTCTGGGAGGAGAAGACGTCGAATGCGGCTGTTCTACGGGAGTTGTGAATACGGTAGGCGTCGAGGGAAGGATCTGAACGTTGGGGACTATGACGCATTTCGTTGTACTGCTTCCGAGTGACTGTTTCGCCAGCCGGTATGAAATGGAAGAAGGCCTTTCAGGCTGTGAGTAGTAGCCGTTATCCCTTTCGTTGTCATGCGAAGAGCAGTCATCCGAGGAATCACTCGGATGACGAGCGTGTTTGACAATGGCTGATGAGCTACTCGCAGTCGTGCGCAGATGAGGAAGGCTATCAGCTCCAGGAAGTCGCGAGTTTCTCGAATGGGATGGAGGAAAGCCATAAATCGATTCTGAAGCGGCCGGAATAGATATGGGAGATGAGATAGAGATAGAGGATAGTGAAGTTTTGCCCCGTGGCTTGCCGCCAGAAGACGAAGTCGAACATGCGCTATTAATGCTCATTTGGCTGGTCTTCTTGCCAGGTTTGAGGAACTGAGCGATTCTTCCTCGGCTAGAATTCCTGCGGCCTCGCAACGGTGATATCGAACGCGACTTTTCGAGGACATCATCGCTTTCGATGTCCGTCCCGCTGCTATCGCCACTAGTATCACGTATCAGACTAGGTGTCGGGTCCAGAGGGTGTGGTAACGTGGTTGCATAACGATGTGGATTCTGGAGACCTGAACGGATGAGATTATCAGCACCAGTTGTCAACGAAACGAAAGACTCGGAGCGTACCCAAGATTGACTGTGACCTCCGTCTGTAATGCGCTTCCCCGGTAAGTTTTCGTGGAGGCGTCAAAGGCCTCGTTAGGTCTTCGGCATTCGAAGAACCAGGCGACGCAAGAAAAGGATCGTCTAAATCGACCGGCGATGCTGGATAAAGCTGAAACGAGGTGCGCCGACATGGAACGGACATTGGAATGAGGTTTTCCTGACTAGGCGGTAGACCGAGAAGAGCACTTGCTCTACTGCGCAAAACAGACAAAGGCGCTAGAGGGTCATGAGGGTCTGGGGGTGGATAGCGTTCAGTAATGTCGAGGCGAGGCGGTGGCTTGCGCTTTACACGAGGGGCCTGGGGACGAGGACCCTGCACCAAGGTCGCCATACCTGAAAATTAAGGAAAGTGGGGTTAGATGGAGATGGTGGTGGTAGAAAGATAAGAGTAGAATGTACCCTAGTTATATAGACTGGGGCTAGTCGCATGTATTTGGTGAGGCTGTCATCTTGGATTCATTGCTTCTTCCACGTGCACTGAATTCCTTTATCCCTTTTTCCTTTTCTTCCTCTTCCCGGCCGAACTCTCTTGAATTGCATTTTACCCGTATCGAGCTGAGCTGCATTACCGACTGGATCATGAATCGAGGTGACTCTGAACTTGAAGAAAAGCTTGCTGTGCGACTGATGATCGTTTTCCAGGAGAAGAAGGCAAGGATTTTTTCCCGCGACCTCAGTCTGGGTTAGTCTTGAAACAAGACTTTCTTATCGGACGCTGCAGGTATTCGCTGATAATAAAGTCTTGGACGCAACTCGGGGTCTCAGAGAGGCGAGGTGCGGAGTTTGATTCGGCAGCCCGGCAATAACGAGCTCGTCTCTTTCCAACCCGCGAGCGGCATCGACGCTTCAACGACCTCTTCCTCGCAATTATCCATCCCTGTATTGCTCTCGTCTCTTGAATACATCACATATTTATCATATCCATCGACCTGCGTGATGTCTGAAGCCGACAAAGACGAGATTCCCATCATAGCCAACCCGAGTTCATCAACGCAGCCAGCTCGCAACACCGAAACACGGAGCTCCATACCTACGACGCCCACCCAAAATAAGAGGCACGAGGCTACATCTGAGGCTTCTGCGACACCCTTGGCGTCACGGAGACCTGATCCTATAGTTGAGACCCCAACCCAAGCAATTGAAGTACGAGGTATGTGTTCAGTCCTGTTTTCTCCTTATTATGTCTGACCTTGCTCTCAGGACATCCAAGCGAGTTTCAGCGAGTTCAATATGCATACAACTCCCCTCAGAATCCATATCCGCACCCGAAATCCCTGCCCACACCTTGACCATACACATTCTCACCCCACATTAGCTGGCCAGGACCCAGGATCCCTTTCTACGCTCCTGCCCTGCAGTCGTCGCCTGCACGTGCCCGAGATACAACAACAGGGTCTCAGCGTGCATGTTAACACGACGAAATCTTGAAGTTGGAGCGAGATTTCGCGAAAGGCCTCTTCTGGGGTATCAAGTCTGATACTATTGATATTTCCTCAAGCACCTCAGAGGTCAAGCCATTTGACTGGCCCAAATCTATTGCGAACTTTGTCAATGGCGTCGGTATACTCGAGAACATCCCGTTGCTCTTCTCAAGCTCCTCTACTATCATCGAAAGCAAGACTAAGCCACAGTCGCGTTGTGCTTGAGCAGCAATAAAGGGATCATCATGACGAGAGTTTTCCCTTGTCCCTTGATACTCATGAGAAAGACGTCCCTTCCATCAACTAGATCCTTCGCGTGCTTCGATTGGAACGGTCGCAGTGAGGGTACGTTGGCTCTTTCTCGGAGTAACGCGTCGAGCCACGGTTCGGAGTTGATTCGTTGTCTTGCGCGATAATTGGTGTCGAAGTGGGTGGATTGGTCGGAAAGAGCGTGTGGATTAGACATAGATATAAATATTGACAGTGATTAGAGATATGCAGAGTCAATATTAGAGGTGGGGATCCATCAAAAGAAGGTGTCGAGTGGTAGAGACTCGAGAGGAAATTGACGAGGAGCCCAGGTGACTTTGCCGGTGTGCCGCTGACTAAAATTCGAACTCCGAGCCTCGCCTCTCTGAGGTCGCGACATGCGTCCTAGCCTAAGTCTGGGTCAGCCTGAATTTCGCTTAGCTCTTGCTCAGCTCTTCACTTTATACACGCTGCTCAAAGCCTCGAGATGACTGTGCGCTCTTGGTACTCCCCTCAAAGAGACAATTTGTCTCGATACGGATACCTTATCTCGGTCACCGGATTGACAAGCCAAAGGCCCTTTTTGGTTTCAAAGTTACGACCCGGGAGTTCCAAGTTCCCGCTGCTTTAGGAACTCGGTGAAGTACTTCACCTTTCAAAGGCAAGATGTTCTCCTGGAGAGTTCTTCTATTCCGGCAGTGCGTAATTTTTTCGAGTTTAGAGCTTCCTTGAACTGATGGTTTCCATACAGCCACCATTTCTCTATGAATGAATGATCTCACTCGAGCACCGTTGTCGTCAAGAATCTCCTCGACTTTCGTTATCCATATGTGTTTCATGAATATAGAAGCCAGACAACATTCTTCGAGTCCAGTCCAGACACAGGACCAGCGTATGTTTCTGGAGATGAAACATATAAAACTTACCAATACGTGAGCACCATGGAGCTTCTCATTGAGGTAATGCGTAGCTCAAGCTTTGAAAAAGTGCAACTATTCCGTTTTCCTACAACACCTGACCCGTTCTCTGCGTCTCTTTCCCAGTCAATCATTCAAGACAGGGATCCCCACTTCCACACACAAAAAACGGAGTTTTGTTCTGGACCAGAATAGTGCTACCGAGTGCCCAATGCCAGCACGGACCATGTCAACGTTGTGTTACACATAACGCAAATGCCATCGTTATCCCTTTGTCGCTGGAAGTAAAAGCAGGGTCAAATACCGAGAAGATCACAGTTTTCGCCACAGGAAGAACTTCTGATGACCCCGATGTACGGGGGATCTCTAAAGGACGTGAGCCTCCTTCACCTTTCCGGCCGAACGATGCGCTGACGCTTTCCCTTATGTAGCAACACTCGTTCCACGTCAGCAGGCCCACCGAATTTCTAGCAATATTGGCGGTTTTCCTTTCCAGTTTTCACTCCATCTCGGCCGGCTATTTGGATGACAGTGCCTTGTATACGTGGGTTGAGGCTTTTACCTGACTACAAGCCACTGACCATGACTGTCAGCGCCCAGAACCTCGACTTGGATAGATTCCAATAAGCTACTAAAATCATCAAAATGAAGACGGGCCCCGTGACAATGATAAACAATGACGACGCGTAAACAGATAGTGCAATTATTGCAAAAGCCCTAAACTCCGCACCTGCCATTTTCACCTCTTTGGTTGAAAGTCCGCTCTCCATGATCCACTTCCCATCTCCCTTCGCCCAAACAGACGAGGATGCGAATCCTTCCCCAAAAACTATCACGAGGATAGGCCAAAGAAGTAGTCGACGGATCTACGAAAGGGCTTATTACTAGGACTAGGCTAGGTGGGCACCTCGGTGATGTACCTCGAACCTATTCCAGGCAGGCAGCTTGGGATTGAGATCGGAAGTAATTGGGAAGCAGAGACTAGATGCATTTCAGTGGCGAAGCTGTTTGACATTGGTATCGGCGAGATCGGCGAAGAGTCTGTGTTTGGGATGAGAAATGCTGGATCGTCACGATTTTGGGTGTATCTAGATGGCAAGTTTTTCAATGGGAACCCTTTTCACCGTCGGTATTGGAGGTATCGAGAATAGTGTCGACCCTCGGGTTTGTGGATGAGAGGTGGTGGCGGGGACGTCAGTTAAAGGGATTGTGGAATCAGGGCATTCAGTTGCTGGGCATTTACGGGTTCACACTCATGTCAACCAGGCATGATCATCTTCCATTCTTACCGTGGTAGAATGCCAAGCTGATCATCGGTTTACGACCAGGATTAGGTCGCAAGCATGGGGGTAGAAATTGTCATCTCAACCCACTAATGTCTCTTTCTCGCTTCCCGGTATCTGACATATCACCGCCTACTCTCAGGCGGTGACGGTGTCGCATCATCGTCCACGACCCAGGCCTACCTCTCGACATTACCAAAATCGTCTCAAGGACGACTCTCAAAAAAGGAACAAGGCAATAGATCATCAGCTTAAACCGGTATAAGCGAGCCTCAGGTTCGTGGCCAATATGCAGATTCGCGACGATGCTGATGTGGTGTTCTATATATGTGTTTAGGGGGTCAGCTTTGGCGGGAAATGGGGTTAACATTCAGTTGCAGTACGGGGATAACAATCGGCGGAGTGCCACGATATTGTTGAATCATTGAAACCCCCAATACCGTGGGGGCTGCTAAAGCATCCGGAGAACATTGGAGCTCTTGGTCGGAAATGTAGAGGCCGCGAATGGTGCGTCTGACCCTCATATAAGCTTTTCGAAGCTATGATGATTCTGAAAATAGGCATAGTCTTGGGTTGGACAAATGGACATGAATGCTGCCTCAACGAGTACACCTGTTATTCTTTCACCATCTCACAGTGGCAGGGTCGGGCAATGTGCTACTCTACCGTCGACTGATTGATTCCAATTGCAACATGAAAGCTTCTTGTAAAGGAACTGATGCAATAGGTATCGGTGGAATTTTATCAGGTACACATTCCAGTCACTTTTACTTGCCATTTTGTTAATGAATCAAGGCGTTGAATTCAATCCAGATTCGGAACGGTATCAACGTGAAGCGGGTGTGAGGCGATCGTCAGGACTCGGACGCAGTAGTAGAAAGAATTGTTCCCAGAGTACGGAAGCTGGTGTTAAGAAAATGAAGTAGCAAAGTGCCGAAAGGTGAGTATCAGTTCTTTTCTTCAGTCTCCTTTCACTACTTATTGATAACCACTAGATGGAATGAACTGGCCGCTTTCCGGGCGGAGCTAAGATATCGAATTTGCTACCTCGCTATACACCGCTTGCAACAATATTCCCGACCTCTCGACGGCGAAAATGATAATAGGCTTGGAATTTCGGTTCGATGTTAATTCCCGCCTCTTATCTGCGTCTATCCTGTCTTTGAACTCGCGAGGCGGTACATTGACAGGCGGAATGGTGCATGTGCGTTATCTCATCGTCATCCTGGCCTGGCAGCTCTTTGCACTTCGGGGATATGAGCCGTATCTCAGCTAAACTTTAGCGCTGGTTGGACCCATGACCAGTCAATTTGCCGAGATGCCACTCTTGTCGTCGTTGTCAGTGACCGCGGGGCTGTCCGTCGATGGCTAGAACATCCACAGCTACTTGACACATCTTTTACACCCTGCTTTACACCCTTCTCTATACCCTTCTCTACAGCTTCCAACAGCACATGCGACAGCATTCCGTCTATGTTGTGCATCCTATTCAACAGCCGCCACAAGGCAGTTTCATGATCTTCTAAAAGCTCACATTCCTCTTTCGTCCATTCACGTTGTAGCAGGATGGTATACGCCCCCTTTTCCAAGCAGAAGGACGACATAGCCAATGGTCATAACGTCGGGGGCGATGCAGACACTACCAGATGGAAAGTGACAGTGGGACCACGTTTTTTCTCAGCGTCTAACGCGGGCGCGGGTCAGCTGGTGTTCTAGGAAATGTCTTTTGATTTCTGATGAAAGATTTTAGGATCCTTTTATCTTGATCACCCTTGTGGTTTTCTGTTGAACCACCCATATTTCCACATCGCAAGGTGCTAAACCTTCAAGGATGGATGCAAAGGAGCTTCAACACCGTAGAACTGTGTTTATACGGTCAGATCTCTTCTCTGGTGAGTCTCAAGCGGATATCTCTGCGAAGGAAGTCATTGTCTTATCGGGACAATGACCTCAGAAATCTGGGGTGTTTAATGCAAGGAGGTACAGGCGCTTTTGTAGACGCCCATTTCGACTCATCACCCCGTGTTTATCAGCCCCTGGCAGTGCTCATAGCATAGCTTTGGCTATGCGTGCTTTGCCCGCGCTTCTTCCGCTGGAGCTATTCCTCACGTCACGTCTGTAGGACTGGGTTAAATAGGAACGCGTCAACCAGATTTGATACCAGCCATCGCCCCCATCCGATAGCAAAATCACCCACGAGTTACCGATGAACAACCACCATGAGAACACAACTATCTCTATCTCAATAGTAGACACAGAAAGGTACGCTTTTAGTATCGCATAGGCCACTGTTCTCATTATTCCGCGTATAGTCAACCTTTCAACGCAACTGAATCATGCATTGACTCCAACTCACCGTACCTCACGGAATATGGACTTTTTGATAATTCCTTCCCTTCCCTTCCTAACATCGACACCTCCGTCTCCCCCTACTCGATGAACCAAGCTATGCAAAGCCCTGGTTACGAGTTCAGCGTCTCGGACGGCTTGAGTGCCCTAAGCCTTCAGACCGAATCTCAGCCTACTTCCCCACAATCACCTTATCACCTTGAGCTCTCTTCGTCGCAGTCAGACTACGAGTCGAGCGACAGTGGCTCGCTACATTCACCCGATCCCATTGCTTCACCTATGTCACCCTGGTATACTAGTGACCTGCTTGCAGTGCCTTTCGCAGGCAGAGGTCGTTCCCTGCATCGTTCTGTGTCATGCCGTCACAGCCCCTATGGGAGTCCAAGAGTCAAGACTCGTTCCCCGAGTAACGCGAGCGCTCATTCCGAGGACATGAGGATGACCATGCCCGTACCACACCACTACCGTTCTCGGTCCCTCAGCGATGCCTCATCCTCGTCACCCAACGGAGCCTTTTCAGACGGATCCTTATTGCTTTTCTCTCCCCACAGTACGAGTTCTCAGAGCTTTTCTTCTCGAGAGCATAGCCCGGCATCATCGCTCTATAGTCTTGACGTTCCTGAGGCATCATCACCTGACAATGACGGGCGTTTCGGCAAATCAAAGAAATACCGGACCAAGGTTGGGTCCAAGGCGATACAAGATGCAAGCGCGAGCCGTCGAAAGAAGGAGGCTAAATTTTTCTGCGAAGAAGCAGGCTGTTCTTCCTCCTTTACAACTCAACAGAACTTACTCCGTAAGTCTCGATATTATATTCCGCATTATCCAGCCAATTGATAGTGTCCTCTAGATCACATCAATTCGCACAAAGGCGAGAAGCCTTACCCGTGCAAGAATGCGCCCGAGTGTCCGAAAAGGTTCGGGACGCCTCATGTCGCGAACAGACACTCCCATTCTTGTCCCAAGTCCAAGAAGATGACGAGTCCGCATGCAAACCTGGTCCCGCCAAACACCTTCTACCGTCATCATGTCTAGAGTCCCGGCTAAAATATCGGTTATTTCTTCATATTCTTCGCTTTGTTTTAGCTTTCGTGCCCTTGCTTTCGTTGCCCTTTTTGCTTACACGCTTTATCTCGTCTTTATGACCACTCCGCTCCACGTACTATGTATTGTCTAGACCGCCAGGGTGATACGTGTCTCCCTCATATATCCTTTTCTGTATACTTAGCCTGCATTTTAAGATACCCCGCGATACCCTTACTCCACATGCCTACCTTACCTCTCCTGGTTCCTAGTTCCTGGTCTTGTATACATACATGAGGTCGAATCGACTTGTAATCGTATCATCCTGGTCAAATTCTGGTCTACACGCAGTCTTGATTGACTAGAGTGAGAAAGAGAAGATATGTCCAAGACGCCTGTCGTTATTTTTAAGGTTTGAGGGGCGAATGCCATAGACGTTGACTACCCGCGATGTAGTTTCGAGGTCGAGGTCTTGAGGCTACAAAGGCCCAATGAGGTGCCAACACCTTACATATACCTCGTCCACTATTCCGTTCAGGGTGGGCGAGATAGGTGGACCATTTAAAATGTATGATAGATGTACTGATCGGAACTCGTCAGGATGTAGAGGGACTCCGATGCCCGTTAGTTGCCCAATATGTCGAGATTAAAAGTATTCAAAACTTCACGGTAAAATGAACTTTCAATTGAGCGGCGGTCGGGAACTAGTAGTTGTAAAATGAAGATAAGACTTAGCAGTCGGGCCCAGTTGCCAAGTGTCGACGGCCGAATTCAGAGGTATTTAGCCTTTTCTGGATATTTTTTGCACCTCAACAGCTGTTTGTACAGCAGCCTAGGATTGAACCACATGTACTGACGTCGGCGAAGTTGTGAGGGTCCGTAGAGGAGTTTGAAGGGCCAAAGACACTCACAGGGACAATGAGATACCTTTTTTGACTGAGCGCATGATGACCTTGGAACGTCCGCCGGAAAATGAGACACAGGAAAAACACGGCCTCTGAGCGCCTCGTGCCCAGCATGTGTTTTCGGACCGCTAGCGCCGTTAGCTGTGCATCTTGAAATCCTGCCGGCGCGACGTGGCACTGGCATGTCACGTCCGTCAATGGCATGTCACTGTCAAGGAGAAAGCCTTAAAAAACTCCTTTTTCATGAACATCATCCACGTCTCCTTAGGGCCTAGCGCATCAAAGCTTATTGCCACAAATCCTTCTTGAGAGATGGCCCATTCGGAAGGACACGAGGAGTTCTGAGAAAATTCGCCTGGTAGTCGTGTTTCAGGACAAGATGCTTCGTCCTAGTCATCGTGAGTCTCTTTTCATCAATAAAGCTTTACTGAAACGTAGGTCGTTCAGGCTCGCAGATTTCGACTGCTCTTCAAGACTGCGCATCACCTCGATCAGACGTATCAATTTTCGGCTTTGGCCCCAACTGAGGCGACGCCTCGCCGTAAAAAAATATACAACAATCCTCTTGAAAGAGATGCCATTACGAAAACATCCTTTCCCCAAGTCCTGGCTCGCAAATTCACACATTCGATATCGCATTTGAGTTTGCTGTATCGTGTTTACATATGACCCATCTTCTGGCTTTTAGGCGATGTCCAAATTGTTGCGCTGTTTCTGTCAACGATGCCCGATTTCTTCTCATAAGGCAGACTATCGCATGTCTTTGCGGCAAAAGGTCGCCTATGGCAACCGATTTGGCACAAAACCCTTGAGCGCTCCGTGGAAGAGCTCGAAGTTCGAACGATTCAGTAAGCGCCGCCGCTTAGACTTTGATTCTTGACTTATTTGTTGTAGGCTCGGCGATCGGAGAACAACTCAACCGCTGCAATGTCCCCAGAACCTTCTGTGTTCTTGATTCAATGCGCTCAAGCCTCCGAGGTCAAGTTCCCGAGTTCGTTTCTCGTGACCTATATCTGGTTTTGGCTACAGCATACAGCATTGGCGTGACCTGGATTGATCTCTTTAAAAAGGCATTGAAGATACCTCCCTCTCTCCTACCACCATTCCACACTTCTATTAGGTCGACTCCGTTTCCTTTGTACATCCCTATTCCGCATCATACCTTTCGTTCTTTCCCCCTTCTTTTCATCTCCCTCTCACCATGGACGGGCAAACACACCGGCGAACGGCTAGTTTCGTCGTGACCGACCCCGATGGCGACGCGTATGTGGCACCCTTTGTACTTCTTTCGATTATCATCTCACAATACAATCATAGTAAAGTGATTCGGGATGACCTATACAATGGTGTGCCAGATGGACTGGAATATGAGCTTGGTCACATGCCCACGTTCCCGACCGATATCGACAACTACTTCCTCACCTCGCACCAATCTCCTCCAGTCCCGTCCCCATCCCCCACCACTCTGACTCCAGGCATCTCGAGCCTAGGCTTGACTACGGAGGACCTACACTTCACATCGACATCATTCGAGTCACCGGCGCCCGGTACCGGCTTCGAGATGATGGATAGAATCAAGCCGCCACAGATTCAAACAAATCTACCCGCGTGCTCATCTCCTTACTCCTCCTCCACCGGGGGTATCACCTCTGCATCAACCCAGTTTTCGTGGCTTCCGACTCCGGTTACTCCATCCGTGCCAGGCACTGTTCCTCCAAACTTCCTCCGTCTCGACAAACCTGATGACTTAGCACCGAATCCAACGCTCTTCCGTAACACAGTCTATGAGGATACAGTCGATCCATCCGCTTTGCGCGTGGAACCCCATCTAGGTCGTGGTAGAGGACTTGCGCCTCCTCCTCTTAAACGTCGGCCTCGTTCCTTAAGTGTTAATCATCGACACCGGGATGACGCTAGCGCTGGCTACAGTTATTCGGTCTTCAGTTCGCCGGGTGCATTAGGGTTGCACGGTGGTACCTCTGTATATGATGCCCAGGCTACGTCTCCAGTAAAGGGTTCAGAAGTCAACTCCTTTTTGGAGTCCCTTTTGTTCGCTGGTTCCTCATTCGAGGCATCTGCTGACGGTGGCATGACCCAGATAGAGTTGGAGGATGGTGGTGTACTTGGCCCGGGATTCGAGTTTGCAACCGGTGATACGGGCAGCGTTCAGCGTAGGACCATTGCGTCCGATGACGTATTGAAGGCTAGCAGGAAACGGCGCAAAGATCCTGGTGAAGGGGAATTCAAATGTTCCATTTGCTCTCAGGACTTCACTGCCAGGCACAATTTGACCAGTATGTCTTTTCTTTCAATCAGTTTTCTGGAATTCGGATACTTATTTACGGCTACAGATCACATTAACGCTCATCGGGGAATTAAGCCCTTTGAATGCCCTCATTGCCACAAATATTACACGACTAAACACGTCCTCGACCGTCACATGAAGACTGCTGTGGGGTGCAGGAAAGCTAGGACAGCCCCCAGGACCTA
The DNA here is from genome assembly GCA_037176845.1 of Paramarasmius palmivorus. NCBI lineage: Eukaryota > Fungi > Basidiomycota > Agaricomycetes > Agaricales > Marasmiaceae > Paramarasmius > Paramarasmius palmivorus. Next base: position 174,588 of record JAYKXP010000070.1, on the reverse strand, counting down.
GCCGATGACGTTCTTCCCAATCCGCTCTCAACTCGATGATACAGTTATGGTATAGGTTTCTTTAATGATGGTTACGATATGCTCTTATGATGATAATGCACCGCTTGGATGGATGCTCTCTGTGAGAGCCTAATCATGGACCTTCTGTTAATGTCTAGTTGCTCTGCATTTTGCTTTCGAAGTTCGCACCTGTTTTCACAGCCATTTTACAGCACGAAGTCACGGACCCATTATACACCTTTTTTCCTTCGAACTAACCACATACATATAAATGTCTCCCTGGATTACAGCCTGTAGCTCTCTGTAGTTGTTCGTGTCGAAGACCTACCAAATAACCATGTGTAACAGTGCAGTGAACTAGCCAAGCCCGTTGTGACCCTGAGTGATCGCCGTATATACGTGACCAAAGCGGGAGAATTGTCTTTTGGCCACTGACTAGTACTAACTCTCAGTGGGAAACTGGCGACCTTGGATGTACATTGGAGACGCTTTGTTCTTTTCGTTTTCTCCCCTTTTCGGCAACAGAAGCTGTTGAGCTTGCTGCACCTCGCCGGAGCGGTGTCACCGATATCCGCTTTGAGCTCGTTTAGACCGACTCGGACCAGCCAAATCGTTCAATCAAGAGCATCGAGTATAAATTACAGACAGCAAGAAAGCAAGAGGACAGCGATTGTACCTAGATACTTGGGTGAAAATATGTGCGCTACGAAAGCTAAAACAGTGTGATACGTTCTGCGCTCTTGGGGTGATAGTTTGTACATAGACCATGACTGCTTAACGAAGTGAGACGAGGAATGGTTGGTGTATACATGGTTCATCCTGCTGCATGTGCAATGTAAATTGCTTCCTACGTCCACAACGAATGGTCATGAGCAATTGCAAATGGTGCAGAGCAGACATACACATACCTTGATCCTTTGCTCTAAACCTCTAAAGGATTCGTAACAGGCATCGACATCCCGCAAGAGTCTCCATCGGAATAGCATCCATGCAAGGGGATTTGTGCGAGGAGGCTGTGGACGAACTTGCAGCTCACGTACACGTTTGTCAAGCCTAGATGTTCAAAGTCAGCAAAGCGGATGAAAATATGAAGACGAATGGCTTACTGGTGCAAAGAAGCTTTGAACGTATCTGCAGCATCTTCGAGCCGATCATCGGTGAAACTATTGGCGTCTATGACGGCGTCGAGGTTTTCGATCTGGGTGAGGAGTGCTTCTGGTGTCCGACACGGAAAACGCCATCGAAAGATCGAAGGACCGAAAAAGTAGCAGATACCCAGTGCTGAAAGTAGGAAGAGGGATGTAGAATGTGTATTTGAACTTGAAGAACCAGTGTCAGCCACAGCAAGCTCTGGTACTGCTGCTACAACCGCGGTGTGACTAAAAACGATTTCATTGGCATAGGTATGGGGTAGAGTTGGCATTCCGCGTGGAGTTGAGAGTAACTGCTTTCCCGGAAATGAGGATTCTGAACCTGGGCTGGAAATATGGACCTACAACCCTTTTGGTCAGCATCGATGTCCCGCCTTTGCAATGACAATCGACAACTTACGTATCTTCAGGGTACTATCGAATAACTTCACCGAACGCCAGCCTGTTAAGCAGCGCCGTTCTCGCTCACGTTGTGCATCCCCCCGCTTGATGACAAATCCGGACGCGCCGCCCCGCTCCGACCGACCACCGACGACCACCCCATACTGTCGACGGTGCAATGTGTGAAGCAAGTAAAATTCCATGACCGCCGCCTTTCGATGCCTTGAAAGTATTCGATGTGTACCGTGCAACCATTTCCCTTCAAGGCGACTCCCAGAGATTTTCGATGACGATTTCAGCTGTCCCGTCGCAAACATGCCACCCTCGTTCAACATCTCGCACCACTGTTGGTTAGCATGACAATCAACGCATCTCTGGATTGAGTCCTGAGGGCAGGTGTTAAGAGATGGCTTCCCAAAAATGAAGATTTAAAGAAACAGACCGGTCTGACTTGTTTAATAGTGACCTTATGATTATAAGACAAAGGCGAAGCGAAGGATAACAACGTTTAAATGGAATCGAGGCTGGTACAGACCATTGTACATTGGGGGACCGTGGCCAGAGAGAACTGGGAGAAGGCGAGGAGAAACAAGAAACAATTATAAATTATCCGACTCCGCCAAGGTACATAGCTCAGGTAAATTGGTTTTTACCACGCTCAGTTCCTGCCCTCTTCATCCATTTAGCCTCACGATGGCTCGCTCCAATTTTGTTATCTGTTGCGCAAGTTTCAACCCTGTCAAACCAACACGAACCCTCTGGGAACCTTCTCTCGGAGCCTTCATCCCTTACCAACCATCTCTGGATACCTCCTCTTACACAACCCAAATCCGAATTTACGTTGGCCTTTGCACCAGTCGAAATCGATATATGTTGAAAGAGGGAATGTCGAAGGGGTGGGCTACTCTGCACAGAGTCTGTTCGAGATCTCTCTGGGAGTCGTCTGAGGGGAAACGACCCCACAGTACACATCGAGTACTCCAAGGCATCGAAAGGCGGCGGTCGCACGGTTTTATTTGCTCGACACGTTCCATCGTCGTCGCTAGCTTTGGTCATCGGCCGCCGAGCGAAACGGGACCAGAATAGGCAGCGCGTCCGGATTAGTCATCAATCTGCGCTTAGTGTAGGTGCTCAACGCGAGCGAGAACGGTGCTACTCGACATTTTGGCGTGCGTTCGGTAAAGCAGGAAGTTAAATATTTTATATCTCCGGTAAGCTTCTCCCGAATCACGACTCAACTTGTGGTAACTAAACCAACCAATTGGCCAGAAATCCGAATATCATTGCTCTATGCTCCCTAACTCTCATTCCTCGCCATCCAACGCCGTGCTCGAGTCGGCGATGAATAATTCCGGCTTACCTCGCCCGCTGCTAGTCACCTTACTCCTGTTAACTGGTCTATACATTCTTGCACCACGTATATTCAACTGGTTCTATCCTTGCCAATCCGTCGACACCCTACAGGAATCCATTTCCGACATACAGAAACTGATTATGGATAACAACTCCGCGAAAAGGTATATTCTGAAGGATACAGCCGCTGGATTCAGGAAAAGGCTCAAAGCGTCAGTACAACTTGTCTTGTTCCCTGTACTCAGCGTATTCACACTTATCGTCTACTTGTAGATACGAAGTTAGAGTGAACAATCTCAAAAGAAGAATTCGTAATGAACCGGCACGAATAAGAGTTTTCGTCTGGGTTGCGTTCAAGTGGAAGTCGGTAAGAGAGCTCAATGATTGCTATAACGGGCTGAGGGTGCTGGAAGAGGAGGTTCAGGTATGTATTTGACACCAAACTTTCGTGGACGGACTGTTGAAGGATACGTATGCGCAGGCCAAGGTCGATAGTTTGAGGTCAGCTCCCGTCCTCAATGAGTGAAAACATACAAGAGTGTCACCAGTCGATGCATTGCTGTCTCGGACATGAACACGCTCTGCTGGCTCCCACATATTCATTCAACGCATACGGCGTCTACATATGTTATCTGCTATCCCTTTGCTTTCCAATGCAGCAACTGCTACCTATTACATCAACATCTCTACGTACCTAGATCGTCTCTCACATTCCATGCTGTCGTATTTATGTCGCATCTTCGTTTATCTATGGGAGTTTTTGGATCAGATTCCAGTTCCAAGATGTGGTTGGGAAGAGTGCCTCTAGTCGAATGGCCGATCTCCATCTTCCATATTGCACGGCCCTGGGTTTATGGCAGTTGCGATAATTTAAATCAATAATTATCACTATCAGTGTCAAAATCCGTGCACGTGATCGACTCCCGTCCTCAGGAGGCCCTGACCCCAGTGTCGAAGTGTCGCCGTCTCAAGGTCAATATTTGACTGTCTGGGATCTATTACTAATGAGGTTGATTTCTCATGCATATGACAACACATAACGGTGATCAGGGCGGCAGTAATGAAAATCCACTTTGAGAGCTGTTGTAGGATCATGATATGTTGAGGTGCGAATATGCTTTACGCCTTCTGGGGACTCTAGTGCTAATTCTTGTTTTTGTACAGGTATCTTCTCGTATATACTATGCTCAAGAGTCATATATCCAAAGTCTTGAAAAGCACCAAGAAAGCGAAAGCTCCGAACACCCCAAGAAGCAGCGCTAGTTCTACAACGTCTGCTCTTTGTCCACCGCACTCACTGTGCGACTCACGCCGGGTTAAGCTGACTCGGGCAGCGGAGGAGACGAGCCTTTCCCGTCCTTGACGGTTGCAAACTTTTGGGTTTAAACGAGGCGGTTACACAAGGGCAATCGTCGGTGAAGTCATCCATGCCTCTGCGTAAACTCCAACTTGAACTCACTGTCTGTCATAGACGGTGAGGAAACCTGAAACATCGTCGTTTTCGACGCCGTATGGCGTCGTCGAGCCTCGATCAAGGCATTCACATTCCCAGAAGCTTCAACTCAATTTCATTTCCTCATCCGTCAGGTAAGTTCTGTAAGTTCTGTTTACCGTCCTCTAAAAGTTTCTCATTTCCTCGTTCGACAGAGTATCTAGTTCTATTACATAGTTTTTCGTCACCCCAGATATGTTTCTGGCTATCACGCTGCTCCAGCTGGCAGCTCTCCATGATGTCACGGTAAGGTACCAGCTTATGCCGGAGCCCCGGTCCTCGCGGCATGCGGGCCAAAACACCGCTACGAGTGGTAATTCTTTGACCACAGGCACTCATCCTTAATGATTTTGCGGTGTACTTCTAACTGATTCAACAGCCATAACAATTGATTGGTATTACAGCTTGCGTAGTTTCGAGCCCTCGCTGGTTCAGGTCTTTTTGGTGGATAATCAGGTACCTTGGTCCTGCACCATACGGCAATAACATCTTTTGCCACAAGCCGTCCCAGGTCTGTGTCCCCAATGGCCAAAGTTGCTGGATCTCAGAATATGCCAAATGTAGCGGGAATGGCTTATGGCTATGATTTTTCTATGGTCGTGATGCAAATGCTCTCTCGAGGCCTATTTGCGGATCTGTATCCTGCTTTCAAAGTTCGCACCTGTTTCCTGTCTTCACAGCCATTATACAGCGCGGCGTCACAAGCCACATTCTACACCTTTTCTTTCGACCTAACTACATAAATCCAATCAATCCCCTGGATTATAACCTGTAGCTCTCCTGTATTATCCTGTATTATTTCATATCAAATTGACGCCTTGAAGATCTGCCAAATAACGATGTGTTTATTGAACTAGCCAAGCCATTTTGGGTGATCCGTGACCTAAGCAGGAGTATTCTCTTCTGCCATTGACGCTCACCGTTGACCTTGGATGTCTCCCCAAAGCTCGTCCTCATCGTCAAGCTCGACATTGAAGACGTCTTTTTTTCTCGTTTCCGGAGAAAAGCGCACGTTCACAGTTCCATTTTCGGCAAGATTGAACAAATTTTTCCTCGTGCCAAAAAGCTGTTGAGCTCGCTGCCCGTTCCATTGGTCCCGGCCCAACACCTCCAAACAGAAGACACTGCCTTGTACATGTCTTTCTTTCCTTCTTTCATCTGGTTCTTGCACGACAGCATCGTTCGCGTTTAAGACTGGCTGCACTGCCCTGATTTCGACCCCAAATCTCCCCCTTTCCCTCCCTTTCCCTTTCACGAACCATGACGAGCGACATGGAGACTCCTTCAATCGTCGTAGAGCCTCCCCGGGACGAAATAGAGGATCTAATCGATAGTGGACGGTACGTTCTCAGCTTTATTCATAAAGTTTATAATGACCTTTAGTAACCTTAGCCTGAATAGTGCGCTGGGAGGCGAATTCCACTTCAACGTTTTCCCGGACGGCTCCTCGAACACAAGAAACACATCTGCCGGTATACATTCACATACTCTACCTTGCAAAAGTTGTTCAGATTCTAACAATGGCTCTTTACAGAGCAGGGGCTGTTCTCTACACCTCTTGAAAACTCCCCAATATCTTCCGGTCAAGTCTCGCCCCTCATAACCACTGGCCTTCGAGATGGTGCGGCTAAACCACATCATTGGAGCTCTGACCTCGTCGGTTTTGACTCGGACTTACCAGCGTCCTCCGGAAACATGTTTTTGTCGGCCAGTGGTCAGAACTCCCCTATAGATGCTTGGAGTCCTGTATCGACTTCATCTGGCGATCGTAGGTTATACCCCACTCCGTAATGCGTGCCCTTCAGCTGACTGTCGTAGCAGTGTTTCCGGATGCTTGGAGCGACTGTTCTTCATCATGGAGTCCGTCTGTCGAGTCTTCTTCCCCGTCCTCTCCTTCGTTATCACCCATCAACTCCTCGATGAACAACATTCGTCTGACGGAGCCAACGATGTTGGACGAGAACGGAATGTTCAATCAAGGGCCGTCGATGTATAGGATGAGAAGTAATTCTTACTCTGGCGGTTCAGACTCTCCCCCGGAGTCAAACAACGGGAGACCACGTTCAGCCTCGTTTACGAACCCACAAGTACCTGGTGGTAGCGGGCTCAACGCGGTTCCCCAGGTGCCACAAGCATATCAATGGGATCCTTCGTATCACGATCCTATGACGGCATTCTTACCAGGAAGTCCCGTTCCTGGTTCCTCTCTAGACAATACTTTGTTTATTGGAAATACTGGGGCGAGTTATGGCTCTCCCTCGAGTTCCAACTTCAGTTCGCCTAGCTCGGACGTATGGCAGTTTGATCTTAGTGCACCCATACCGTCCATAATGTTCCAGCCACCTCCAGGCCCACCGCCACAGAATCCATCATCGTCCGCAAACACACATTCACGTAGTTTGTCGACGCATCTCACCGTGCCTTCAAACACTCACTCCTTGCAACGGCGGGGTGCACATCGACGTAGCCATAGCCATACTGGTGTTCATGAGCCTCCCTCGCCGTCGTCGCCTTCCTCATCACAAATGGGCCGTGTACACCTGTCTAGCACACGAGGCAGGTCTCCAGGCCCGTCAAGTGCAAGACACAGTCGGCCGCCATCCTTGACTCGGGATCATACCTACTCTCCGGTAGACCCAAACGCCGCATTCATGAACATTAATCCCGCCGTACAGTTGCCCACTATCATGACAGATACCTCGCCTTTCCTCTCCCTTTCACCTCCCACACCATCTAGTGCGGCACCTTCACCGACGCATTCCCCTATAAGTCCTGCTATAGAGATTAGCGCTCCCGACAACAGCGACGTTCCTGTCATCAACGTAGATGATTATGACACGGCTGGCCTGGCCAGGCGGCACAGTTATGGCGGTTCTCAATCGCCTGAACCTCCTCATCCAGCGGAGTTGCATCGAGCAGCTAGTGATCCTGTTGGCAGAGGACGAAAACCTCGTGCTCGCACAGTACCCCGCCGCTTCCCAGGGCTCTTGAGACCTCAAAAAGAGGTCGACGAGTCCATGCAGCTCCAAGATCAAGCTTCTATGATGATGGACGTTCCCATTGAGGGTATTACTTCGACGGCGTCGTCACCGACGCCTGCTTCCTCGGATAATGAGCACAAGGAGATAGTAGCATCGACAAAAATTGTGGATGCTAGCTCCAAGAGGAGAAAGAAGCAGGGCGAGAAGGGACGCTTTGTGTGTACGATATGTGGCCATGATTTCACAGCCAAACACAATCTTAACAGTAAGTATCATTCCTGATAACCGCGAAGTCTTCCTAATGAGTTCCTAAACAGACCACATGAACTCCCACAGTGGCATTAAACCGCACAAATGCGGTGTCTGTGGGCAAACTTTTACAACAAGCGGTACAGCAAAGCGACACCAATCGAATTGTGGCGGTCGTCCTCCTCGCAAACGGCCGTAGCAACGTGTAAGTCCCAGGTACTGTTTCATAATTATTTGTCATTGACTCTATTTCCCAATAGTCCCCGAAAGATAGATCGCCGTATTCGTATTTTATTTTGCATATTTTTTTAATATCGTCCGCCTATACCCCGCTACCGTTCCATCCAGTCCCATGCACAGCGTGTATTGTCGCTCACTCTCGGAACATCCGTGTATCTATTAGCAGTCTACTCCTTTTTCTCAGCTGTTTTTATATTCCGTCACTACAGATGATCTTATTCCGGTTGGCTCGCCGCGTTTCTCTCTGGCATCGCCGATTGTTCGTCTGTTATCGTCAGGCCGCCCCCATCTCCATCATACTCGCACCTTCATTTCATTTACCCCGTCAAGTGCTTTTGCTATCATCATGATTTCGTTCGCTACTCTAGTTGTCCGTTCATCTATACCTCGCGTCCTCGCTCTCCCGAGTTTCTCTTTCCGAGGTCTATCTCTTGTCACTGTTAGCATATACTTGGCTCGTCATCGTAGAGTTACTGTAGCTCAAGCTTTCTGGCTCTCCCTGGTAATACATGGCATCAATTCATGACAGGCGTCTTGGTCCTGGGAGATACCTATTGTATTGGAACTTTGGGTAGCCGCGAAGCTTTTCCAAAAGATAGCCCGGTTGCTAAGTTTGGTGAGTACTCGACCCTGTAGGAGTTGAACTGTCAATTGCGATTCAATGCATGGTGCTCACAACGTAAGATACATATCAACGTCCACTGTCCAGATCTGCTCCGAGTCGTGAATCTGAGACACTCTGACCCTGAGGCGCCTCGAGTCCTCGCATCATATGTAATGATGTCGAAAATCAAACAATATCAAGATCTCTTACATAAAGTTATTCTTGAAAGATTCGGCGGCGCGAAGTTGACCGTGACCGCCACTCCGGGTTGTTATTCGCGCGAATTTTGTGAATAATTCAGGTATAGCAGCATCAGAACCTCTACCTTGGATATTGAATGCTAGGTGAAGAAAAGGCAAGTTACAAATTCACCGGCGCTTATACCAGCTGGCGCTCGGCATCGCTTTTCCTCGGGAGATACAGCACGTGATGTTTCGTTTTCAAATCCAAACCCTCACTCTGACCGAGACGTCTCAAGTTCCCCGTCGTTCCTACCTGTGTCCTAATCTCGAAGCTTCAAGGTAAACCATGTGAGCTTTGCCTTCTTCCACTGCTTTGAGGCAATGACAACAGCTTCGCAGCATTTACCGAACGCGTGTTCCTTAGACGCGCACTAGCTCTATTAGTATGGCTACACCGGTGACCGCAAACCAGGGGCACGTAAGCGTGTGGTTCCAAGTTTTGTAACAAGTCTCCGAGACGAGCTTCTCGATCATCATCACCATTGTATTCTGGTTATAGGTAATCCTTACGTCTAATGTACCTAACTCGAATATCCATCGCAGGAATTCAGATCCCCACTCTTCCACCTTCCAAAAAAATCAAGAGATCTGCGTATTTAAACATTCGATTATAAGGTTCACGCCAAACTGGTTTTTTCAGCCTCACATTCCTTTTCCTCTTTTCCACTCAAAGTGGCATCACATTCCCTAGCTCAATTGTTTTTCTCCCTGTTTGACGCGCCTGTTTTTTTTCAATATGTCCGGTAGTTGGTGTCGGCTTGATGATGGTGCTGTTAATCATGATGACGCGTAAGCAATTCATCCTCTTGACTGGTACCGACGCTCACTATATTCTTGCCTTTTCCGAATCCTAGCACATACCACGCAGAACAACCTCCAGACTCCCCTCTCAACCTCGACTCACCTTCTCAATACAACGGACAGAGCTCTATTGACGGTGAATACCTTGTTGGAACGCTTGGGCCTGGCATAGATGTAGGGGACAGTGGAGACTGCTTGGTCAGTTCTTGTCATTGGCTTCCGGCTGTTAAGTCGTTCGAACGGCTCTCTTAAACTCACATGGTTCCAGACCCACCTTGACGGCGACGAGTTTATCGGTGCTTCAGAAGACATTCTCTACGGGGAACCCTTGCCCTCGACGTCCAGTCCACCTCTTCCCCAAGAATGGCAACCTTCGACACTCAATCCGCACTACTTGACTCCAGGTACCGGCCACTGCGGTTCAGTGTTCCTAGGTTTCACGCCACCTAGGTCGGGCGGCTCGGAGGCAGCGACGCCCTCTGCTATTTCTACCAGCGATCACGCAAACAGTCCCTCAGAGTCTAGCGCCGACTACGCCGCCACTCGTCGAGTACCAAAACCATTTGTGGCGTCGCCGAGTGTCGTGGTTGCAAGCACGAATCGACGAACAAACAAGTCAGGCAAACTCTACTGGTGCACCGAATTTCCGCCGTGTAATGCTAGCCTTACATCTCGCCATAATCTGAGAAGTACGCTTTCTTAATTCTCTAAATCTGTCTGACTTACCGCCTCTACAGATCATATCAAATCCCATCTCGGGGAGGAACCTTATCAGTGCTGCTATTGTCCCAAAAGAAGCGTCACTAAACATGTCATTAACAGACACATGGGAACTTGTAAGAGCCGTCCCAGCGGTGCTTGAGCCTGTGAGGAGCTTCGCGCCGGCGTGTGGCTTCTCTACTGTGCAGGTTGGCAATCCTCTCACGTCTGTCTAGCCTGGAAAACATTAATAAGTCATTGTCTAGCTTCTGACGCCTTGCTGTACACCTTTCTGTAAAAGAACTTTCCATGATCGTTGCTCAAGAAGTATTATTGAATGATGTAGTGCCTCTCGTTCAAATGTAGCTTTCGTTCCGATTCTTTGCCCACTTCCAATTATAGCGACGATCAATTCTTCTCAGGTGACGACACCTTATGCAACTGTTTTGAATTCAGCCTCGAGCAGAGTCAACGTATCGGACTTTGTTATGTACGTAGCTCGGGTAGATCATCATCCAGATCCGTGAGCATTTGTGCGCTACGTTACACATAAAAGTTTGACCGGGACAGTTCATCTGTCTTCGTACAGGCGGCGCCGCGGACCTTACAATTCCTTTGGTTCGCTACGGTTGCCCGTTCGCTTATCAAGCTGGGCGTGGGAAAAGGAGCAAAACCCCAAGTGTGTGGAACACTCGGCTGGCAGACCTTGCCCACCGCACCAATCACAGTTGTATCTTTCGCTTCGTTGCTTGTCGCTAGTGTTCAGGCTGAAAAGACTACTCCAAGGATCCTCGTTCAGTCTTAAGGTGCGTACTTGATTCATATCTAAACGCGACTTCGAAACTAAAAAAAAATGACACTTTAGTAACATCTTGCGAGCTTCGATTACCCGCATTCCTTTGAATGGTAAACGAATCTTCAAAGTCGATGAAATTTTAGACCTCCGAAATACATGCCATGATGCCAACTCGTTCTAAGTTTGAAAGAGCACTTGTTGCAGTAAGATGTATTGACTTGTCCGAGCGGTTGGAATGCCAACGGAATACTTTTGTGCGTGAAGTGCTCTATTCATGTTGACCAAAGGCTGACGGGCATTTTTTTTTGGCGCAGCTCTCGAACAAGCGAAGTTCGTTGTGGTGAGCGACACCGGCGGTCGGATGATGACAGCTTCGCTACCCCAAGGTACGCGTAACATGATTCTTCCTTGCCGAAGATCGCCTGTGTTTACATCTTAGGAAATGTCGACCAACTATCAAGGAGACATTCCGTAACAAAGTCGGGTCTTAGTCTTGAAAGCCATGGTGGTCGTCGCTATGCTGAATTTGACTATTCGCCTCTTTTGGTGAGATTGTCCTCTTTGACTCGGGGGACCCCGTTCACCTATCGAGTTGTTTCATGACTGCAGTATCCTGGTTCTGTACCTTCTCCGTCATGTAATCAAACATCTACCCGCCAGCACCTCGTTAAACCCTGTGCCTACGCCTTCCATCAAAATCCATTTTAGCTCGAATATGCAATAAAATCGTTCGATTGCCTCGTGCTTGTATTAATCGTGGACTCTGGGTATTGGTCTGTTCAACATCTTCCGGCTCTTGTATCGCGATTGCTATGCCTACCAATGAACAGATTACTGTGCGCTCCAGATCACTGGTTTCGGACGATGGCGGCTCGATCTCATCAAGCCGGAACGAAGTAGCCTTTTAAGTCAAGTATGGTTCATATTCATTGGTCTACAGCAAAGATTGAGTCACGATATTTACAGCCCCCAAAAACCTAAGGTGTTCCCCAAGTATCACCGTCATTCGGCATAAAATGACAAGACCGCCTAATAGGCCTGCAGCAAGGACTCCTCCAGTCTTCCTTGCCATTCATTCCACTTCCTAAACAAACCTCGCTGCTCCCCCTTCGACCTTCGGCCTTTCTTTTCTGCGAGACGGGACATGGCGGAGCATTGGTCTCGAGGTGACTTGTTTGACAACGCTGAGTACGTTTTTATTCGGAATTTAGTGCTCGACTTCCTGACTGTTCCATCTAGACCGGAATATTCGGGCCTCGAGGGCTTTACCCCTCTGTCTGATAAAGAGTCTCAACAAGCGGACCCCCATTCAACGTTACATGCACCACAAAATGGCATCTTCAGTTCTGCAGGCAGCTCAATAGGAGATTGGGCTCTGGAAACATGGAAGATGGCAGTAATCATTGGGAAGGCCGTATAGAACTGGATTATGCTCCGACCACAGTGGCATATGAAGACACGCAACCTCGGCGGAGTGACTCGAAGCACAACGGTTTTACTGGATTCTCCTTGTCACAGTCACCCGCATACCGCTGCACCTCCAACATCTAATGTTGGACCACCGACCATCGTCATTTAACAGTAGAATCTCATGAATGATCTCACCCCGGCTCATGAAAGACAGAATGTCTCCGCACCCACTAGCCCTATAAACTCTGACGCCGGGAGCGGTGGCACGGCGCATATTGCTTCCGCCAGTTCTTGGAGCAACTCTGACGACAGTCCTCTGGACTCAAGAGCAACTTCACCCTTTCACAAGCCAGTTGTTGCGCCATCAAATGTCGTAGACACCAGTCGAAGGAGACCATCAAACGGCGTAGGTCAGCGAGTCTACCGATGTACCGACTGTGGGGCTACGTTCACTGCCGCCTACAACTTACGAAGTATGTTCTTTCTTGGATTTATGGGCTAGCTACTGAACGTAGCGTCATATGACAGATTACACTGATCCCACAACGCCGTCGCAGGCACTGTGATTTTTGTACTGCGTTAGCAGTGACGAAGTCGGATATCAATTGACATACGAAGATTTACAAAAAGGGACGAGAAACGTCGTCTCTTAGCAGCCATCCTAGATCATCGAGGGCTTGAGAAGCTGCGCCTAAAGGTACGATCATGTTTGTGGCAAATTTGGTGGTTCGCTACTGGTATATTCCTTTACGTCGCTTTGTCCTTGGGAGCCTATGATTTTCTTTTGACTCGGACATCCTAATTCAGTATAGTCTCCTTATTTCTCGTTGCATCTTCGCCACTGAGGCAACTCGCTTACACTGTAATGGGCCAGACTCGAAATTGATCTGGGACTATTTCATTTTTTTTCTGAGAAAGCGCGTGGTGGTATCTTTTACGAGAAGTCGGGCAAGGGTTCTCCACGACAAGGTCAACGTGTAATCTAGCTATCAAATAAATGGTTTTGGTGTGAACTTCAAACCAGAGCAACTAGTGCGCATCATCCGAACTGCCAGCGGATTACGATGGCAAATGGCTCCCTGAACCCTTGATTGATTACAGACCTGCGTGCGAGTCAGTTCCGAATCCAATTCACCGCGCTTGAGCCGAGGCAGGTTCGGACTATCGGCAGGATTTCCACGTGATGTTCAAGTTCAACTGTTATTCCAAACCTTCACCACTGGTTCATCGTCGTCCAGATTCGAGGTTCTCTTATCTCTCCTGTGTACATTTCTTTAAGGTGAGGATTGTCATGTGTCTGTGCACTGGTTCGCGGCTATGAGAACAGCTTCGCAGCATTACCGAACGCGTGTTCCTTACTAGACGCGCCAAAAAGATGGCGCTAGCAGCTCTACGCAACCAGGGGCACGTAAATGTGTAGGCGCTCCAAGTTTCTCACCGAAGTTTCCGAGCTGAGCCAGTTTCTCGATCATCATCATTGTATTCTAGCTCTGGGCAAATCTTTACGTCCAATATTCCTGATATCATATCGTAGAAATCCTTCGGATCATGATCCCTTTTTCACTTTCTCTGAATACACAGGCAGGCCTTAATACTCGAACATTTGAGCATAAATTCACACTGAAGTGGTTTTAACCCCCCTGCGTCCCTTTTCCTCCCCTTCACTCAAGGCACTTCCACAACGTTCCCTAGCTATTTCTCTCTCAGCTGCCTGTCCGACGCGCCAATCTTTTTCTTTATATGTCTAATAATCCCAGTTCGCTTGATGATGCTGTTCATCACGACGCGTAAGCAGTTCGTCTTCTTGAACGGTACAGACGCCCATTGCCCTGATTCTCCCTTTCCCCTTCTATCCCAGCTCACGCCATACAGAACAACCGCCCCTTCAATCTCTGAACTCCCCCTTTGACTTTGACTCCAATTTTCGTTGTGACGGACCACGGAGCTCTGTTAGTGATGGAGAGCCTGCTGGAGCATTTGAGTTAGGCATAGATGTTAGGCAAAGCAGCCTAGAGAGTTCGGTCAGTCTTCGCTATTGCCGCTGGCTTGCTATGTTGTGAACGGTTCACTTGAATTTACATAGTTTCAGGTTCATCCCGAATATACTAGCCCTTCAGAAGACACTCCCTCTGTGGACCCGCTAGCTTCGACATTCATATTCAGTTCCCTTCCGCCTCAAGGGTGGCAAACTTTGACACTCGACCTACATTACTTGACTCATGCACAGGACGCTGCCAGCCAGCGTGACTCGCTATTCCTGCCATTAACTCCACCTGAGTCGAGCAGCTCAGAGGCAGCGACGCCTTCTGCTACCTCCACCAGCGACTACGCAACCAGCCCCTCAGAGTCTAACACCAATCGCGCTGCCACTCCTAGGGTGGCAAAGCCATTTGTGGCGTCGCCGGCTGTCGTGGCTGCAAGCATGAGTCGACGAACTGCTAAATCAGGCAGACACTACCGGTGCACCGAATTTCCACCGTGTAATGCCAGTCTCACCACCATGCACAATTTAAAAAGTACACTTTCTTCTGGGATCCTGTGAACATCTGACTGATTAGTCGCTTGTAGATCATGTCAACTCCCACCTCGGCAAGAAGCCGCATCAGTGCAAATTCTGTTTGAAAACAATGGTCACTAAATCTGATATTAAAAGACATACGAGAACTTGTAAAAAGCGTACCTAAAGGTGCTCAATTTGGAAGAGCCTCGCGCGGGCGTGTAGGTTCTCTTGCGCAACTGCGGGAGAAGGTCGGGCTTTTCCACGCTTGTCTTCCCTGATGTTGTCGTACCACTTCCAGTAGTTTATGGCACCCTGCTGTTGTACATCTTCCTGAAAAAGAGCTTCGTTCAAGTACTGTTAATTTCGTGATGATTTGGTGCCTGCGTTTACTCCCGGGCCAACATACTACTAACAGTTACATAGCTTTCATTCTTCCATCATATTGACAATCAGCTGCCCTGTGTGATTTAAGCCTCGTGTCGGACTTTTTTACACAGTCCGGGATCCGATACATAAAACCATGGTATTAGATCCAGATTCATGCTAATGTTTGCAAAATTGCAATGTGCATACTTACATACGTAATTTGACGGCTCAGAAAAAGTTAGGACGTTTCATTGGCCTTTATACAGGTGGTCCCAGGCCATTCAATTCGGCCTCTATCACACCGGGCGTGGGACACGCAAAATGCCGGTGCGTCAAGCACTCGCCGATACAACCTGACACAACCTTGTTCTTATCCATCAAACCAAAAATCGTCACAACCGTCATTCTCGCTTCGTTGCTTATTCCGAGTGGTTAGGCGAAGAAAAATCATACTCCGAGGACCCTCATTCAGTCCTGAAGTGCGCATTCAACTCGTGTTTGACGCGACTTAGAGACCTAGACACCCTAACATCTTGCCAGCACATATACAATCACTCGTATTTCCTTTCGGGATAGGGATGAGCGCACGACGCAATCCTTGTCAGAGCTTTTGTCGTAACAACACATGTTGACATGTTCGGGGTACGTCAAGTGCTCTGTCAACTATTTGTTCAACAACATTCTGTATACATAGACTTATCACAATGAGCGAACAAATCTGCTTGGTCGGCGAGGTTAACTTGGTCAGTGCCCCAAGGTACGTGTAATGGACTTCTTTGAAAACTACCACCTTCTTATGGACAACTCTGCACCATGAACATGACTGGCGCCCAACATGTCGATCACTTGGTTAACTCGCAACGTCACACTACCTGCTACTCCTTTCCTTTAGGAGGCAGACTAACTGCTTTCCTCTTTGGGTGAGATCGTCCTCTTTGACTCGGGCATCGTTCATCCATCATGTTGCTCCATCACTCCAATGTTCCGATTTCGAATTCATACCTTCTATAACGTGTACACGAATACCTCCAGATTGCTAGCTGAATCCTGTGGCCGCACCGTTAATCGAAATTCAATCTCGCTCTGCCCCAGAAAATTATTCAATTCTCGATACCCTGAATTGGAGACATTGGAAGTTCTTTTTGTGTTGCATTATTTTGCATTCCAGACCCCTGGTTTCGGCATTCCAACTGTGATGACGGCTCTCACATCAAGCCGAAACAAGGAAATCTTCTCGAATTAGATTCGAATGATGGTCTACAGCAAAAGGTTGAGTCACAACGTGTTTGTTATTTTGAACGGACTCCCCAAAGACGCAACTTACTCCCCAAATCTTACCTTCATAATAAAATGAAATATCTCTCCACTTATCTCGTGGCCAACACTGACTCGCTCCTCAAAGTCATTCGCTCCCTCCTCGACCTCGCTTCAGTCTCAGGTGGCAAATGGCCGAGCATTGGTTTCCAGGCGACTCACTCGACGCCAACTATTATGATGAGTACGCTTTTTTTCAAAGGTTCCAGTGCTCACCTAACTATTTTGACTAGAGAGTTTTATTCAGGGAACGAGGGGCTCACCGCGACCCCTGCGTTGTATGATGGTACCCAACATCATCTCCCCCATCCGAGTTTACACCCACAGCATTACAAAACATTTTGCTCCACCAGGGGTTCAGCATATGGACCTAACCATCGAGATTTGGGAGGCGGCAATAGTCATTGGGATGGAGTTTCATCTGTGAACACAACGGCCACATTTGAGGATACCGTGACGCAGCCTCAGCGAAGTGAGCCCACTGGCAGTGGTCCCTTTGATTCCCCCGGCTCTGTCAGCTATAGACATTCACACATCTCCATTCCTCCGACGTCCCACGTCGGACCACCAACCATGCACATTGAACAATGGAGTCCCATGATTGACTACACTCCAGCCCACCAAATATCCGTACCCATCAGGCCTGTGTGTCCTGAGACTGGGAGCAATGGCGCATCACCTGTTACTTCGACCAGTCCTCAGTGGAGTGACTTTGCTGACAGTCCTCGGGACTCAAGCATGCTCTCCCCTCTTACAAGCAAGTCGTCGCTTCCTCTAGCGTCGTATATGCAAGTGAAAGAAGAAGACTATCAAATGGTGTAGGTCGGCTCTATAAGTGTTCCGACTGCGGTGCTACGTTCACTGCAGCTCACAACCTACGAAGTGTGTACTCCCTTTGATTTATGGCCTTGCCACTGATTGTAGTATATTCTAACAGACCACAATCAGGGCCGTTGAAGACATAAATGCGATTTCTGTACTGCGGCAGCCGTGACGAAGTCGGATATCAATCGACACATGAAGACTTGCAAAACAAGACGAGAAACGTCGTCTTTCAGCAGTGGTCCGGGTCCATCGAGGACTTGAAAAGCTGCACCAAAAAAGTTTGGATAGTAGTCGTATTTATGTTGAGTCAGTATATTGCGTCGCTTTGTCTTCGGGATTCTATGATTTTCTTCGCCGCCGAGGCAACTCGTGCGCAATATCATATCATGGGTCAGACCTAGTAGAAATCGACTTGGATCACCTCATTTCTTTGAGAAACCGCGTGGTCTTTGGGAGGTCGGGCAGAAATTCTTGACGCTGGCCAAAGTATAAGCTATCTGCCAAATAAATCGTTTTGTCACTGAAATATAGCAACAGTTGTACGTGCGCACCAATCCGAAGCGCCGGCATGCTAGTTCGCTGAACCCTTGATCAATGTAATCTATTACGGACCTGCGTGTGATTCAAATACGTCCTGTCGGTTCTCAAGACATGGGGCGAGTTTCTGCGTGTGTCGCTGGAAACCGCCAGAAATGAGATGTATCGGGAGAAACTGGGAGCGTGGGAAACAAAGCAAGCTCAGCGCGGGCGTAAGCTGCTCTTGCTCCGCACTCCCATTCTTCCCCGAATCCCTCAGTGACCCTGTCAAATTGAGGACCTGTTCTCAAGTCGAGACTTTTCGAAGATCACAATGTGAACTCGGCCCCATCTTTCATTCTCAGTATGAAATAGCTCAGGTTGGGCGCACATCTACCTCTTCCTCCGATTCAAGACCGTTCAAGAGGAAAAAGTAATGCTGAAGAGAGGCATTTGGTCCAGGTACGTGTCATTCAGACTTGTTTTCCTACTATTACTGAACCAACTATCCTAAGTCTGAATTCATGCTACCTCAGTGGGCCACCTTGGAAGGCCGTTCTCCTCAGCGCGATACCGGCCTTTTGTACTATCTCTGACATAAAACGGACTGTTTATGTCACGAACTCACTATCTAGAGGCTAAAAGCGGCTGTCACAAGACCCTGAGGACTTTCAAGAGCTCGAAAATCCGGATGTGCGTCGCTTGAGTACAAATCATTGGTGCGTAAGGTCATTCAATTGCAGCTCTTGGACGAATGCTGATACTATTGCCCTGTATTCCCCAAAACTTTCGGATCCCTTTACAGCTCACACTTTTCCACAGCATCTTGTGTCTCCAGTACATTGTCGTGCCTATGTCGATATAACCTTAGTGACCCGGTTCCTTACAACCACCCGCGTTCTCAGATGGACATTCAAAGAAGGTATGCGTTTTTCTTCCTTGAATTGGATTTGGTTAATAATGATGATCCTCAACACAGCCGCAACTTCGTGTCATACGATCATCCATGCATGGGGGTAGACATTACGATTAAGTATATGAACACTAGCTGTGCCTCAGCCCTTTTTGTTCGGAATACCGGCTTGCATGGATGTGTTATTTCTGTTTTTCAACATCGCCTCAATGAACGCGGAGGTCTCCATATTGTGAATTTGTTACTGTGAGATGCGTGCACGCACATGCCTTTTGAAGGACGGTCTGAGTACTTACGTGGAATACATGCCTACGGGAGACATTTGCAATGTTTTCACGAAAAGCAAGTGGCGGAATAGTCTGCGATAACTTCAATAGCCTCCCACTAGTTATGCGGCATAGGCTCCGGGGCTCACATCTCGATACCTTCAGCGCTATGAGCCACTGTTGTCTCCGTTCTTTGACTTCTTGGGGTGATGATCACAGCTTTGGACGCTCGGCTTGCTGGAAAACAAAATGGCGGTGATAATTGCATAGCTACGCACCCTTGGGTCGCGGTCAAAGAGCCACTCCAAGAGGGTCAGGCGCCTCTCGCCGGTGCACGTTTCTGGTAGTATGCATGGACTCAAACTGTCAAACAATGTCTTGTCGCCTAACACCTGACGACAGCAAAGACAACATTGATCATAGAGCCAGGCACCGGGACATCGCGAAGTCCTCTATCTTTCAGATACTGTACGAAATTCAATGTTCAACTCAGTGGCGCTATTCAACCATTGAACCTGTGGCGCGTCTGATCCGTGAGGTGCCAGCATTTCTTATGCGTCATTTCTCCATGCAGGTCAAATCACTCGCCATAGTCAAAGAGGTGATTCATTCGCTCTTTGACTTCCGGGTAATGGAGAGCTGACACGTTGTGAATTTCTAGACCAGTTCACTACCACTATGGCATGGCTGCAAAACGCATGTACTACCTGAAAATCTTCATGTGGCGCACTCGGAACTCAAATTAACCCCGGGAGAAGTTTTATATATGTAACAGAAACAGAGACAATATGATTAGTTGAGATATGCTAGTCGCGCGAGTCGACTTATCCGATTCTTAGCATCGACCAGACGGGTGACGCACTATTCCATTTTCGTAGTAGTATGTGTTTATGTTTGTTATCGACGATCGTCACGGTTCGTGTGGCGTTAGCATGTCCGGTGCTCATTCAAGTTCCATTACTATGCTTCTGATATTCATCGTCGGAGCCTTTATTGAACGAAGCAACGCGGCTGTGCTCGCCGTCAGGCCGAGAAGTTAGAACCTTACCTTGAAATGATGCTGTTCAAGCTTTGACATGAGAACCTGGTTTTCCATCAGGTCGAGTGCTCTTCGACGTTTCCACGAAAACTTCGACTCCTGGTACGCTTGAGATGCTAGTCACGGATAGCCTCGCCGGGTCTCATTGTCGAGGAGGGCACGGGGACTCTTCTTAACGGAAGATCAAGTTTCAAGGTGAAAAGGCAAGGAGATGCGGCGTGAGGGGCTTAAAGTCGTATATTGGACTGGTAATGCCACATTCGGCCTGGGAATACAGTGCGCCACTGTGATCTTCTACATCAACCGTTCTACTGGTATTGCGGTGATGCCTGAAGGATCATTCTCCTGGGCTCCTATTTTGCCAGAGGGACCGAAGTGATTCGAACAGTGACTGCTGTAGTCTGAGAAAATTCTATTCGCGATTCCTTGGACATATTAATTTCATTTCAGGCAGCTTATGCACATGATACAGTGAGTCCCACTGACATGAGTTGATGGTAGAATATTATCAGTGACACCCTGGTCTCATGGAAATAGTATAACAGTTCGTCGAAGCACATGTATAGTAGTGATTTTAGGTTTGATTTTAAGATGTTGTCCTATCCAAATTGGTTCGGCTCGGACTCCCCGAACACCAAGGTTGGACAATTCCTATGGCGAAGCAGGTCCCTCAGGATTCCCATTTAGGTTACTCAACCTAGTGTCGCACATGGTGAACAAAATCCTTTGACGCTATACGTCGCTCTCGGCATAGAATGTTCATAGCTGATTTCGTCATGCTAACGTTTTTGCAAGTATACATCCATACAAATAGAGCAGACCCAATCATGTGTGGTTCGCGAGGCCGGTTTAGCAATGATAACAAAAAAAAAACACGAAGCTCGGTAGCATTGCGGTAGCATACGCCTCATGAATTATCTGCGGGCCTTGAAACAATGCATGTATCGTGTCGATGAGCGCTTCCGTGAATCCCAGTTGTGGCTGGAACCTGAATTCGTCGGACTTGGGTCGTAGTAGATGGCTAACACTACATCTAGACAGTGCATCTATTCATAAGGAGACAGAGAAGAAGGCTGAAAGGATACTGAATGAGGTACCTCATTCGAATTCCGGTACCTTCGGTAAGACATATTCGTTGTCTTGACAGAAACAAATACATTCGCAATCAAATCCGACGAAGAGGAAAGGTAGTTATCCGCAGACCGAATAGATGACCTGTCAATGTGAAACTGTGAAAGAGTGGGAGGTTAGTACAATGTTCCATCCTACTCGGTCGGAGTCTAGGGTTTTATCCACAAACTCTCCGAAGGACAAAAGGAACTATGCCGAAAATGTACTTTCAAAGATAAGTATACCTGCCCCCTCGCTACCCCAGGGAGGAGAAAACCATACGATTCAAGGAGCTTTGATCATCGAAAATCATCCCTTGGCGCATCGACATCGGCCGATAATCCACGTGGATAGGTGTAATTTTCCACACATTATCTCCATCCTCCGACTACGTATTGTACTCGTTCCCACTTCAAGGTAGCCCTTACCCTGCATTAGTCCATGTCGGTCCAAAATACGAAGGAGAGAATACGTACTTGGGATTGCAGGCTGCCTTGTTCCGTTTTAGAGGCAATGCTTTCATGCGTTATCAAGGGTAAAGATGTGGTGCTAAAGAAGTGATCAACTCAAGATCGACTGATGTTGTGGATCCTAAACAATGATGAAAGATTCTGGTTTCCATGTACAGGAGGCATGAGGCGGCAAGCGCGAAAGACAGAAGATTCGGATCCATGTGAGCTGTGACTCCTACCGAAGTACATCGATCGAGAGCAGTTATCACGCCCTTTGACCTGGGCCGGGCCTGCTAGCTCGTGAATGTCAAGAACCATATGCCGTTGTTCCATAAGACTTTGGTAGACCCGAACTGGTATTCATGACTGCAAAGACGGTCATACAACGTGCATGTAATGAAGGATTTCGATACGTAGCGTCTGAAGACCCTGAAGTAATGGCCCCCCACCGCCGCCCTTTGCCACTTCTCCCGCGCAGTATGCCTCTATTTTCGATGCTGAAAGACTGCATCCGGCCAGATTAAAAACCCTGAATGCACGACTCAACGACATACCCTCCACCTGACCGCTCTCTGGACGGAAGCGTTGATCTGGGTATTCGCTAATTCCGACTTCTGTATCCAAACCCTGTATCTGAGCATGCTCTGAGTCTGATTCTGGAGCTGCTTGACAGAGTCAGTAGAATCCTGAATTGAGTGTTGTTTCCATGCTTGCCTAGAAATTGACAACAAAAGTCCATAGTTGGTCTTGGATGAACTTGTGATTGAGGATTCAAGATGCCCGAATTCGGCAATTATAGCGGAAGGTCTGACTGGTCGGTGTCCGAGAACTATCGTGCACAGTGTCGCAGCCTTTCACAAGTCTGCCTGCTGAATTTCTGCCTTCAGGTTCATGCCCAAATCAGTCTAAGCGCTATGAATTAAACCGTCAACGCGTCAACAGCAGCCAAAGTCAGCAAGGTTGAGATACTCACTAGTCTCCAATGCACCTATCTGCGTACTGTAGAGTTTAACCAAATCTCCTAGTCCGGATAATAAATCGAGTCACAGATGAGCGGCGTCGAAGCCGTGTTTTTCGATGTAGAGGCTGAGAACATGGTGGTCCAAGGTAACAAAAGGCGAATATCATATCCACAATAGCGGCCAGCTGTCGCCGCGTCATCAATAATTTTCTCGGGCACTCCGAAGTCAGAGTCATGCAGAATTGCAACTCATCGATTTGCCTTTATGACTGCCTACACCAATTCCGAGAACGCCCTGCATTGTCGGTTGCTCCGCACGGGATCCACAGCTTCAAGCTACCACGAATTCGTACAATACATGGTGAGTGTATTTGTCAAAAACGGACCGAACTGCCTCGATGATTTCTTCATGTCGGGTATTCACTAGTTCCCTCACAGTACCCTTCATCACTCAGGGTCTGGAAAGGGCGTTCGAACTCAAGGCTCGGAAAGATTAATAATAAGAGGACAGAACACAGATAGAATTGAACACGTTTCCACACGTCAACCGACGCCCCGTTCTCGATTCAGCAGAGATAGGCTGGCAACACGTCAGTCATCTATTTCGGCATGCCTTTACCTTCAACCAGAATACTTGGCATGAGCACCTTCATCATAGCTTTTGTACGCTTCGAAAGTCGGGCCGTATGCAGGAGACTCAACGTGCTCAACAGCAGGAAGGTGCTGATCGTGTACTATGGGCGTGAACTTCTGGCCTGATCACGAAAGCATGCTAGGTGCGTGATTTCCCTCATCTACAACAATTTGGCCATAATAATCACCTCTGATCTCAATTTCAGGACGCACAGAAGCCATGAACCTCGATCAATCAGTATACCACACGCTCTATCTATTCGTTGTTGATCCTTGCAAATTCAACTTCTATGTTTAACGTCGATCAATGGCTGGGGGTAGTTCTGAAGTTGTCGCTACAAATGCTTGGATCTTGCGAACCTCGACTTCGACGTCTCAAGGAGCTTCTAATACCTTTGAGATATATTCGCTCGTCGCCTATCGGTGGGAAAGAAACAGGGCAAAAACTACATGACTGAACTATCTAGTTCATCAGAGAAAGGCGGTTCTACGACTGCGTTAGATACCTGGCGGCTTTCGGAAGGTAAATCCGATGCTTAAATCTCGTCTTTTCAGCGCTTCGCCTCCCGATGTGCCTCCTTCATTCATGCTCTCAAGGGTCTCTGATCTTGGAGTACGTAGACAATGTCAGTTCCCTGAAGATATCTACATTTACGACCGGCGATTCCCAGCTGCGGAACCACCTATATCTGCATTGTGGGTACATTCATCGAATCGACTTCAATATCTCACTCCGCCTTTATTCGGATAGCTTTTTTAGAATTCACTCGTGCTCCAGACGCTACCATTGTTTGATTCGATAATACAAATCCGCCATCATATGAATATTGAAGGGCACCGCTCAGGGTCCCATGCAAGTCCGGCGGCATCCCAGCTCTAGCTTTTTACGTTCTAATGATGGGTCTATTCACTACTTCGGCGGACAGCCGCAAGTACATTCGTTTCGCGTACTCTCCACTCCGCGTTCCACAATTGATTTGGACGTCATGATAGGGCTAGCGTGTTTCAAGGCTTTTCTGTTTTCGCCACGCGCACCATATCCCAAGCGGCCCTGATACACACTTCATGAAAGTATATCTTGCTGTAGCTGTGGGACTTCGGAACTCAACAGGACCCTGTCTATCCAAAGGACTGGAGTCCAGTTGACATTTCACGGTTTCTATGCAGCCACTCATCAAGCTCCCGTCAGCCTTTGATCTTCCCGATTTCGCTTGATATCGGCGCCAGACAACAACAGATTGGTCGCGCTTACCCACCAAAGCCTTTCTTTTACATAGGTGCTGTCAAGTATACAGGAAGGTGTCAGCAAAGTGTTTACCCCGAGAACTTAGGCCTTAGGAAGGGCAAAGCGCCGGTTTACGTTTTTAGTATGACTGTGGAAGCTCCTGCCAAAAACAAGGAGTTCGCGCCGTCGTACAATTCTCCTTTTGCTATATCTCATTTCTCATGGTTCAAAAGTAGATCATGACTTACTTCCTCTTGAATATGTCCGAGGTACGCAGAACTCGGTGGGTGTCGGTACAGACAAGGCACTGTTTCATCATTCTTGGAGAGCCTGTAATTTCGTAACTCTTCCCAGCGCTAATGAACCAGTGGCTTGCCCATTCTTAGTCCCATTGGGCGGTCACGACACCCCAGGAGCACAATCTATCAAGTTTTCAACAGCAAAGGAAAATCGGATCAAAACGTGGCTTTTCCTGGATACTCGATGCGATACTCGATGCGCCGTAGATTCCTTCAGTTGGACGGTATAAATATGTGGGTGTTCGAGCTTCCCCACTTCACCAGAAAACAATTTCTCTCTCGACTTCCCCCCCTTTCCTCGCATAGTCCATCTACACTCGTCAAAGAAGACATGGCAGGCTTCGACCCATCGATGTACGGAGGCTCACGTCAAAATGATTTTCTCCATCACGGCGTCGAGTATGTGCCCCGTTCTCTCAAACGTTTCGGAGACTGATTTGCTTCCCGTAGTAGAGAGAACCCTGAATACGCCTCTTTTCCCTCTTCCCCGCCTGCGACTAGGTATGGTGGCTTTTCGCCCCCAGGCCACGAGCTAGTACCTCCAGCTGTTGTAGAAAACGACGGGCAGTACAGATGGACCGGGGCTGGGGCGGGACGTAGTGCCGATAATAGAACTATGATCAGTTCCAGTCGTTGGTCTGTGCAATCCACAGCAGCTCCAGCCCCCTTATACCCAGATACCCACCGTTTTGCCCCAGATGTGTCCTCAGGTTTCGGAGTGTTCAATTCCCATCCAAATTCGTCGATGCCACCATATCATATTCCGCCACAATCTCCCACGAATATCCTTCTGCCAACTACACTTCAGGTCTCTCCTACGAATCGTTTCATGATACCCAATCTCCTGCTGGTCCTCCAAACACCGCCCTGTCACGATCGAGTAGGTGGCACGCTCCTATTGCTCCTGCCAGTGGCTACGTGGAGGGTGTCGGGCCTCGCATTGTCAAAGAGGTTGTGGCATCCGACAACGTTAAAGATGCAAGTCACCGACGACGATTGTCGACAGACCCTGAACTACTTTATCATTGCGAAGAGGTCCCACATTGTACATCTACCTTTACCACACTTCACAATTTAAAAAGTAAGCTTTACTGATCTACGACAACACGGCTGACCAAAATTCTAGATCATATCAAGTCCCATCGGGGCGAGAAAGAACATCAATGTGATTATTGCAACTACGAATCTGTCACTAAGTCTGATGTTAGGCGCCACATGAGGACGTGCAGATACCGCAGTGGCACCTCTTCTGAAGACGCCCCGACACTCTCGTAGGTTCAGTAAACGCAGCACACAGTCATATGTCCACATTTGAATGCAATCGTATCTATGTATGGAGATACCTTACTATCCGATAATTGACATGTTCCTTTGGTCCCGGACTTGGTGTCAGTCTCTGCATACTTCTCGTTTATTCGCGTGTACTGTCATACATAGTCGTACCGTAACGACGACATCGTTTTGGGTTTACGTGCAAAGTAGTCTGAGAACGACCTTCACAGGCACATTAGTAACAAGACACAGCAATATTGATGAAAGGTAACTCACAACTCGCGTACTCTTTTGTTTATCGCTTGAATCTCGTGGTAGACTATTCCGGAATGGCGTAAGAAGAAGTTTGGCCCTTCTGATGAAACAAGGATACCTTCAGTGGCATGATAAGTCAGGGCTTCCATCAAGTTGATGGACTATTTTTCACCGTGGTTTTGAGTGGGATCAGAGTTAAATCGCGGGAGGCGCACTGGGTCGGAGAAGAGCGCAGGCCGTGCGAAGCAAGCAAAATTCCTTGAGTTGATAGCTATTGCCTCTGATACTAAACGTGCCCGAAGTCTACGGCGGACAGAGGGAGCTAGAATTATATGTCGGGCTCCTGGCCATGGTCTGGGGGCATTCGTGCCCTTAAGACGTCTACATTCGTCCTTCACACAGAATATGCCATGCCAAGTTTTAGGCAGGATACTTGAAAGGAAGAAAGCACCCTTGCATCACCTCCTATGAATCTCACCCTACCAGCGTGAAGCTCGCATACGAATCGGAAGAAGCTCCGGGGTAGAAGGTGGAGCAACAATTGGAAATTGGAAACATATACAAGGTGACAAGTGTTGCTTGTCAACAACGCAAGGCACCCAAATCCCCAATCAAAGGTGACATTGGCAACATTTCCCGTACTTCGCGGAGTAAATTGGACATATTCCGAGAAGGACGAGGCGAAGTCTGGGAAAATTCAGACAATGGTTATATTGGAGATGAACATTGATACGGCTTACCTTTAGCCTAATCCATGACAAGCGCCGCAGAACCTTTCGAATTGGCAAGGAATTTCAGATCGAGCACACACACTAGAAGACGCGTTTTGGTGAGCACGAGTACAAGCTGCAGGCTGCGGCTGGTAAATGAACTATAACGATACATTACATTTCAACATCGTTTGCCACATGGTTTTGGCATTGTTGGGATGTCGTTACGTGCCTACGAAGTTCGGCAGCCCCATATTAGGGCTCGATGAACGGCGTTCTCGGCTATTCTGAATCCTTCTGAATCTCGGAGTTTGGCGATCTCGGATATTGATATGTTCGGTATGTGCACCGCTTCCTCGGAAAAAAACTATCATGAATTACCCGTGTCATGTAGGGTCTTTTCTGAATTTCCCGTCAGCAATCCCAGCAACATGAGCAGCAAGAAAGAGAAAGCCGAAGACCAAGGAGGGAGCGTGACAAGGGAGCTTGTTCTGTCGCATGCCAGTGATTTGGCGAGGACGATACGTTTGGGTGATCAAGAGCGCTTCTAAGTCGCTGAAGTGGGAGTCTGGGACAGAGTCAAGGGATATTGGGCATTGGAGACTCAGAGCTAGTCGATATCGACCGTCTCGGCCCTACGTCGCTGTTACCGCGCATAGCAATTATGAGACTCCGTAAACCGTGGACTATATGTTAGTGCCGAGCTGGTCGAGATAAGACAATACTACGCATCGTGACTGAATACGCGCAACGGACTCCTCCGAAGAACGCGTGCTTCTTCAATGGCTTTAAACTGGAACTTGGCGCAGAGGGGCCGCCATTCCCAGCTGCTAGATGCTAGCTATCTTACGTTGTTTCGAAGCGTAGTTTGGGCTAAGAAGGTCCTTCAGTCTCCTTCAGTACAGTTGAGAAACCCACAAGATACTCCCTCGCTTATGAGCTTCGAAATGCATACAGGGAAGTACATGGCACAAAGAATGCGAGACGCGAGAAGGCGCGTCTCCCAGGACAAGCTTTCATCCACCCGGGTTGGGGTTTCCAGCTTTCGTTGCCTAAGCAGATGGTGGAACCACTGGTACTCGTCCTGCTTTAGTGATAGATCATCATGATGGGGGGCAAAGGTAAAGGCCAAGAGGTACGTTTCAAATTTCGGTCCCGGTTAATAAACAGCGTACACGTGACATTTCTCACGTGACACATCAGGCCGGCATGAGTAGTTTTTACAATGTTCATTGTTCTTCACTCACTGTCTCCTACAGCTTCTAAGAATTATGTCTTCGAGGTTCTGTTAGGCTGTCTCGATGCGATATAGGACCGCCAATTCTACATTTGCTCTCATCTGCGTTGAATGAGGCCGAATGGAGGATAAATTTTCAAGTTTAAGTACTCCAACATCAAGCAAGGGAGAGTACTCACCGCTGTATGGGTGGAAGGGATGAATGGTGCGTCGTTTCTGGTGCGGTGTAAGCTAGATCCGACTAAAAGTGTGCAACGAAAAAACCATAGAGTTATATATGGTCTTTTATTCAGGCTTGCGCGGAACTGCATGTCCGTCGTCGATCGTCAAGGCTTTTGACTCTGAGGCGGTCAGCCACTAGCTCAAAAATGACAGCAGTGAGAAGCAGAAACTACTCCCACAATGGTCTGTCTGCTACAGCATTTATCAAGGGCTGGCTCGAGATAGGGACAGGTACAAGCTCGGGCATTCGGTCAGCACATTGGAGACTTCTATAGAGGGCATCTTGACCAGTATGTCTGCTGCTGCTACATTCGTTTCTACTGGTGACTGACCGCAGCGCTCTTGAGTGAACCGCACGCTTGGTGATCAATATATACCCCATTACCACAAATTCAATCCAAACGCAGTCTCGACGAGAAGATGGTTAACAAGGAGGCCAGGACACGGTGTTATGGCGTTACTAGCAGAATCCAAATGACGTGAACGCGTAGTATTTACTATACATCGTTCCGTTCCTTTGCTGTTCAGCACCCTATTTCCCTGTGCACCCAAGTAACTCGCGTTTTCAGGACACTAAGTCACTCGGGAAGTGCCGCCGTACGGCGGCTGCACACCTTGCTTGTCTGAAGCGCAAATGCAGCAAATATGTGGGCACTGTATCGAAACGAGCGAATGCAACTTTCTTTTATGTATGGCTATGTCGACTGTTGAGTATGTACTGTGAGTGCTATATATACAGCTAAAGTATAATGATCATGCTGAGACTAAAGTGGGATATTAGAGTAAGAGTAATGAATAAAAGTCGGAAGTTGGATCTACCTTTACCCACTATGCATCACATTTGCGCATACTGTTCCGAACTGTATGGTAGCGACGGGGGGTCGAAGCGTTACATCAGGACCATGGGCGACGGGACTAGCGTTACACGTTACCGTCGCAATTTTAGGCAACAAATTGCCACCCCCGAAGCTTCAATATGGTGAAGAACCGCAACCTAAAGTCTATCAGCTTGCGACAGGCCCAGCGTTACGCGTTACAAGGTCCTAAATAGGCGACGAAAACGAGGCCCGTTACGCGTTACCGTCGCTACCATACAGTTCGGAACAGTAGTAGGGATGGACGGCAAATATACGACGCTTTGGTCGAGAAATCTATGGAGAATTCAGGACTGCTGTCATCCTCAAGCAGCAGATGCAGTGTGTGAATACAGAGTGGAAAGAGACATTATCCAGGATGAGGTATGGCCGACTCGAGACCAAAGATGTGGAAACCTTGAAGCTAACGGTCACTTGCCCTGAATGCCCGCCAACAGACTTCAGTTCAGGAGAGTGGACAAAGGCAGCATTGGTTACACCACGGCATGGCGTTAGGCGGGTATGGAACGAAGCAGTACTTTATAAGCACTACGAAGAGACCAAGCAGCGCATCTTTACCTGCCCAGCAGAGGATATCATCAAAAGCCATAGTCTCAGCCTGCCTGAACGGTATGGGTTGGCCCTCCGAAGCAGCAACCGCACATCGAGTGGACGAAAACGGAACACCAAGCAGGATCTGTAGGAAACGATGTTAATTGCAGTTGGAGCACGGGTCATGGTGATTCAAATCATCGAGACCTCAGCTTGGCGAATGGTGCAAGGGGCACTATCGTCGATATTGTGCTACATCCAGACGAACCACCTATCTCCAGAGCAGAATATCATTCATCTTCATCTACTACCATTATACTTTCTGGTGAAGCTGGAGCGAACGCGAATCTCAGAACTTGACGGCCTGCGGGAAGGTGTCATGCCTATTCAACCACGTCAGCAAACCATGCGAATTTCAGTTCAGCAGTAGAAAGGACCTGCAGCATACCAAACAGTCACACGACTACAGTACCCTAACATTGGCCTATGTGCCTTCACTGACTACCGTTCACAGGGCCAGACCATAGTTCCAGTGATAGTCCATACCGCTACACCCTCCGGAGCTAGCTTAGACCTCTTCAACATCGATGTGGCCTTGTCGAAGAGTTCGGAAAGGCATTCGATGCGGCTTCTGCGTGATTTTGATGCAAAAATACTTCTTCGAGGGCATTCGCCGGAACTTCATGGAAGACAATTGCCTGGAAAAGCTGAATTCTGAAACCAAGGATGGATGGTCGAAGATCGCGAAAAATATATGCATTGCTAACGTCGTATATATATGCTATTCCTATCCCAATCAAAGTCAGTCTATAGAAGTAACAAAGAGATACACCACACACCTATAGCGCTCATAATGAGGGGTAGTACCACACCTAAGGCCCTGGGCGGGGATCAACACAATGTCCCCGAATGTGACAGGTCAGCTACCAGCGTTAATCACAGCCAGCCACCGATTCGTCTCTCACATGCTTCGACAGTGTCGCTGAAAAGGTCCGCACAGCTGCAGAGGGATAACATGAAGAATTTCAATGAGAGCGTGGGGGCGAAAATAGGCCTGTGACCGACCCCTACGTGACGCGCAAGCGGAGTACGTAGGGGCCTGTCGAATTGGCAAAGATTTGGCTGAGGACATTTTAGGGATTTGCCGAACCGAAACAATCCTTATTGGGAAAGCAATGTGTCAAATGCGATGACAAGATCACAAGCGCTCAGCGGCGCCTATCCACTGGAAGAAACTCGTTACAGGGATTTTTGCGTATCTCGACACACATGCAGCATTGAATACTAGTATAAGGCTCAGTGTACCCATGTAGTATGCGAACTATGCGAAAATGTTCTAAATAAACGCATTGGCAGGGTAGTATAGCGAAGATGGCTAGTAACCGACTTGGCTGGAGACCGTAAAAGTGAAAGCGGTTCATAAAAATCAGCCGAATTACTCTCAAAACCAGTAGATTGCTATTTTCTCAAAAGCCAAAGGGTTGAAGAGCCAGGAAATCATAAATCGAGGTAGAATATGCTTGCGGCCAATTACGCTGACGTGAAAAGATATGACAGATGACGTGAAACCGATGACATTGCCGACCAAAAAAGGATTGTTTGGGCTCCGGCAAATCCCTAACATGTCCTCAGCCAATTCAAACCCAGATCGACAGGTCCCTAAGTACATGCTTGCTCGTCACTTAGGGATCGGTTACAGGTCTAGGGCGAAAAGGACGCGGGTGACTGATGTCAATGAGCCGGGTTCAGGACACGTGTCATTGTTTGTACATATGTACAAAAAGGCTGCAATTTATTATCCTTGACAGGCTTCCTTATCGCCTTTGGCTACGGTCACGGTCAGGTACAAGCCGATACGTTCTTCAAGTATGTTTCATCCCCAGGAGTGAATCCTGTCTACAGCATCACGACCCTGTAAACTATTATTTCTCTACCCTGTAAGTGAACTCAGAGCTCAGCTCGACGAGTGTCCCATGAGGTTCGCACATATGTAGCATCTAATCCGAACGGTTATACTGGGTCCATTACAACTATACCATTCCTGCAAATAAACGTGCCAAACATGTCGTAACTCATCGAGACCATGATGCTTTACAACCAGCTATGACATTGTCTGAATCATAATGTACGATTCGCGACGATAGGAAGACGGCCGGGGTACTTCCTGAATTATCGTTCAATGTCGGAAGGATACAGCGCCCATGGTCAATGGCTAAGCATAAAACATCAGCCTTGCGGTACAATTAAGAACACCGTCGGAGAGCGGAGAGCATGCAAAATCGATGCGTCCCGCGATGTTTATCAGTGTCACTGCGGGTTTGGAAAAACTACGAAGTCACAGTGATGGTACTCCTGAGAGTATGACGAGAATTGCGTACCGCGGGTTATGCGGGTTCTCTGTTGTTTCAGACAATTTAGGCCGAGCAAAGAAGAATCATGTTCAGCTAGCTACAAACACCGCAGACTGAGATAGCGTCGCGCCACGCGCGCGAGGCAAACAGATTGCAGTCGTTCTGGCATCAAAGATTCCCATTGATCACAGGAATTTTTGTACAGAGTGCGGAACCTGCCGGTGGCGTACCCTATGAACATGAGCGGCAAGGTCGGCGAAGTCGGCGAAATAGGCGTTTTGTGTAACTTGGTGTGAGTTGACATCGTGACTCGAATCTAAGATGTTGGTCTGTAAAAGGGAATAAGAAGACGAACTCGAAGGCAAGACAAAGCTGGGAATCCCACCAAAATGCGGTTCCAATATATCACAGCGCCTCCTAGTATCGTTCACGGACTCGGCTGGATCGAGGAAAGGTGTCCGAGAGCTGCATGCTCTCTGTTCCGGCAACTCCAGGCTTCTTCCTCTACCTCCGACCTCCACATAAGGCTACCGCCTATGAAGCCATTATTCGGCTGCAAGATATGGAGTATTACAACGAGGCGCAATGGTACTGGGAGTATGTCCGATCCAGTGTTCGTTTCGATAATGCTGGACCATCATTTCGTCCGGAATCCGAGGTTTCAACAATCTAGGAGTCACCATGGTCTTGAACAAGGATTCGGTAACATGGAGCAGCTGGCTATGGCTGGCATTTGTCGCGGTCTGAAAAGGTACCCAAGTGATAAGTGTGGTCAGCCAAGTCTGAAATCCTGGAGAGTTAACCAGAACACACCCTCAATATACACCCCACATCCATAAAACCTCATCCCGTATGCCAACTAGCCAGTAGATTTGGTTTGGGTTTGTTATTGATACACACCTTGAGGATCATTCTGAGACTAGAAAGAAAAGGACAGCTGGGCTGAGTCACGGCGTCGGCTCGGCTCAAAATAGAAAGCCCGCTACTCCGACTCTCCTCCTCTTCCAGCATATTATCTCTAGCCCTTTCTTCAACAGTCTGTCGTTTCGGCTAGAAGGCATTTAGAAAACGGGGGTCACGGGCAGTGGAGCAATAGTGGGGAAGGCCGTTCTGAGGTACGTTCTTCTCCCTTCTCCCCAGATCTGGCTGAACATCGACGTAAGGAATGTTTTTGAGGGTACCGGTGTATGCAAAACGATCGGAAGCGACAAGGTCTCGTATGTCATTACACCCCCGAACATCTTCATCCAATGACATCCAACGATCCATCAGATACAACTGCTCGAACTAGATACTGTACTCCCATCCTCTGCGCTCACAACGGCATCTTCTCAACAACCCGGGTAAAGAGACCAAAACAAGACAGTGATAATGGCAATCAGCTTCGTACATTTCGCCGAAACTTGCATCGTTGTCAATGACCAGCGGATTATCACCGAGATTCAGGATCTTTGGGCTTCCCATTGCTTCCCATTGGTGGTTGGAGCTAATGGTGCGAATCATGCACGACAGAAAAAGATAGCCACGTTCATCATACCAGATAGCCGCATCATACGACCAGCATTTTTCCTCTTTGCGGAGCAATCTCTGATGACCTATGTTCAAAACGATGTTCATATCTCAGGGATCCGAAGACGAGAGCTTCGATGGGCCACATACGCCACCTTGGCAAACCTCTCTGAGATCCCATCTTTGGTTGCCAACGACATGTGATGGAGATCCTGCTTCAAGTGGTATGTGCTCGTGCTGTTGCCCATGAGAAACAGTCTTTTGGCTAATTTCTTCTGTCCTTTAGTTCACTCTTGGTTCACTGTCCACAATACGAACCCAAGCCCTATCATCGATGACTGACTCTTGATACCGTTAATGTATCGTTTGCGGTCCGATGCTTTCAACGCTGGCTAGATGAACTATGTCACACCTTGCGTTCGTCAATCTCAGAGAACATCAACACAAACCAAACCCAACACATCCTGGCGATGCATGGAACCCATTGGGCTGCCAAGTATTCCGGTCTCAACTGACCTATCATTAGTACTGACTATCGTTCGGTATGCTTTCTCCAATTCTCCACCACACTATCTCCTTTGTTTCTTCCAGCAAACTCGGGTGTGATTCGATGACTCATTTTCTAAACGTGTGGCCTGTCGACGTTCGTCGACATCAAACCCAGCCCTGGCATAAGGCTATCACACCCCGCCCGTGAAGCCCTGACGCTCGCTCACGACTGGTCGTCAACTGACAGGATCATCAGAGAAGCTGCAATCCAATGCTTTATTCCTTGCAAGGTCAGTATGTTTACCATCATCATCATGGCTTCTACTGACATCTGAGAGATGTAGATTCCAGTCCCCTCAACCGCCGGGGATAACAAAAGGGAAACCTAGTTAAGGGCACGGTATATGTCAACTAATACTAACTAACTGATATCTTGAGATACATAATAGCATCCCGGCTGACCAGTTGAGTATACATATCTAATTCGAGCATCTTGTCCCACGTAACATTGGGAATGTCACTCGTGTCATTTATGGAGCATTGTTTCGACATACTTATGCCGAACACTCAGCCTATAGGCATAAGTCAGCCTGGCCGCCAGGTGGTACTGAATTCAATGTTTACCAACATTCACGTAGGTCTTCTGTCATCATCAAAAAATTTTCTCAATTCTCAATTTTATGAGGTACGTCGACTCTCAGGAACCCGTAGGATAGAAACATATCATGGGCCGAATTGGACCATTGGTGTAACTGGGGTATACTGGTACGGTCGCAATGCTGTTTTCTCGCTCACATTGAACTAAATGGCCAGTAATGCTACCCCGTAATGGTGCTATGGCGCTCCGCAACGGCTCAGGTTGCGCAGGTTCTAGAATGAAAAACAGCGCCACTCAAAGCGTCATCTTTTTCTTTGTCGGATACCTTGAAAACACCGGACCGCATCACGAGGCAGAGAATGCATGGCGCGCGCCCATTATACAGTGAGAACGCGGTTGGCAGTACGTGCGGATTCTCAAGCTTACGGGGAGCTACGCATGGATACTTGACCTTAGCAATTAATCCTTCTCCGACCTTAATGCACATCCTCGTGCTTCTCTTACCTGGTCAGCAGTTCCAGCATCAAACCGCACCTTATCTTCCCGTAGAAAGGGTAAGTGACGGGATTGGTCGATGGCTACTGATTGCGAGGAGCGAATGGCGAAAGGATTATCTAGCATTAATTATACTTTGCACGACAGAGATTTAAGGTTCACGGCTTGCGTTGCCGCGGGTCTTAGAGTTCCGTAAAGACACGTCTAAATCCATGTACCGCGTGCTGATTATCATCCAGGAGTCTGCGAGAGGGTGACAGGGGACTGTACACGGTGAGCCTTAATACCTTTCTTGGTGGCTTGATTCTGCACGGATCTGACCACTCAGAGAGTGTTGCTATGGCCAACTACCCAACTGAATTGAGGGCGGAAATATCATTTTGGTGTCAGACAGACGGAGAAGGTCATCAAAGACGGGTCCCGATTACCATGGGAAATCTCCAACAGTGTCCTGGAATCCAGTGAATTACGTGAGGTCTGCAACCTCTGTAACAGGCAAGATCACGACATCTTTTCGCATACAACTCATGATATAATATCCTGAGAAATGCCGTCTCCCGAATAGCCAGATATTATATATCCCATGGTGCCAGCTCGCACGAAGCATCGCGCTCTTCTCTCAATGTCCAACTCTTGGTCCTACGAGCATGGATTTCCATGTCATAACACCGCGTACTTTCTTCATTTTATCCAGGTGAAATTTGGGACTAACTTCTCTGGTATAGCAGAGAACACAAGAACGTTCGACCTCAGGACTCCGCATATACCTACCATCAATACCAAGAGCCGCCACATTCGAGTGGCGTAGGTCGTGCCACACAATCCAAATGGCCTACAGGCGGAGGAGGACTCGGATATATCGAATTCGACTATACCGAAGGCATGAAGGATTTTGCAGGGAACTCGACTCACCGATTTGATGACACTGAGTCGGAGCTAGGATATTCAGAGACGCATATGGGCACTGTTAGTCCTCCGATGGAGTCCGAATGCTACGGCTATCCGAATACCTGGACAGTGCAGCTACCACATACCCCCTCGTCATACTCTCCTTGGCAGTATTGCCCGCCCATGGACCATTACAACGGGAAACCCGGAGTCCCAGTAGTTCATAGCCCCACACTCCCGAGCTGTTCCTCCAACTCCAGCATTCTCGGAAACTGCTGAGAGATGCGAAGCCAGATCTCCAATCGTCTCTGGTGACTTCTCGAAGTCAAGCCTACACTTTGTGGACATGGAGCATGGTTTAGTCAAGCAGGTTGTGGCAACCGAAAATGTGGTGGAGGCAAGCGCTCGAAGGCGGCTGCCAACAAGCCCCGAGCAGCTTTACTATTGCAGAGTTCCATCTTGCAAGTCTACTTTCACTGCACGCCATAACTTGAAAAGTAAGATTCCATCGTTATCCTCGCTGTTACTCAAGTTGATATACATATCTTCATAGATCATATGAGATCTCATCGGGGCGAAAAGGGACATCAATGTTCTTATTGTTCCTATGAAGCTGTCACGAAATGGGACATTAAGCGGCACATGAGAACGTGCAAGGGCCGTGCACTGTTCGCGATGGGCCTCACAGGTTCAGCGAGACGTGACATGGTTTGAAATTCAAAGCCTCGAACTTGAGACTAACCGGCCGGTAGAAAGCCAATTAATACGCTGCCGAGTTATTTACTTCAAGCTCGCCAGGTATTGGCTTGAAATTTCTTCCGAAATATGTGACGGAAATAAAGAATTCAAGTCGTATCTATTCAACCCGAATCTGTGAATTGATAAATGAATGTCTGAGCTCGAGCCCAGCACGACACCTGTCGAGTGGTTGATATTACGAATTGCTCCAGTGGTGACCCCCTGCATCGGCAATTCACCATCCGAGCCGGTCAATGAGAAAGGTATTGTGCTCCCTTAGCGTTGATCTCGTCGTGATCGCCTCATGGGCATCAAGGAAGTGTTTTGCCTAGAGCATTAGAGTTTTGTAGAGGGTTTAGGAAATTGCGACTGTATGTGACTCAAAGGCGTGGGAACACCTGGCGTTTCTGACGGCTTTGTCTCAGTTCCTCCAATGTTTTTTTTTCCATCGCCACCAAATCGCCACCAAATCGCTATCATCCGGCTCTGGATCACTCGCAGATCTGATAGCAAATTCTTGGGACGAAGACTTCCAGAGAGAGCCACATGACTGAGGAGCCGGCGTCTGCTATGCGATATGCTCGAATTCCGTACTTGACGCAACAAGAACACTGCGAAGGAGCAAGTATACTGCCGACAATCGCTTCCATGAGCGGAACTTTAATCAATGTTACTTATTTGACAACATCCCGCTGCAATGCCTAATCGGATGTGCTTTCGTATACAGAACCAGCCCGGATGAGAAGGAGGGTGATAGATACCAAAGATCGGTACGTGGAAAATGGCCACGACAGGCCGCGGACATTGTCTACTTTTACACCGTGTCAACCACGCCGTGTCAAATTTTCAAACCCTGCCTGCTTTCCATAGTTCAGTATGTGAATCGCTTGAAAGTGAATTCCAATTTGACTGTAGGTGTAAATTTTGGAGGTCAACTTGTTTTAGGTATGCATTACGTGGCTTACATTCGTGATGTCAAAAGGGTCTTTACAACTTGAACACTAGGACGGTCGAGCAATTTACTATCACCCTTTCGACAATAGAAGCGGGAATAACCTGCTGCCGGCCGTTGGGCTTCTCAATCCCAGGTTGAGTCACGTCCAGATCCTGTTGCATTATGTGTGGCGGCAAGACAAGCTGTCCGGGCCAGCATCAAAGCCGTATTTATAGGGCGCACCAGGCTGATATTTATTGGGTCCTTCATGTGCATGAACTCCTTTGGCCGTAAGTGTGCAACACAGCTGGAAGTTTAACTGGTGATGGTCAACTGACCTCAATCAGTCATCAATGCGTCGAGGTCCTTTGGGTACGCGAGATTATGTATATATCATGAACGTATGCTATCAGTTACTACTTTGATGACGGGCAAAAAAGCTCCCGACGAAGTTGATTTTAACAATATGCTATCACCTGCTACCGTCTGCCGTGACGGTCAAATCCCTTGATTCTTGGAAGGTTAATAAACGCCGAGTTTGACGTATTATGCTGGACGAGCTTCTCTAAAATCCCATTGGTGGACTGACTGTCGAATCGTTACTCCTAGAAATTCATACCACGACTCGTGTCACTAACTACTCAGGCTCTACCACACAAAATACCTCTGAGGATCCGCCCATCAGACTTTGGAGCAATAAGAACTCGAGTAAAAAGCTACGTACTATCATATCCAACGGAACAGCCCTTCGAGTTGCAGAGCTCGAAGCCACATCGCAGCAACCTATCCACCTAACCATTCCAACTCCGTAAGCAAATGGACGCCCAAGAAATATTCAGTTCAAAACACCAACAGAAACGCAAGGGAGCACCAGGTGCATACACACAAACCATCGTCAACCTTATCTTCTTCACGGCTGGATCTTGAGTAGGTATAATCGTATTCGTGGTCAATCAACGAGTTGAAAAGTCTGAAGGGAAATAAGCGGGAATGATGCCAGGCGGTAGAGTATTGTAAAACACACCTGGAATCCATCCTTGCTCTGATCTATAACAAACCTGAAAACGAAACCCCGAGCCGATGAATGAAGCTCAGTGGTCTAGGTTCGTGTGTGAGAGGATATGAACGACGAGTAAAATCATGATCATGGGGCGATGAGTAGACCTGTAACCGATCCCTAAGTGACGAGCAAGCATTTGACACATTGCTTTCCCAATAAGGATTGTTTCGGTTCGGCAAATCCCTAAAATGTCCCCAGCCAAATATCGACAGGTACGTACTCCGCTTGCGCGTCACGTACTTAGGGGTCAGTCACAGGCCTAGGCGAGGAGCAAAGGGGTCATGGTGGGAAATTGTCGGCTAGCCGAGCTCGTGTAATCAACTTGAAGGTTCCTCCTTTTCCTTCCATGACTGAGTCCTTCTATACACTATCGTCCTTTTCTCCCGGTCCCTCAAGTATGTAAATGTTGACGGTTGACTTGAAAATTGTGATTAGACTGGAAACGTGTTCGAGGTATGCTTCTTTTCTTCGGAACTTGTTCGTCTGCTGAAGGATTTCAGATCTATACCCGTTCCTAGCAGCAGGTGCAAAGGTCTCTACATACCTGTATACAAAACGCGATTTGGAACAGAAGTTATCACATACTCCCCGTGGCTCGAAATACATCCCCCTTTTTCGATTTGCTAGTTATAACATTCATACACGGACAACGAGATGAAAAAGAGAAGGACGAGTTGATAGCCTCTCAATGGGGCCACTTATCTCCTCCCATTGCTGGACAAGATATCTCAGATACTTGTCGACCTCTGCTCATGCGGGAAACTTCCATTATTGACATTCATCCCAGCATCTTGCATGGCGCAGAGCTGCTGGAATTCCATAACAACCGAACACACGTGGAATTTCCAGCATTCACTTTTAATCAGTCGGACGTGATGATGAGTGGCGCAGATAGGAACATTAACAAGGAGAATGATAATTGTACGATTAGTCCTATGTTCATTGTCCAGCTTTCTGTTCGTTCTTTGCTGAATAATCTCTGATGTTCAGGGCGAAGGCGATGCTGTATAGGACGGCAACTGAGGAGCCCGGTACCCTTCTGGGTACCGTGTTATTTACCAGCTGGTGGAACCGAATACTGGACTGATGGTGTATGATGGGCAATAGCAGATTCTGAGCTGGAATATGCGCAGCCCGTGTGGTTTG
This sequence comes from Paramarasmius palmivorus, assembly GCA_037176845.1. NCBI lineage: Eukaryota > Fungi > Basidiomycota > Agaricomycetes > Agaricales > Marasmiaceae > Paramarasmius > Paramarasmius palmivorus. The sequence continues at coordinate 134,460 of JAYKXP010000070.1, read as the reverse complement.
AGCTCGAACTTTTTCTGCGATTCGCAATAGCTAGCTGAACTGTTGATTTCTCGTCCAATCTACCTCTGCAGGTTTTCTTCCCTCTCCTTTCGTTGATGTTGGACGGTCTGACCAACCGAGATCGAGGTATAGTGATCAGTCTTTTCAAGGGGGGCAACCAGCAGAAAGGAATCGATTTCGGAGATATGGTAGGAACATATATCGACCTTGGGGGTACTTGCTGAGTATTCTGATTCCAGCGCTCTGGATCTTGTGTGAACCATCACGATGTCTTCCCGCTTCCCGAGGTCAGAGAAATGAGTCCGTTCGACTCATACAGATGCACCAGGTACGTAGACATAGGCTCAGAGGCTACCTTCCTTACATTTTATAGCTTGTCTGTCAGACACCTCCAGGCATCATAAAAAGACTCTGAGTCTGACCATAGCATTGTTTTTGCGAATGGATCCCTAGGACCGACATATTCGGCGTCCGAGACCATTGAACCGCGCAAGTGCTGCACAATGGCGGAGTCACTCTAAAACCATTGCTTGGCTGGAAGTCCGCAGCCAAAACGCGCACTTTTTTGACGAGAAAAGTCTCTTCCATACCTATCACGGGGCAGGTTTTCCCGTAGTCGTTTGGTCGGTCCGAAACTGATGTCGAGAATGTACTCGCTACAAAAAAACCCGCCCAAGTGGAGATTCTGTCGACAGTTCAAAGTTCCGTCTCCCGGACCCACGAATTGACAAAGGATGCCCAATGTCTTGACAACCCTTCGAATCCCGAGTGGACACGCTTTGATCTGGTCAATAATAAATGTTGTTAACTGCAAGGCTCGGGAACAATAGGTAATAGGGCTGTACGATTGCTGGATGTAGCTATTACAGGTCCGAAGAAGAATGCCTGGCTCAGTCAAGTGGCGACAAGGGTACGCAGACGGAGGTGATTAGTGATGCTGCAAGCCCCGATATCTCTTTTGATTACATGCTAGTAGTCGACCAGTCCTGATCCTATTCGCAATTGTCTACGTTCGATGGACACAGGCTTTTGTTTTCATTCCTTCGACGGTCTATTGACACAGTGATGCATGTCTCCTGGATCTTAGCACCTTCGTGGGCGTTGCAATGTTCAGCTCATGGGTAGGTTCGCATTTTTTGCTTTGAAATAGCGGCCGGAACAGTATGGCAAAGGGCAATTATCAATGTCAGCAAATTTTGAAGGGGGTATACACACAATTATTTTCATCATTGGCTCTATTCGGTTGTACGTGATCTTCTTTACAGCTCAAAGCATTCGACGTTCAACTCCTGGCATCTTGCAGAAACACGCATCGCTGACGTCTGGAATACCTCAATTAATGGTTCAAGGTCCGACAAATCCGAAATCATATAAAGTTCACCTTCGCTCACCGTACCGGCCACAACCAATTTACGAGGACCCACTCAGAACACCGCGAGCTCCTGCCAGTGTCCATGATCGAACCTTGGCATCAAGGCAGCTTTTCTTGCAATGGTCCTATGTAAGGTTCTCGACATCATGCAAATGTTGTGAACTGATCTCATTCCTGTACAGCAGAAAACATCTGCCAGACACTTTTCTTCCCTCCGCGTACACTTATACCCAACCCCAAGGACAATCACTATTGGGTGGGATTGGATATGTCGCACAATCTGAATGGCCTGCGGGTGGTGAGCAAAAACATCTCGATGAAAACTTGGCAGGAATATCGTTCCGCTGTTTTGAAGAAGGATCAGATTTAGGATTTTCCCAAACGCCGGGTGTTGGCGTTGGCGTCAGTGATCCCTTCGAGTCTAGCTGTTCTTATGCTTCCACCACGTTGCCACCACCACATTCCACTTGGGATCAGAGTCAGCAGCTTGTATACTGTGATGAAATGCTGTCTTGCGATTCACTATCCCATATCAGGAGATCCCCAGTAGGTACCTCGAAAGCGACTGCCTTGCATTCGGATCGGTCGCCGCATGTCATGTCCCCAGTTCGCTCTTATTTGAGCGACACTTCGAGTACAGTTGCGGAATCGGGTATAGTCAAACAAATTGTGGCAAATGAAAATGTGGTGGGAGCGAGTATTCGAAGGCGAATACAAACAAATCCCGAGCACCTCTATCACTGTACAATATGCGCGGCCACTTTTACTGCACGGCACAGTTTGAAAAGTAGGTGGCCATTGACATTTTCTCTGCCAATCCATTTACTCAGATATCTCCTTAGACCATATCAAGTCTCACAGGGGTGAAAAGAGGCATCAATGTGCTTATTGTCCCTACGAAGCTGTCACAAAATGGGATACCAAACGGCACATGAGAACGTGCAGGGGCCGTCCCATGCTTCGTGTTGATACTGTCACGGTGGGACAATTGCAGGTCGTGAGCTCTTCCGATTTGGACCATATGACGATGAACTAGAAATTTAGTGACCCTCGTATATCCTTATCTTTACTGTTGCCATGCTTGTTTCTGCTACTAGTAGATATTTGGGCGGAATGGTCAGGGCTGCTAAGACGAAGACCCCTTTCGTCCGTGGACGCGTGAACGGGCACATTTTTGGGTCAAGTGACGGTTTAAATGCCTACACAGACACGGGTAGGGTGAACTTTGCCCGCGATTTTTGATAGATGAAAGCTGGGTGGCGCGTGGGCAGCCGGTGGAGTCTCAGCTCAGGCTCAACCTCCCTGTTGGGGATTAAAAAAATCAAAAATGGTTCTGGCTGTGAATTTTAAGGAGCCTCCATGCATGCCGTTCGGTCCTAACCTTTGTATAGGCAGGTGTCCTGTCAGACTCGCAACCGGAATCGAGTTCCCAAGCTTGGCTTATGGAGGAAGATGGGGGCGTGGGAACGATGAGCAAGTAATTACCGCGGGTCACAGTTGGTTATTTTCATCCTATTCATGCTGCATGCATCGGCGGTCATTCGACCAGAAGAGCTAACAAAACATCTACGGGAATCGGTAACGATGTAGAGCATGCCGTATGATAGGGAGGCGACAACCAATGCGAACGAAAAATGTCCGTTCTTGATACATTGTATCCGACCGCTCGCAAGTTTTCAATCGAAGTACCTTAACGACACTCAAAGCAGCTCCTGACCGGCTCGAATATTGCCTGTGCATAAAAACTTGCCCTGAACCTGCCCTGGCGATCGACAGAGAGGAGAATTCAACTTGACGAGATAAAAGGATGGGTGCGTGTAGAGCTCCATCTCAGCTCTTCGGTGCTGATATTCTGATAGTCTATACTTTAGGACACCTCGTCCGAACACGCTCTTTCATACCTCCACTCTTTTCATCATGCGCTCGTTCTTTTCGTCCCTGTTGATATTCGTGATGAGCACGGTCATTACGTGCTCTCTGGCGGCACCAGTCGAGCGCTCCGTAGCGGCCAATATCTCTAAACGTACCCCCGAATGGCCTGTGCACTATTGGGAAGCGAATTCTAAAATAAGAGGTGTAAATCTCGGAGGTTGGCTGGTTCTGGAAGTACGTTTACCACACCACTCTTGCGGTCTTCTTCCATACTTAACTCTACATATCCACAGGCCTGGATTACTCCTTCGCTATTCAAAGGCAGGAACGATACAAGAATCGTTGACGAATACACCTTTGGTCAATACGTTGATCGTGAAACTGCTCAGTCCGTTTTGCAAGAACATTGGAGCACCTTCATCACGCTGCAGGACTTCAAGGACATCAAGAATGCTGGGTAAGGTTTTCGAACATGTCGGCGCGTACTTCTTTCATCTGATCATACCTGTCAGACTTAATCACGTCCGGATTCCCGTCGGATATTGGGCTTGGGATGTGTCAGGCGGTGAACCGTACAGTCAAGGGCAGTTCTTCTATCTCAACCAGTGAGCATCATTACCTCAAAAGATATGTTCGATAGACATACTGATCCGACTTGAATGCAGGGCTGTCGCGTGGGCCAGAGAGACAGGCCTCAAAGTGATGGTTGACCTCCACGGTTTGCCAGGATCGCAGGTAGGTTTATCATCTTCTTATACAACCCAAACTCTGAGAATCTCTCCCAGAACGCGTTTGACAATAGTGGTCAAAAAGGCGCCGTAAACTGGTTCAAGAGCAAAGACAACGTGAATCGCAGCTTGAATATCATTAGAGCGATGGCTACATGGTACTCTGCTCAGACCGATGTTGTCGTAGCCATCGAGTGTGTCAATGAACCTTGGGGTTACGCTGGAGAAGATATGATGAACGTGCTTCGCCAGTACTATTACGACAGGTAGGCTTCTTCCAGCGATGCTATGTTTGTTCTAACCAGACAATATGCTATCAGCTACGGATCTATCAGATGGCCTTTTGCAACTGCCACTCAAGGTTCTGTCGTGACTGTCATCTCCGATGCCTCCCAATCCCTCGATTCATGGAAAGGGTTCATGAACGCCGGCTTTGACGGTGTTATGATGGGTGAGCTTCACGAATATCATTATCATGCACGAGTTGATCATTGAATACAAAGATACCCATTTCTATGACATCTGGTGCCCTGACTGTCCTGAGCGTTCATACGAGGATCATATCGCCTCGGTGTGCGCCCAGAAAGATCGGATTGGCTCCTTTGATCTCTGGACTGTCGTCGGCGAATGGTCTGTTGCGACGACTAATTGCGGTAACAACCAATATGATGTATATGGCGGAAGTACCTATGATGGTACAGCTGGAGGTCCGAAATACGGAGACTGTAGTGCAGTGTCGGGGTCTGCAGAGAATTTCACTCCAGAGTATAAAGAATTTTTGCGCAAGTACTTTGAAGCGCAGATTTCGGGTCAGTGTTCTTCTCTCATTTGTGTTTCGTTGATATAATAACGACTATCTTTGGGACAGCCTATGAGGCCAATGTTGGATGGATTTACTGGACGTGGAAGACTGAGGGAGTTGACGAATGGAGTTACTCAAAGGGTTTGGAATACAAGTGGATCCCACAGGATCCAACCGAGCGATTGTATCCTAACATCTGCTCGTCCTAGTCTGGTCATGGTAACGCGGAACGCGGAATATGTCGCGAAGACTTTTCATTAGGGAAATTCGGATATATAGGTCATTTTTCTTTGGGCATGTATGTACACAAGTGTCACGCGGAATTCAGTGGATTTTGTATCAACGTCACGAGAAGTCGCTGTTCGGTCCGCACAATCTAATTGTTCGTATTCTTCTCTACGTCTAACGGCATATATATACAAGTTCGAAGTAGTATCAACTCCTCTCCCATACCAGGGTAGATAAATGTCTTGGAGAGCGGGACGTCCGACAGCATAGTGGTCTGGACGCGTTGGTGCCTGCCCATAGCCTGACTATTCCGGCACTGGGCATGAACTTAAAAGAATGAAAGACGAGCACAGAATCTTGGGATGAATGAGAATAAAAATGCCTGCTCATTTCGATTACAAGTCCATAAAAGAAGTTCTCTACTTGGATTCTGAGACGAAACCCTTGCCCTTGTATCCTTCCGATGAGATACCTGAACAGAGACGAGTTGCGTGTTAGCCAGCTGGAAGTAACGAGTACACGACAAAGCGTACCAGTAATAGGGTTCATCTTCTGTTCTAGAGCACGCTCGTTGGTGGCCTCTTGCCATTCCTTGGACATCGTCTTTGGAGCCTCGGGTGCTAATGGGACTGTCAGTACCGGAGTAATAGGTCTAGAACCCTGGTCGCCTCACCTCCAGCGCGAATGAGTGCGGAAATAACACCAGTAACACCAACAAGGCCAACAACACAGGCAAAGATCTTGAGGTTGTCGCCAGGTTTGCTTATAGGTGCACGAGGACCATGTGGGCCGAACGCGACGTAATACGCTGCGCCAAACGAAAAAAAAAGTCAGCCGAGACGCGAGCAAAAAAGGCTCAGGAAGGCACGAGGAAGCCGTGAAAGACATTCCCAGTGCCTCGAGGTCAAGAAACGATGAACGCACAAGCCTTCTTCTCGTCAAGAGACAATTCCTTCCAATCCTTCTTCATAGTTTCTTCGAGCTGCTCCTGAACGGTCATCTTCTCCTCTAAGCTCATCTTCTCCCATTGAGCCTCAATATTCGAGATAGGAATGATAGCCTGCTTGGGTTTTGTGGGCGATGGCGACGAGGTAGATGCGCTGGCGACGTGGGCAGGGTTTGCGGTGGTAGCAAGGCATCGTCGAAGAGGAAGAGAGGCAGATTGACGTGCCAAACGAAGAGCAGCTGCCTGCATGATTAAGGAATGATTGAAATAAGGAGTATATAAGAGGAGAGAGAGGGAACAAGCAGGGTTCCTTTTGGTTTCTGAGCGAAGAAGAAATGGGTTCTGGCAGAAAAATTGCCTCAAGCGGCCCCGGAATCAACCGGCTTCCAACCTATCACACGCCCCGGAATTCGTCACAGGTCTACTCCGCTCTCTGCGGTCCAGTTCCTTCTAGAGTCTCAAACATGCTTGATATCTTTCCGGGCAGATGGAATACATGGGAACCAGTATGCTACATCTCGACGAAGCTCAAAGTATCAATCCGATATTCGATTCGTCGCCAAGACTATGTACAATTAACTGGTCTATAGTAAAGATTTCCATAAAAAAGAGCACATTCGCGGTCATCCTTCCTCAGCCTACGGTGGATACAGTAGAGCGGGTGCATTGGTGGTCAGGAGTTCTATGAACCTCTGAACCTCTGGTTCTTGAGTTCATGTAATCTCAGGTGATCTATTATACAGCCGTTGTTAGTGTTTACCCAAATCCACGTATCATAGTACAACTCACTCTCTAAGTCGATGCTGCGCGGAAATCTATCCCAGCAAGTCGTGATAGGACAGTAGAACACGCCATATCTGTACACATCGGTCGTCTCGTCGGACCCGTGGTTGGTGGAGAGGCTTGGTTGTAAGCGCGGAAGTTGAGATCGAGAAGGTCTACCTTCTCTCCCTGGACGATTGTTCGGCAGAGGGTATGGTCTGGCTCCTACGCTTTCGCTGGTGCTTCCATCGACATCGCCTTTGTCCTCACCAGATCCTCTACACCTTCCCGGTCTGTTGCTGCCTGATACTCGGCGTATGCAACCTTCTGCTACCCTAGACGGTGGGGTCAAACCTGGAAGACCATCCCATGGCATGAGTAACCTAGGCACAGGTTTCCTCTGTGCACCCAGGCGATTTAGTGTTATGCTTGAGTTTGGTTGTTCGTGCTGGGGAACAGGCGGCGAGTATGGTGGATCGGAAATAGGTACCCGCTGAGTAGAATCAAGGTCTGCCCATAGGGAAGGTAGAAGCGAAGGATCTGGTAATGAAACATTAGCTAAGGGCGGTCGATAATTGTAATGGAGGAGATTGTCGGCGTGAACCAAAGGTCTTAGGCGGGGATCCTCATTAGACACTGATGACCCACAATCATCATCATACGATTGGTGAACGTTCATGAACTGTTGAGCCGCATCGGCGGACACAAAATGATCGGCCCTGGGCTCCCCTGTGATCTCTGCCGCTGTGAGCATATCGAGCATTTCTTGATGCTGCTGGCCCACCCACGGCAAACGGCTTATTACATTCCTTCGGAGCTCGATGAACAATATGTTTTTCCAGTCTTCAGCAGGAAGAACGTTTCTAGCGAGGGATAAACGTTGAAGTATATCTTCCGCCGTGGGCCGCATGTCCCTGTCGGCCTCCCAACAAGAGTTCACTAATGACCACCAGTCATCAGGAAACCTATTGTTTTCGGGTTTCGATGGCCGCTTTCCGTGCAAGACTGCGACCACTATTGCAGGATCCCTCTTGAGTTCGTGAAAAGGTGGGAGCCCCGTGATTATCTGGTGAAATGCATTAAGATATCGCTAAGAAACCGAAACAGCCACAAACCTCGTAGAACAGGCACCCGCACGAGTAGACATCACTCTTCGTCGATGCCGGTTCACTGCTATGTAGCTCCGGAGCGCACCATCTAGCAGTTCCTCCTGTCTGCACGGTAGACGTTACCCTGAAGATCTGGGAGTCCGCAACTTTGGACAAGCCAAAGTCTGCAATGCACGCCCGTTGCGAAGATGTGATTAGAATATTGACCTGCAATATTTTACGTCGTCAGTGACAGTATGACGTTTTCAGAGGTTAGGTAAATAGACTTGCACTTTTGAGGTCACCGTGTACAATCTTTGAGGCATGTAGATAAGACAGTCCATTCGCGATATCGTGCATCAGCTGGAGATGGTCGACAGACTCCGATGGACGCCCTTGCAAGAAATCGGCGAGATTTCCATTCTCCATCCATGGAGACACTAGACAAATGCGTTCATGAGTGTCGTCGAGGTAGTATAAGCCGAGGCAAGGAAGGATGTTGGGATGTTCGAGCTGTCGCCAGATAATGGCCTCACGGAGGTACTCCTGCCAGCAACAAAGTAGATGTCAGTACTATTCATTATTTGCGTAAAAGTAAGGCGCACCTTGAGCAAACGCTTCATATCCTTCATGAGATAAACTTTGACCACTTTCAAGCAGACTAGCTGATCATCGACACCTTCAAGCCGCCCTTTCCAGATGTCACCAAACCCACCACCGTCAACGGGATGTTCTCCAAGTCTGGTCACGCCCCCAATCGTTAAGCAACTCGGGCAAAGGCCCGAGTTTTTCGACAGGCGAACCATCGTTTGGCATATTGAAGCTCGTAAGCTAGTCGAGATTGCTGGAGCATCGATTAGCTAGTTGAGGGTTGCGAGCTGTGAGCTGTAAACCGTCACTAGAAACGAAAGGTCCGTGCCTGCTGCAGCCAATCCAATGACGACTGTGCCTCAGTTCCTGTTTGCTCTAGTAGTCTTCGATAGGCTTGTTCGTTCCGGAATAGTAGTTGGAGAAGCCTCAACTCGTCTTCAACGCTATAGCTCATGAAAAGGCAAGTAAAAGCTGTCGAGCACGTGAAGGCCACAGCCCCGACTTGAAGAGGAAGTTCTGAGTGTCTGCGTCTATTCCACGAGCGCTTGAGTAATACGGAACACCGTTTGAAGGTTGACCACGTACCATAAACACCTAGAGCTGACGTCTCTCTGGATATTTGTTGGATAATAGTAGCGCAAGTGTAAGTGATTGAAACTGGACGCTCTGATAGTCTCCCCTAGGCAGACTCAATCGCTCGAGGCACGCTTGATATGAACGCTCTGAATGCTCGTGCTCGAAGTCTTCTCTAAAACTCGAGTTGATATTAGTTGTAACATACATATGAATTGTAGTCACTTACAAGAATACGCGCATCAACAAGTTATAAGAACTGTCTTGAAGGGCTGAGATTGCAAAATCCTGGAATTCAGATGGAGACGCATGGTGGTTTGAAGACAGGAAGTATTGCCCGAAAAGGAAGCTTCACTCGGGAGAATTCAAGACGCGAAGACGACTCGTTCTTTTTTTTTTTTTGGTCTCGTTGCATGACAGCTATTTCTATTATCCTAGGCCGCTCTGAGCTCTCGAAGTTGTGACGACTCTCACTCTACTACGTCTGCCTCAAGTTCTGCACCATATCCGGTTGCGATTACAGCAAGTGAGCGTGCTGGTCCAGCTTGGAGCTTCTTTGTCAGCATACACTGTCTTTCTAAAAAATTAAAACGGCCTACGATAATAGAAACAGCTGGAATACAAAGCTATCCTGCGGTGTCGTCAAGCGACTCAAATCTTTGCAGGAAACCTTCAAGTTTCCCGCAGGCCAGCGTCATGATCAACTGCAGGCTCATTTCCGGTACACGACAATACCACACGCTCCATATACCTCGTTTACTTGCAGTCTCCGGCTCGAGTAACGTATGTAATATGCCCTCCATGCATAAATGCATAATGGCTTAAAATCCTATACGAAAGCCACGTAGGCTACATTGCAGTACGTTCAACTATACTCGGTCGCGATCAAGGCTTAGATCGGGATTGGTCTAAAGCTTGAGTTAGAAAGAGACTCGAGTTGTAAGTAGTTCTGTCGGGGCTGCCGCCCCCTCCCATTCTTCGAGCTGTAGGCCCAGCCAAAATCTTCCATGAACTTGTGTAGGACTTGAAGGCTAGACCGTCGAGGTGTTTCTACGTATACAATGAAAGTTAGCCAACAATACGAAGCGTAAAGGTATGAGGCCCTACCAAATGGTTCAGAAAAAAAAACGTCCTCAGCGTCCTTTGACCAGAGATCAGGCAAAGAGAAAAGAAAACGGAGGTATGCATGTCGCCGTTCAAATTGTCGTCAACATCGTTTCCCACGGCATCGACGCGTTCTTTCACACCACGACCACTGCACTTTTGGCCAACTTGGTTGTTCTGATGCATCGCTGACCTCAAATGTCTCGGCGGTGGCCACCACCCCGAGTTCACGAAGGCCTGATGAGATGTAGGTAGTGACCTGTTCACCGTCTCTTTCCAGCTGAATCTCATAATCCAGCGACTCCAGGTCCATCCGCAGAGAGATGCAGTGACAACTTCGGAGGGGACAGCCTCATAGTAATGTGTAGGTTGCAGAAAGCTACCTCAAGGATCTACACCATTACACACACTCAATCTTTGAAAATATCACGAATCTGCTGTCTCTTTCGCTTCGGGGGTTTCAGCTGTCGCATTCTTCTTGGAGAACACCTCGCACATCCAAGTTGTGCATCGATCGGTCACTCACCAGGTTAATAATGATCGCTGTTCAAAAACGCATTGACATCCCTTGACGCACGAATTGTTCGTTGGCTCGCTGTGAGTACATACTCTACTTTTCGGAAATCTAATGGCGCTAATCTCCAGCGATATCTCTATTCCTGGTTCAGGTGACTTGAAGCACTAGTCCCTGACATGGATGTTTCCTCATCAAGTTCATGATACAGAACTTCTGTAACCGAATTACCGTACGTTGTAATTTTTTGATTCCGATACCATTAGTATGAACACATTGTTACCTTCGTAGGTACCGGCATCATGAACACAAGCTATACAAGCGCAGGTCGCTAATTCGCCTAGATCTATGATTCAAAGGAAAGGAAGGCATCCCAACGATACCAAACGATTCAGTAGGCGAGCGAGCATATGAACATGATCGAACTGTACCTGAATTACCGTAGCGATTAGCGTTCATTCTGGGGCTCCCGAAATACGCATCGTTATGCTTGGCAGCTTCTCTGACACGCCGATACCTCGTTTACTCAGCCATACTCTCCACCGAAGTGTCCGGCCTGAGCATGCTCAACGCATGTACTACGCCCTCTAATGGATAAAGTCTGCAAGATTCCGTTCACTTCGTTCTCCAGTGCTCATGCTCTACGCTCTCGCGAGGCCTATCGTATCCAGCACTTCCGCTGCCACGTCCAGCGACCCTGCAGCCTTTGATCCCATAACTGGTGAATGCATTGACATCAACAAATGTCGTACTACCAGTGAGATCGTCTGGAGCTGCCTCTCTGTGATATTTATCTGCACTTGGGTCGCTATTCATCCCAACATTCCAAAAGTGAAAAATCGAAAAGGGGAGCCATGGCATCCAGCAGTCGTGTTTTATCAAAACGTGGAATTGATGGTCATTGCGCTCCTTGTACCAGAGTTCATGGTCTTATGGGCGATGAGACAGCGAAAGAGGGCAAAGATGATTGGCAAGAAGTTCAAGGGTGTGTATCTACTTTGAGCACTGTTGTCGTAGCTGATGGTTTGTATTAGAGCACGGGTGGGGCATAACACATGGATTTTTTGTGATCATGGGAGGTTTTGCCCTCTACGATGGCGACAAGTTTTGCGGTTACCTCGGAGATGATCATGATGAGGGGGGGACGGATTGTGAGTACTGGGAGCGCATAAGCAAACGACATGCAAAGTTGCAAGAAGTTTTTGGGTGGCCGGAGAGGGAGAATGAGGTAACTCTATTAAAATTGTTGTCATCGTTACGTTGATACCAGTACTGAGCAGGAAAGGGAAGCAGACATTGTACAAGGTGCAACACTGGGATCTGATGGTGCACCAAAGACATTGTTGAACTCATCAAATCAAGAACAGAAGAACGAAGAAACGGTAGGTTTTGGTTCTACTACGGAACATTCATGTATTCATTTCAATCCGAAGCACACTACCCTACCCCGAGGACGCTGTCTCCTAGAATATCTTATTATCAATGGATACATCACCCTTACAGAAGACGAGATCAAGGACAGAAGCCACGCCGACGTTATCACGAAGAGCATCGCCGTCATCCAAACCACCTGGTTTATCCTCCATGTCATCGTTCGTGCAATGGAAGGACTGACCATCACGAGACTCGAGATCATTACCGTCGGCTTTGCCGTTCTTAACTTTGGCACGTATTTTCTATGGTGGAACAAGCCCCTCCGGGTCAGGCATCCAGTTCGAGTGTATTGGCGGCAGAAGGAGAGATCTACGATTGAGAAGGAAGAAGATAACAGGAGTTGGGTGGCAAAGACCTGGAGTACGTGCTGGGAGTGGGTTGGCGCAATCGTCGAATACCTTTCGCCCTTTGGCAATATACTGGTCCGACTGCTACTCCTTCCATTATGGATCCTGGTCCACATATTCATTGTATGCTCCCGAATCCTCACAGACAGGGATGACAATGCCCTCGTCATTCCAATCTCCTCTGGAATAGATGATGATCCTCTCCACCTTTACATTGCCGGCTATGGAATCGCAGCTCTCTTTGGCGCCATCCACTGCATTCCGTGGGTTTCCCGATTCCCGACACATACCGAACAAGTGCTCTGGCGGATATCAGCAGTTGCGGTTGCAGCTGCCCCTGTTCCAATGGCGCTCCTGCATGGGTATTACAGCAAGTTCAATCGTTCAGCAGGACACTCGATACGAGTGGCGTTCTTTATCGTCATGATTGTCCTTTGCTTTGCGTACGCCGTCTTACGGGTCGCTCTAATTGTCATTGCATTTATGACACTCCGAGACTTGTCTCCGAGCACATATCGAATCGTCCGATGGACCACTTTCATCCCTCACATAGGATGATTTAGGTATGTCTGCTTTTACTCGACAAACGACCTGGTTGGCTGATGTATTCCCCGTTGGTTACTGCCTTCTGTGGATTCGTTGTAACGACCGTGCAAATTCTGGTTCTATCTTGCTCCCCGGACCATGTATAATATGCTGTACATTTTATTGTCGTCGCCCCTATCTATGTTCCGTGTAACACGATCACCACAGTTCCTGTCTTGGTATCTATTGAAACGCCCGTATGCAAACCTGGCCTAAATATTTCGATTTGACGTACCTGAGATTTGTTAGCTTGAGCCATAGTAGACGAATGAGCAAAATCATATCAGACGTACAATGTTTGGATTGGTCGTGACTTACTTGGTGCGGGATGCTCAATGTTCTGCTGAGTAATAGATAATAGAGAGGGAAACGGAGAACGGGAAGCAGGAAATAGCGATAATAATATAATGACAAACACAACACAAAACACAGGAGATGGCGAAGCGAACAAAAAAAGAAGAACGTCTTTCTGTACGCATCATAGGGCAACACTCAACCCAGCGCTGGGCCACCTTTCCTCCATCTTCCATGCATCCTGTTGCTCGAGCTTTGTCCCACCAGCAGATATGGCTATCGGTATCGGCGGCGACCCTGCTGCTGAACCCCCATTCTGCTCGAGCACGCGTTGACATTCCGCTCCTCCTTCAGAACGCACTATCGACACTGTTCAGTACAAACACAGATCCTCGAACGCTTGAAACACTCACAGTGCCTGTTCAACGCATCCATCCTCGCAAATGGCTTCTGACATCCTTCGCACGTGAACGGTCTATAATTCGTATGGAGCTGTTCATGTCGCTTGCAATCATGCTGTCTGGCGAAACCCTTTCCACATCCAGGCCAACCGCAAATAAACGGCTTCTCTTCGTTGTGTGATCTTATATGGCCTATCCCAAGAAGCCCAATTAGCGCACGCTCATAAGACCCCAACAAGCCAAGAAACACACTCACCCTTCAAATTAAAACTCCTAGTAAACGTACTCCCACACCCCGGAACAGGACACACAAACGCCACTTCCTGATATCTCCTGCTATGGCTCGCTTTAGCCGTTCTTGTGTCGTCTGAAGGCAAATTCTCAGTGACCATCCTGTTCGCACTGTTTCCAGTAGAAACATCCGACTGCGAACCTTGACCTTGAAGAGATGAACCACCCATTCTGCCATGAGGCTCGACGTTTGGGCGCGGGTATGGTGTGGTCCTTACGCTCCTTCCACTAAAACCTCCACTGACCGTGATTGTTCTGTGAACAGAGCCCGCACTCACAGCTGGGGCCTCGGGAATGTAGTTCTGTCCCATTCCTATCCCTAATGAATTATATCCATTCCTGTTCGCGTTGGTGCTGGCGTGAAGATAGCCTCTGTCAGATACCTTGATCCGTCACAGTAGGACTCTTGACCGACCTTGATCCTGGGGTCACTCCACGGCGTTTATACCTATACGTGCCATCACTTTTAGTCCGGCGGAGGTCCAAGCTACCTTCTCCGTCATCACCATTAACATTGATTATTGGGAAACCCGAGTATGATGATGAGGTCGATATAGGAATTTGACTGGCCGTATCATCCATGATAGTCACGAGAGGTGAGGGAGGGAAACCTGGAAAAGAGATTGGTTGATAGGATAAGAATGTAGTCTGATAGGAAGGGGACAATTGGAAGTGACGAAGGCTTGAAAGCGCAACAGCCTTTACGTCCGAACAACCTGTAGCCTTTTGACTACTATCAATTCCGCGGCTTGAAGGTACTACTGACCCGTAATCGCCATAGACACTATCTCCAGAACGTTGAATCAAATCATGGGATGAAAGTTCATTGGACTGGATCTTGGCATCAGGCTCTTCAATGATATCCGCCGCCGCAAGAATCTCCAGTACTTCTTGATACTGGTGGCCCACCCACGTCAAGCGACTTATTATATTCCTTCGGAGCTCGATGAACAATTTGTCATCCCAGTCCTCTGCAGGAAGACTTTCGGCGGGGGGCAGACGCTGAAGTATATCTTCGGCGGTAGGCCGTAGGTTTGGGTCAGACTCCCAGCAAGAGCTCACTAACGACCACAGGTCATCAGGAATCCTGTCGTTCTCGGGTTTAGAAGGACGTTCCCCTCGCAGAACGGCAAGGACAATTGCCGGATCTCTCTTGAGCTCGTGAAAGGGAGGCAGTCCTGTAATTATCTGGCATAAACGTCAGGACAGTGCAGAAAGCAGAATGAAGCACGAACCTCATAAAACAGACATCCACACGAGTAGATATCACACTTTTTTGTTGCTGGTTCGCTGCTGTGTAGTTCCGGAGCGCACCATCTGGCGGTTCCCCCCACCTGCGCGGTAGTAGAGGTGACTCTAAAGATTTGGGAGTCTGCGACGCTGGACAAGCCAAAATCGGCAATGCAGGCTCGTTGCGACGACGTGATCAAAATGTTGACCTGTATCGAGTGCCGTCAGTATAAGACATTCAGGTCACAGCACCAACTCACACTTTTGAGATCTCCGTGTATGATCTTACAGTCGTGTAGGTAAGACAACCCGTTTGTGATATCGTGCATTAGCCGAAGATGGTCGATAGATTGTCGTGGACGTCCTTGCAGAAACTCGGAAAGATTCCCGTTGTCCATCCATGGTGAAACCAGACAAATACGTTGACGAGTATCGTCAAGATAGTATAGACCGAGACAAGGAAGAATGTTGGGGTGCTTGAGTTGTCGCCAGATAATTGCTTCACGGAGGTAATTCTGTCGGTAACGGGGCAAATGTCAGTGCTTCAAATCGACACGAGTTCCTATCAGTAGAGCGCACCTTTAACAGACGCTTAATATCCTTCATAAGATAAACCTTGACAACCTTCAGACAGACCAGCTGATCATCGACGCCCTCGAGTCTCCCTTTCCAGATGTCGCCAAACCCACCCCCATCAACTGGATGTTCTCCAAGCCTGGCCACGCCTTGTATTGTCAAACAGCTTGGGCAGAGTCCGGACTTTTTTGCAAGACGAACCATTGTTTGGCATATTGAAGCTCGTAGACCTGCCGAGATTCCTGGAGCGTCGATCAGCTGGTTGAGAGTTGTGAGCTGTGAATCTCGATCGCTCCAGAAGAACAATCTATACCTGTTGTAACCAATCCAATGTCGACTGAGCCTCGGTGCCTGTTTGTTCGAGTAGTCTTCGGTAGGCCTGTTCTTTCTGAAACAGCAACTGGAGGACCCTCAGCTCATCTTCGATGGTGTAGCTCATGAGAAAACGAGTGTTGCCAAGCACGTGGACCCACAGCCCCCAATCATTGAAAGTGTCTGCGTCTATTCCAGAGCGCTTCAGTACATCACAAAATCCGTTTAGGCATGGCGACGTACAGTAGGCATCTAGACCTGACATCTCTACGGAAATTCCTTGGATGATATGAATCACGTTCGACTCGAAAGCTGTAAGCTTGCCCAGGTTAGTACATCATAATACGCTTCAGCATGTACAAGATATGAATTCGGTGACAGCATAAGATGTCTACCTATAGTAGACCAGCATCAACGAGATGTCGAATCTAGATTTACTGCTGAGGATTGGGGTTGGCGTGCACATGACGGTTCAGACGGCAAAATACTGAGTTGCCTAAAAAGGAAGCGTGCCTACTCGCCAGTCCACTAATTGCATAAATACAAAAACTCTCTGTATTTCCCAACAAAATGGGTGGTCTATACGCTACAATTGACAGTTGTGTGAGGTAGTACACTTTACGCAGTTCCAACAAAAAAACCATATCAACAGAAAAAGAAAGGTAAAGTAGCGTTTAAAAGACAATTCAAATTGTACATGGGAGGTTGACGCAAAGGGTCATAATAGATAACAGAGAAGGAAACAGGAAGCAGGAAACAGAACAGCGATAATAATATAATAACAAACACAACACAAAACACGAGAGACGGCGAAGCGATCAAGAAAAAAGAGAAAAATGTCCTTCTATACACATCATAGCGCAACGCTCAACCCAGCGTTTGGCCACCCTTCTTCCATCTTCCATGATTCCTGTTGCTCGAGTTTTGTACCACCAGCAGACATGGTTATCGGTATCGGCAACGACTTGGCGGGCGCACTATCCTTGAGATTGTTACCATTCGACTGGCTCCTCGAGTTTGACCCCGAGCGTTTACTGTCTGGCGGCGACCCCGCTCCCGAACCCCCGTTCTGCTCGAGCACACGTTGACACTCTGCTCCTCCTTCAGAACGCACTATCGATACTATTCAGTACAAACCCAGAGATATGAAAGCACTTGAAACACTCACAATGCCTATTCAAAGCATCCATCCTCGCAAATGGCTTCTGACACCCTTCACACGTGAATGGTCTGTAGTTCGTATGAAGCTGTTCATGTCTCTTGCAATCATGCTGCCTCGCAAAGCCCTTTCCGCATCCCGGCCAATGACACACAAACGGTTTCTCCTCATTATGCGATCGTATATGACCTATCCCCAAGAACCCAATCAGCGCCCACTCAAAAAACCCCAAAAGGCCAAGAACACTCACCCTTCAAATTAAAGCTCCTTGTAAACGTACTCCCACACCCCGGAACCGGACACACAAACGTCGCTTCTTGTTTTCTCCTGCTATGACTAGCTTTAGCCGTTCTTCCCGTAGTCACATTCGGCTTGGTAACGATCAACGGAACACTGCTTCCACCGACTGTGACCGTTTGTACCGGCTGCGCACCACCACTAGGATTACCTGCACCGTACGCACCAGGTGCAGCGCCCATCCCAATCCCCGGCAATGGCATCCCACCGTAATTCATCGAAGGCATCCCAGGACCACCCATTGGCCCAGGTCCAAACAACGTATTCGGACCTGGTAGCCCTTGTTGTGGTTGTTGTCCTTGATGATGCAACAACGGCGTATTGGCACCTGAACCGCTCTGCGAGCGTTGATGCTGATGCTGAGGTTGGTGGTAGTCAGGCAACTCCCCAGTTCGGCCCCGGGGGCTGACGTTGGGCGAGGGATATGGACTGGCTCTGTGACTTCCAGCACCTTCGTCTTCCCAGTCACCTCGTCCGAGCCCGCGCTCACTTCTGCTACCACTCGAGGCTCGGCGGATGTGTCCAACAGAAGCTGGTCGGCGTATCGAGGTATTAGACATGTGGTCAAGTCCCATTCCAGCGCCCAAGTTGGGTAACTGAGATCCCATGAGGTTGAGTTGGTTGTTCGAACCAGGACCAGGATACGAATAACCCTGGCGCATGTCAGGACTCAAGAACTGTTGATTCCTCAACTGCTGCTGTTGACGAAGGAAATCATCTTGGTTGGGCGGGTACAACATATTACTGTTGTTGGCAGTAGCGTGATCCCCGTCGGACACGTTTATACCGGGAACTGGTAGGCCAAATCTATAGTCCTCGCTCCGACTCTGGCGGACATGACCGCGAGCTGGTCCTGCACCATCACTCCTGCTCCGACGTAATGCAGAGTTGTCAGGGCTAAGGAATCCGTTTCCACCGGTGGTAGTAGCGCTGGGGAATGTGAAGTGATTCATGTTGGCTAGGCCGCTGGGGCGACGAGAAGGCGGTGAAGAAGGGCTGACATCGTTCATGCTGACACCGCCGGCGGCGGGTGTGTCGTCGACGATGGCGGAATCGTCCATGAGAGATGATGAAGCGGTCGTATCCCAAGTTGGGGGTTCCAAGGCCCCGTCAGATTTAGAGCGGGTGTGGCGCGGGTTGCCTTGGGGAAAGAGGAAGGTTTGTCCTGATTTGGAAGAAGATCCTGGTTGCGTTGACGAGGATGTGGCTTGATGGGAAGGAGACGACTGACGGTCCATTGACTGAGGAGTCGGAGAAAGAGAGTGGTGTCTTTGTGGTTGGTTGTCCCAGGAATGAGAGCCGGGAGCGAGAGATGAGCCTATGACAAATCATAAGTATTAGTCTTGTTTTTAAACGGAAACGGAACAAGGCCAAAAGCAGACAGGTTGAATGTTTCACTTACCATTCCTGAATGGTAAACCTGATCCATCGTTGGTCATTGCGCCTCCACCGCTGATTGGAGTTGCAGGAACTATACGCAAGCTGGGACCTGAGCCGCCATTTTCACCGTCTCCGTCGGGCGCATTTATGGCGGGCGGCTGATTCGGAAAGCCTTCTTCCTCTGGCATGAGTAATCTAGGAGGACTCTGGGGTTTCTGCTGGATACCGAGGTGATTTGGAGATATGCTTCTCGAATTCGGCTGCTGCTGGTGCTGAGGAAATTGGGAGTTTCGAGGCGAATGATTGTCGACGACAGGTAATGATTCCGTAGGCCAGTTTGGAGACTGAAAAGACATTTCTCCGAACGATTGGGCTACAGACATACGGGGAGAAGGAGAGAGATGCTGAGGTGGAATATGTGGCGAAGGTGATAGATGATGGTGATGGTTTGAAGACACGGAAGAAGCTCTGGAACGAGGGTCGTTTGGAGCTTCATTACCACTATCGCCACCACCGTTTGAAGAAGCTGGAGAACCGTAATCACCATACGACTGGTGAATGTTCATGGAAGACGATTGAGTCGGATCGTAAGATGAAAGATAGTCCGTGTCGTTGAACATTAAAAGTGAATTTCCTGCAGGATTATCGTATTCTGAAGGATCGTATGCTGCTGTACCTGTACCGCCGGCGAAAAGACCGAAATTTGTGTTGTCACCGTCCTCGAAAGATAGTTCTGAATGTACCGAGTAAGGAGAATTGTTGTATGACCCAGCGTAAGAAGGAGTATGGGGAAGATGAGGGTCAGAGACAAAGTCGAAAGAGACTGGTGGTGAAGCTGGAACGAGTTCGATATCTTCACGGAAAGGGGACGTTTCGTGGTCCATTGGTCGATTCAAAAGTTCTGACGAGGCTGTGATTTTTGTCTGAGCGAGGCAGTGTGTTTGGCTTTATTTGCCCCAATTCGCTCGATTTGATGTCAATTTGCCCGGATCTGTGACATTCATTTTTACGCAGCTCTCTCTCGTCTTCCGACATTATCCACCGACTTGCAATTCTTGCTGACCCAGTTCCCTTGCCCTAGCGCTCAAGTCTCGCTTCAAATTCCCCCTTTCCAGTCTGATAACCGTCTCTGACAATTGTTGACATGTATCCTCTCACTTTTTGCGCTACTGACTCACCTCCCAATCTATTAAATTCCTGCTCTTTGACCATCTCACCTCCTTCCCCGCATAGCGCTTAGATCCAGCCAAGGCAGTGCTTCCAAGATGCACCAATCCCAGGGTCAGGTCCAAATGGCAGTGCTCGGCTATGTTTCCCGGAGAACGGAATGCGGAAAACGGACATGTCTAAAAACTGCCTCAAATGCTTCCTTTGGCTCCATGAGCTCGGAGATCTCGACATCTATTGGTCGAATCCGATTGTCGTGGCGACAAGCTGCCTCCACAAACCCGTTCGAATTGTACTTTACCGGTACAACAACCTATAGACTTTCGAATTTCCCGCTCTAGACTCTCTCTGACTGACTGACACTTGGTGCCAATTCCCGTTCATCATCAAGTTTCAGTCTGGCCCGCATCACACACATACCACACCAAACATTTGTCCTCACGAATCGCAATGGAGTTGGACTGTGTTATCTTTAGGCCACGTAGAAAGAAAAGGCATCACCGCCCACCCCGACCGACCGAACTTTCAATACATATACCGGTCTACTTCTTGACCCCGGGTCTCAAAGGAACACTAGCATCAAAATACGATGATCAACGTGGTTTCTCCATCCCAAGACTTCCCTGCACACATTGCACTTTCCCTGGATCTCCCGGTAATGGACATGGCATTCCTCGGATCCTTCGAGAATGTGACTACAAGTGATTCCATTCCGACTTGCCTCTCAAGCGCGTTGTTGATCAATAATATCCCTAGTAGATACCCAGCACGGGCATCCTACACCGCGACTCTATGGCCAAGAATCAAGACGTCCTGCAGAAAGTAACTAGGTATGTAATTAATCTTTTAATTAACGCTCCTCCACCTTGCTCACCAGTTCGCAGTCAAGCATGACGTCTCGGCCAGTGAATCTGATATTGATACTCAAGGAGGCAATGCTTTTGAGGCGGTGATAATGATAATGATGTCCTTCAAGGGCAACTCGAAGGGTCAACGCAGGCCATCGTGTGCACGATTAGTCTGAACCCCTCGTTAGTAATTACACCCTACAGAGAGATCCTAACGCCTCAACTTTGAAAATAGCTCTTACTCGTCGCTTGATTATCCCCAACAAGTCATCATCGTTTCTCGGGAATTGGGAGACCCAGTTGATACACCCCTCAAACCATTCGATCCCTATCCGAGTCCTAATAGCATATAATACATTGATAAAGGTCTCCCCAGCCTTTCCCTCTCAAGACTCGGCACTCACTCACGCATTGGTGGGAACTGATCCGCGATCTCATACGCCACGCCACGATCAAGTTACACTTACACTTACACCGCACCGCCTCTTCAATCATGATCTACCTGATGTCCATATATTGTTGAGGTATGATCTGGTATGAGTATGACTTTCTGATTCCCGCCAGCAGCAAAGGGAACCTGAAGCTGATCGGGGACTTCAGGTGTTTACTATTTTATATTCTGATTAGGCATTGGGGCCTGAAGGTTCGGGGATGTTATTTCTAGAATCGAATCTCAATAGGTACGTAGCAAGAAAGAATAGATGAATTATCAATACGAAACGACAAATGGCATTGACAGAAAAGCTTCTGAATCATCATTTGATGTGATACAAACCTCTGAATATCCACTAGCGTCACGCGTTGGGAGCACCACGAGGCTCACGATACCACCTAGGAAATCATCATTCTCATCAGGTCGTTGCCTTCTTCTCGCCTCATCGTCTCACACCTCATCTCATCGGAGAACCTCGTCGTCCTTCGATACGATATCATGATCACGCGAATCCGGAGAAGACCTTGGAGTCGTGCAATACATCATTGATGCAATGTGTCCTTGGGGATCCAGCATCCGAACAAACGCGTCAGTTTGGCGGCTAGAGGATCTATGTATCATGTATCATCGATTGATGACGATGGCGGGTATGGGTACACTATCTCGTCTCCGCTACGTACCAATGACGGACAACGGCCGCGGTGATTCCATCGCAAGCATCGACCACTCACCGTTGACGTTGACGTCGGCCACCAGATTGAACGTTGAACGTTGAAAACAGGTGGGAATCTGTAGAATTTAGAAACTCAAAGCTCAGTGGGAACATCACCGCGTTTCAGCACCTGATCTAAAGAAATCAGAATATCCATGCGGGAGCTATTGTGCCCCTTCAAACGTTCGTAAAAAATGAATCAGAAAAAGAACCAGGAAATTCACTGGATTATGATAATGTATTGGAGAGAGGTAGTGCTATTCTTAACCTTGTGCTCGAGCGTTTAACCTTCCGGTTAACCGATTGCTGGTGGTCAAAGGACATCACTGATGATTCTGCGACTGATTGCATGTTTTGAAATCCTGATATCCATGTGGGTGCGGGTGCGGATTCCAGTACTGAACAGGTCTGAGACCTGGGGAGTATCATCAGTTGAGAACGAGTTGTCTGGGGATCAAAGCTACCGGCGGTTTCGCCCTTTGGTCTGGATACGGGAAAGCCCGCGACCTCCAGGTAACGAGTTTCGGAAACGACACTGCTAAATGCAGAATAAAGACCAAGCTCGCTTATCACCTGCCCGGTGTAATGATCAAAGCGTTACTTGCGGATGCGAAACGAGGTTTTACAGGGTTTTACCGTTTCAACGAGGTCCGAGAAGGAATGATCAAAGCTATCGATAGATAAGCCTTCTGTGGTCTCTTGGATACCGAAAAGGATCAGCGAGGGCGTCTCAGAGGATAACTATTTTCGAGAACAAATGCAGAACAAGGACCCAAGGTCGCTTATCAACTCTCTGTATTGATCAAAGCGTTGCGATACATGGTCAACAAAAGATTCCTGCACGAGGTGACCTTCAGTAATGAGTCGATGGCATCATCAAATCACTTACTCTCAACTAGCTAGATCTCATATCGTTCCATCTGAAGGTTCACTGGAAGATCAACACGAACATCCGAGCCACGACTCATGGTACGAGCTAGATCTCTGATTTCCTTCAATTCAGAGGAACCGATGGTTGATGTGGTTAAGAAGGTGCTTGTACCGTCGGCGGTGGTGACCGGAACACCCAAGGCGCCTTTTTTAGTACCCTTGCCTAATCCCGTCGACGGAGTTCCTGTATCAATGACTGAGCAGGGCATCCCGGGTTTACAAAATGCTTTGTGGTTCTTCCAGTCCTAATGTAAAATGAGTTACGATAGGGTAGAGCAGAGTCGAGTGGAGACATACCGAAGTTTCTAGAAGGGAATATCATGTGCATGATTAGCCGCTGACAAGACTGAATCCAGGCGTAACTTACGACATCTAATTAGGAGAAGCTCAGCGAAAACTCAATCTCGAGACGAAGAAGACTTACTCTTTACTGCAGTAACTCGGCTTTTTATCTGGGTCACACTTTCCGCCACCTGTAAAGAGTCTTTAACAAACCGTTACGTTTGGAAGTGCAAACAAACACGAACATTGTTGTAACATCTTGCCACGATCTGCTTCCACACCGCATCCGACCGCAGCGCAACGATAACGATTCGGCATAGCCAAACGTTTCTCTTGACCCATGGCCAACTCTGCCTTGTATTCCGCCTGGCGTTTCTCCCGGGCTTCCCATACCTTCTCGTACATATGTCTGAGCACAGGAAGGTCTCCCATTTCTACCCGTTTGTGTATTTCCTTCTCGGCAAAAAAGATAACGGCTGGAGATGGGCGGCCATCCGAATGAATGAGGGCCTGGGAAGCATGATGTGCAGCGAGATATAGGTTACGATTTCTGAGATCTGGCGACTTGAGATGCCAGTCCATGAGAAGAACATGTGCGATGGATCTTGTAACGTGAGCAGCAGATGGGTTTGTTGCGGTCTTGATGAAGTATTTCCAAGCGCCGCGACGATCTGGATCACAATCGATACCGGCTTGAAGTCTAACAATAACTCTGCAATGAGTACATCGGCGATATCCAAAGGCGCGAACATACCTGAGCGCAAAGTCCAACTGTGACTCGGGAACTCCCCTATCAGCCTCTTCCTCGACCATTGGAGTGGGTTTGGAATGGAACAGGCGTCTCAACTTGTCCATTTCTTCGTCTAGCTTGTGATCTAGCTTGCTGAGCGAGATGGCAGGACGAGCGTTGAGAAGAGAGTGCATATACTCCAACAACCTCTGCACGGACTCGTCGAAGGGGTCCTCTTCGGGTCGTCGAGCCTTTAGGTTACATGAACGGAAGTTGTGAAAACCGATGGATTCGGGGGTGTCTAACAGTTGAGTGACCTTTTCCGTTGCGCCGAATTGCTTCTTTAGATCCTTGAAAGTCGCTTCAAAGTGACCTTGAGCGAAAGAGATTAGGTATTTGTATTCGATTCTAGAACGCTCCTGTCCAATGCCCAGCTTTCGAAGTTCTGCGCCGACTGCTTGAGCCAGACTACGGTCATCTGTGGACAATGAACCAGACGGTCCAAAGGGGAAGACATCAGTTCCACCAAGATGCTGTTTGAACGCGTGAATGAGGGCCTTTGCGACTTCTGGTGCAGCCTCTGACGCGATTTCAGGGAAAAATTTAATGCCACTGGTTTGTTTATCAAGACCAACGGGAAGGCGTTCTACGTGTTTCTTGATTCCTGTCATGTTCACGATGAACAGAACATGACAAGGATTTGGTTCGATTGGGATATATCTGGCATCGAAATGCCATCTCGTTGCGTCTGAGGCTTTTGGGGACATCAAAGAAGAACGTTTGAATGTGGCTGTCCAGTGTAACAACGTGCTGCTGAGTAAGTGGCTCGGCACGAAGTGGGACACCGAAGTCCGACAAAAACTCCGATTAGACTCAAATTTTCCTTTCTTTGGGAGCATCGATATGAGATTGTTCGAGGAAAGATCCTTGTGAGTCATGTTGGTGGCTTGGTGGAAAGATCAAAGTATGATCATACAACAGATTCATCATTCAACCATCATTTTATGATATGATACCGCGTCGGCGCTGGAAATTCAAACCCCGAACATCAGTTGCAATAAAGTGGCCGCCGCCTAACCGCCATCTTTCTCTTGCTACAACCTGCTCTCTGTTTCGATGACACGGCTATCGTCCGACAAAACTTTGACAGACGTCAATGAAGAGTCAAACGATTCGACGCTTCATGAGCTCAATGCTCTAGATGGTCCCATTTCTGAGTCCAATGACAATCTCATGGTACGTATTCTACCCCCATGTGTAGAACGACGAATTTCTTTTTAACACCCAACTCTTTGATCAGACACCTACAGAGCTTTACCTACTATTCTGGGATTCTCTCCGTCTCTCTGCTGCGCCCGTTTGGGACTCGGAACCCAGGTCGGACGCTCCTGACAGAGTCTTGGACACAGTACTAGACCTTGCACTCCCTTCACACTCCGGAGTTATTGTAGACTCGGAGAATCCGATTCTGGAGGATGGCCATGGTCAACCAGAAGGCGAGGACACACCGTTTATGGTCGATGAAACTCATCCCACAACCTCGACTCAGGTACGGAAGGTTCCGGCTCAAACTCACTGAAACCAAGTCACATATCCATCTCAGATGATTATACGTCGCCAATCGATTACCGTAGCTCCTGCGTCTAATACACGATCAATTTCCACAGAAACAGAGACAGCGACAGCGAATCATAGACCGCCAAACGATTCGTCGCATTATCAGCGTGATGCCATTGCGAATGGACACAGGTGGGAGACAGATCCACCCCCTGTTTATTCGGAACGTTGGTACTCGGGCCACTCGGACACTGCATCCTCGCCTGTTTCTCCAAACATACCTGAATCACCGATTGCCACAACGTTGAACAATGGGAGGGCATCATATCACAATAAATACGACTACTACGATATCCCTGATAACTGTGGCAATACACTTCGCGAGCTCCTCGAGCATCCCGATGCGGATCTACACATAGAGCAGGAGCCCACCTGGGACTACTACTTGACTGCCGGGCCTACCGATGGGGATTCCCCTCATCTCGGTCAGAACGAGGATTCTATTCTTCACTCTACTGCATTTCAGCACTGGAAACTCTCTGACGAGGATATTCATTGTGCTCTATTGTGTGGCACAGTCGCTGGTGATTCAGTCGAACGGCTGAACGTGGACAATGTATATCAGCGACACGAATATCCTGCCCCGCCGAGAATCGTGACGAAGGTGGAGGAGACCAATGACTGGCCAATCAGTGGTGATTGGACTCGTACAAATGCTCTCCCGGATTTGAAAGGCTCGAATGAACCCGTCGATGATACAGCTTTGCCTGCAGTAGCAATGGGGCCGATAGAACCTACTAGGATTCATCCAGTGGGCTCTCACGCTCTCTCGGACGCTTCAATGAGACGACGCGAGAGAATTGCGAGCTACTCTTGTATCCTTTGTTTTGCCACCTTTACCGCGAAACATAATCTAAAGAGTGAGTGTTCCTAGGTATCCTTCCGAGCGGGTATTTACAATCACACCCTGTCCGACTAGATCATATGAATTCACATAGAGTAATCCGTCCTCACATGTGCCAGGATTGTCATCGCACATTTGGGACCAAGCATGTGTTGACTAGGCACGAAGGAACCTGTACATTCTTTCGTAACCGTCGACGCGGGCACTGGAATGCATCCCGTTGATATGCCGAAATACGGTGCTTGTTGTATCGTAGAATGAAAATTGAAGGCCTCATCAGTACGAGCGACCGTAAAAGTTCCCGACGCACTACTGTGACTACATTGCATCGGACAGACGACTCGCCGCTGGAGGATAACCATATTGGCCTGTCTAAGTAGCTCAGATAAGGAATAGCTAACTTGTTTACAAAGATATTTCTGCTTCAACATCTGAAATAGCATTGGGCCGAGTTCAGCAAGTTCTACACCACCTGCATGGTTCTTGGCTTTGTCCGACCATACTAACATTATGTTTTCCGTTGAGAGGGTAGTGTATGGATGAGACTGAAATGGACAAAACGAAACACTGAAAGGCAGGAAGCTTTGTTTACTATTTCTAATATTGCTGTAGAGTCGACGTTAGTGCAATTAGTCAAAGTAGCAAAGACCACGCACCATCGGTATAGAGTAGATGTCGTTCCCTGTATTTAAACACTATGAAAGCAAGGTGCAGCACTGAGTACTGCGAAGACAGACTTGCAACTCTGGCAGTCTTTACATTAATTCAGCGACTACATACAGCCAAGAGAACCCGGGAAGATACAGCGTTAAACGCACAAAATACAAAATAATTAACTACGTATAGATCATGACAATGTGAAGGTGAGCCTGTAAAAGTGAGGGTATACATCGAAACCCATAGAGTGATGGCGGTAGTAATACATTGAGTTGCTTATGATTGAACAATAAATATCAATCCAAGTGTTTCGCAAGAACGACAACAATGAGATGACGAAGAATGAGAAAGCAAAGCACGGTGGACGATATATGTGAGCGGAACGAAACGAGTTCATGATTGAAGGACGAAGAGAACGAAAACATCCAAAGATTGAATCATGATGGTCCGTGTGGTGGGTTTTGTGAGAACTGGAGTCTTTTCCGAGGACCTGAGTTGGCATCATCGGATCTCGGGCGTTTATTCCCGCCTCCAAGTGCATTAGACGCCCAGCTCCACATGGACGGTGTTGTACCCATGATCATGCCAGGAGTGCTGGGAGGAGGCATTGACTGGGATCCTGAAGGCATCTGGGATTGCGAGATACCTCTGGAGAACGGCATGCCCATTCCGCTGGGGCCCATAGACGAAGGCGAGCCACTAGAATGGGGAAAACTACCTCGACCCATTGAATATGTAGCCTGCGTGGGCGTGGTAGCGATTGACGGGGACTGTAAAGGTGAGCTGAGATGATGATCTGCATCGTTTGGTTGCAGGAAATACAGCTCAATCGTCGGCTTGTGGTGGTGGTGTGACCGAGACGTGGTGCGATGCGATACGTTTGGAGAGGTTGGGTTGGAATGAACAAGGGATTCTATTGACATCTGGATTTCATCTGACGCATTTCCTGATGTTGCTAAGGAGCTTCTAGGAGGTTTCTTTTTGTACTATATGAAGGACTCAGGGATGTCATTCAAGGAAACAAGGTGCACTCACTGTTTCTAGTTCGGGTTTGCCACGCCACTTGGCTATCGCCTCGCAGAATCGAACTGCTGCACGTTCAACTGGTTCTGCCGGATACTGCCAGGCTAGGTCTTCCATATGTGTTGACAGATCAGGCGTTGACTCTGGTATATCGTAGAACTTCAAAGCAAATCAGCCATTGATATTCATGAAGATAGATGGGTATCTAACCTTTCTAAGTCTGTCATCCATCTCGACCTCGTACTCTTCTTCGGCATGCGTCTTCCTTAGCGATGCTCCGGCTCTGAGCGTGGGGAACAGCATCTTCACGGAGTCCAGGAGACTCGGCAACTCATCCGGTTCGAATTCTTCAAATTCGTCATCAGGGTCTTCGATTTCAAAATCGAGCTCCCCAAGACCCAGTCCCACGGTCAACAAGCATTCTACCGCGTCTGAGCCTCTCCATCCACCACTCAGGTACCCCTGCAAGGCAGCACGGGTAAGCAAACCCATGAGGAGGAGGTACCACTCTCTAGAAGGTCTGAGGGCGTGCCCATACAGCCTATCCTGCGCTTGCGCCGAAGAAGAAGCGTGAGATCGACTCGGTGACCCCACGTCGCCGCTCTCTCTCAACGCTTTGGGTGACTGGGGCGATCCATGTTCCGAAGGTGATGGTTCCACAAGAGCACCTTCTACCTCTTTCGCCTCTCGAACTTCTCGACCCAACTCAGCTGCGACCAACGCAGACAGTCGCAGAAACCTTGGTATGAGTTCAGACAACTTGGTGTTCCCTGAACCACACCCCATTGTACCATCATCTGTAGTTTCTCCAAGAGGCTTTCGCCGTAGTACACTTCCATTTATTGCAGACCTTAATAGACCAGATCCAATACCACTGCCATCTTGCCAACCGGTGATACCGCCCCCGTCAGGAGCAATACCGATCGGGGTACCTTTCCAAGAATTCCATGTCGAGCCACTTCCATTGGCGACAGAACCACCCCCGCCTGGAAGACCGAACGAGCTAGTCGAAGTAGCCCTTCCTCGTGCAGTGCCTCCGCCTACTGGGGGCCGAGCGCCAGATTTGGCCTCAACGCAGATCTCGCACCCGGTGTGCAGATGTCTAGGGCATCGGAATGCGGGAGGCGAGTTGGCGGTGTCAGGATCGGCTCCTGCATTGTATAATGAACGGGTACGGGATCCTGGCTTTAATGGTCTTTTGATATGAGTTCGATGGCTTTGATTACGGCTGGAAGAGGCGGGTGAGTGGCCACTTGATCGTGTGGCCTGATAGGAATGGATCAGTATATATTTGGTTTCTTGAATGACAGCCCTTACATTTGATCCTGAAGATGGTTGACCATATGAATGATTCGACGATACGTTATCCATGGGTCTGTTCCGATGCGACGCTGAATACGCTGATATTGGTGCTAAGGTAGTGAGTGCTTCGGGAAGATAAGACGATGGTGGTACAGAAGACGAATCGTTGGACCCGTCACCATGAGAAGAATTCGAACGAGCAATGGAAGGTGAGCTCGTTGAGTGGCGTCGATGCCTGAAAGGCTGCGGAGGAGACTGGCGAGCAAAGAGGTCATTGATGACTGTGCCCAACGCAAGCCGTAAACGGACTCCATTAGGGAGTGTATGGGGATGTTTAGGTTTTTGACCAGATGGCAATATTTGGGGGGACGATGCATCGGAGAGGTCATCTTCAATGATCGGGTGGACCGGGGGTAACTGAACAAGCATCGATGTAACGACTTTCTCTAATCCCTCTGCACGAAGTCTGAGACTTCTAGCAAGAGGAAGATCTTGTTTGGCCAGTCTCGAATCTTCGTCCTCATCGTGCGGGGCATTCCGGCCCTTGAGCGTTTCAACGTCTTCACCATCGCTGTCGATTTCCTCCTCTTCTTCATAATTCTCCGGTCTGTGTCGATGTTTATAGTTTGAAGAAGATGGACCGCCCGTACGGTCAGTCATGCCGAGCTCTGCTCTCGCCTGAGCGAACCGAGTCCGTCCTAACAAAGGCAAGAAGAGTAATAAGGTCAGCTTAGATTCTCGCATAGATTCCGGAATATTAGACACACCGTGAACCCAAAGCATATGATCTATAATGAGCGTTCGAGTGCTTTTTTCTCTGGGAGGAATGGAATGAAGGTGGTGAGCATGTTTATGAGCAGGAACCTTGAAAGTGGTATTGGAGGATGAACTGGCTCCGGAATTACTGGAAAAGTTTGACTGGGCATGAAAGTTGTTCGCCGTCGAGGATAAGCTAGAGACAACTTGCTCGATGTTGAAATGAGAGCCATGTTGACCTGGATTCGAGGCAAAGGTCGCCTGAGCCATGATGGTAGAAGAAAAAGTGTATTGATCTACAACAAAGTATATACTGATTCCGATTTTCCCCTAATTGCCTCACGTAACCTTGTTCTTTGCCGACTCACGTTTCGGATGTTACTCCCATGGTTCCTTTTCTCCCCCAGTATCGATATATCTTGGTTCACATATCTCTTCAAGTGTCTTCCCCTTGTTGACCTTGAAGAAAAAACTTCTATCATGGAAGAAATCCTTGAATGGTATCCGAGGATCGACGCTGACAGACCTCAGTAAAAGAAGGTGATCCGTAACCGTGGCTGGGACAAGATGGACATTCAATGTCAACGTTGATGGGCTTGCTTGTGCAGTGTGGAGAACAAAAGTTGCTGGAGAAATTTCACGATGAGCAGTTCAAACAGGAGTGCGTAACAACGACTTTGCTCACAAAAATTGTTCTCACCCCCATTTCTCTTAGTATGTATCCTGTATACATCATGCATGGTATTAAATTCATCGAGATGATTGGAGTGTTGTTCATATGGGAAATGTCCCCTACGACGGAACGCTACAGACGCCATATACTCTTGTAGAAGAGTGTAGTTGCACTAGCACTACGTCCACCAACTCTAACGCCCTGCTATAACCAGGCTCTAGTCGTACATATCAAGCAATGAAGAGAACATTTCATCCCTGCGGTAACTCGTTTACTGTTCAAGAACCTGGTTGGCCTGCCCCAAGATGGTTGTGTGCCGTTCTATATTATTATTTTGTGTAGGCATATGAAACACGCAGATCGAAACCGAGAATGAGAAGATCCGGAATTGTTTGGTACTCTGGGCAATACCTTACAGCCTAATGCAGTCGCTTTGGATGCACTCGAGATCCCTGGAACACGTATCCACAGGTTCCTCTGTGTCTATTCAGTACATGTTTGGTACCGAATGATCGAAAACAGCCCTCGCATTCGTATGGTCGAATGCCTTCGTGCGAATTGAGGTGATCTAAAGGAATATCTACGTAAGTAAATGTATCGTCAGTACATAGCAAACACTTGCTTTTCAAATTATGCTTCGCAGTAAATGTAGAACCACAGTATTTGCATCGATAACTAGCATCTCTCTCTCGTCGTTTCATGGAAGCCTGCGAAAGAGCTTCGGAACCCACTGGACGGATGGTATTCCCAGTTTCCAATGATGGGTTATACTGCTGAGGACCATGGTGCACCATCTCCGGTACACGAGAGGTGAAATCCAGAGCCATATCACTGGCCAATCCTTTCATCTCTGGAGTAGAACCAATCAGAGCACTTGTGTCAGCCCAACTACCACTGATTGGCAGGTCACTGGTTTCCTCCACCTTCGTCACGATTCTCGGGGGTGCGGGATATTGGCAACGATATGCACTCTCCATGTCCAGGCATTCAATTGAATCAGCGACGTTGCTGGATGGGGCATGACACAACTCAACGGAAGGATTCCAGTGACTCGTTGTCTGCAGGCCAGCAGAGTGAAAAATGGAGTCCTCAATCCGACTGAGATGAGGTGGATCCCCGTCACTGGGCCCGGCAGTCAAATACATGTCCCATAAATCGGGTTCATGCTCTACGTGCAAATCCGCACCGGGATGGTCGAGAAGCTCGTGCAGCATGTTACAGTTATCAGAGATACTGTAATTGTGCAGGTTGTGATATGATGCTCTACCATCGTTCACTGATGTGGAAATTGGTGATTCAGGCATGTCCGGAGAAACAGGCGAGGATGTGTCCGAGTAGCCCGAATGCCAACGCTCCGATGGAACTGGGTTTGTATTCCACTGGTGCCCATCCGCAGCATCACGCTGGTACGACGAAGTTTCTGATGCTCTATGATTCGCTGTCGCTGTTTCGATAGGAATCGGGCGTGACACCGACATAGAGTTCACAGCAATCGAAAGGTGGTGTATAATCGTCTGAGAGGTATGCGAGACGTTTTCAGCGACGTTAAGCTGAAGTTGAAGTTGTCGCACCTTTGAGGTAGATTGGGATAATGCCCTATTGTCCCACCGTCCTCCAAAGTCATCCTGTTTTATGTGATTCCTTCAAGTTGCTGTTATACCCGCTGTATGCCAGTGAATGCGCATTAGACCGTTCAAGAGACGCTGTAGGCCAGCTGTAGGCTAACAAGATCATTCAGCCAGACTCGGCGAAATGACTTGTCGAGAGGCTTACCATTGACACCTTCTATGTATCAGCATCACACACATCCACAGCGCCCAGTATGCTGTTGAGGGAATCTTGCTTCTGTTTCCGGATGAAAGTGCGAGGATCGGATCCTTACCGCGGGCTACAGCTGATTTTAGGCTTAATTCCCAGCACTTCAGAGTCAAGGCAAGAAGCGCAGACTGAGGGAATCAAATCAAAGCATTCGTTCGTTTGCACAGACGGCTACGTAACCAACCGGGCTGTCCGGTCCGGTTCTGCTTGGGTACTTTACTACAAAAGGAAAGAACACGAAAGAAGGGGTATCTAGAAACAACGGGTATTCTGATACTATAAAAGTTTTAAAAAATATTTCGAGCTTATAAGTAGAGGGGCTCAAACAGTAGGATGGATCTTTCTTGTATGACGAGTGAGGTCTGACTGAGACCTGAATTTACTTTCGCACTGCTGACATGGGAAAGGTCTCTCTCCATTGTGCGAACGTACATGATCTATACAGGGCGAGTTAACGTTGCTTCAACGTCAAGGAATGAACCTACATACAGGCAAGATTATGGGGTGCGGTGAACCTTTTATCGCAGTTAGGCACTTTGCAACTAAAGCTCGCCGCCTTCTTCCTAGTAGGTCTATTGGCCTGATTCGACGAGCTGACCTGAGGGGGAAGAGGATGTGATGTTGAAGAGGCACCTGCTGTTTGGAGATGCTGCGGATGGGCATGCTGTCCTGGGAACATGGTTTGTTGAGAAGTGCTGTCGCGATAATACATTGATTCGTTCAGGCTGGGATCGTAATGATGACCTGTATAGTTCGGGATCTGTGCTGTGTGCAATGTTGGATGCTCCATCGTGCCCAGCATGGCCCTTGGATCCATCAGCTGAGGCAGGTATGCCGTCTGGGGGGATGGCTGAACGGTGGTGGGATGTGGATAGAAAGATCGAGAAGGTCGAGGGCTGAACCCGGCCACCAACTTGCCATCCGCATCGAACCTTTGAGAGAAATCGATCAACACTGTCACAGTAGGGGACGCAATAAACACTAAAATTTACCAGCGATGTGAGCACGAAGCCGGATGGCACTCGCAGGCTATAACGTTGTAAGCAATTATATATAGAGACGAACGCCAGCGCTCACGTAGTGGTTTGTCCAGTGGCAACACTGGTCGATTGGCGCCTTGAGAACCTTTGCCGTCACTATTGATTGAAAAACGCGAGGAGAATCAGCCGATAAACGCCAGTTCCGAAGCTAGAGATATCTACACATACCTTTCCATGAATATAGATGGAAGAGAAGAGACGGAACGAAACTCAGCGAGCTCCAATAAATATAGAATGCTGTGCATTTTTGCTGTTTTTTGTTTTCGTCAGGAAGTAGCACGAATATAAGAATTTCTTATACCACCCCAAGCCTGTGGAGATTCAACGGATCCCGATCCCTAATCCTGGCATAGTGGAGACCAAAAAGTAGAGCATCCTTCACATCAGGGTCGAGGATAGCGATGCTTCTCCACCGGCGGAAGTGTTTGATAAATGGAACCACCTAGCGGGTCGACGAATAATCCGAACAATCCGATATTCCATGACAGGAACAGGTATGAATTCCTAGGTATGGTACAAGTGCAATATCACCCAGCAAACAGAAATCCACAGCGTGACGAGGCAACAGATCGGCTAGCAAAGACGCGACTTGCAGCGTTTCTCGTGCCTCTTGCAGTCACTCTTCGTACCGAAACCGCGCTGACATGATTCACAAGTATACGGCCGTACTCCAAGGTGAGCACGGATGTGGCCTGCATCGTTCTGCATGAGATGACCAAACGGAATACAAGGAGACGGGCAAACTCACTTTGGAGATTGTGACTGCTGGTGAAGGTACTATCGCAAAAGGAACAGCGATAAGACGCTCGCCTTCCTGGTACTCTTCGGGCTGTAGACGCTGCACGGACGCCAAGCGTCGCTATTACAGGGCGAACAAGTTTTGTTGGCTGCTGCGTAATAGCGCCGGCGCCGTTCTGAAGACACTCGTGCGAGTCATATGACGATGAGTGTGCAGCAGCTGTAGAATGAGGCGGATAGTCCTCTGAACGGATAGATGCCACATGCTCGCTGGCTTGATCAGGATGGGAAACAGCGGGGGGTGAGTATTCTGTCGGTCTGAAGCTGTCGCCGATCCGCGTAAATCGAGCCTGAGTCCCAAATAATCGAGGCCAAGAATGGGTATAAAGTATTGGAGGCGTTGATGTGGGCGGGAAGAACTGAGGGTCGAGGTCGCATGTGAATGATGAGTCAAACGAAGGGCCTCCTACATCCGTACCAGGAGCGGTGTGGCAAGGCGGTTGCTTCTGCGTGGCTGAGCATGGAAAATGTGCTGTTGGGAGGTACTGCTGTGCTTCCGTGGAACCTCCTGGTCGACAATGATAAGCGAAGCAGATGTCCCGTCCGGGGTCTTGAGATGTAGTCTGATATGGGAATTGGCGTTGGATATAGTCCGATCCATCGCTGCCGGTAAGAGATATAGCCAGTTCAGGAAGAAGAAACTCGTCTTCTTGCAGTGCCACAAGTCAATGAGAATGAACAGGAACGCCGGAAGGTAACGCTCACCACCGATAAATCCATGCCCCGAAATCCGCCCCTCGGTGTTTGGTGAATCCTTCGAGAGCTGCTCGTATTTGCCTCTGTGATGGTCCAAACTTAGCTCCAGCACTGCTGTCAATGATTAGGCCCTTACCCCATGACGGAAACCTGTTCTAATCTGCGATGACGAGGCTCGTCAAAAGAGGGGTTTTCCATGAGGTGGATACAAGGAATGAGAAATTTGAGAGGTAGAGGCTCTGACAGGGTGTCGCGAAATGGACAAATGATGGAAAACATTGGATCGAGTTCTTTGCGAATTCCACCACGCATGTTCCTTCAACATGAAGGTAATGTTGGATAGTCACAGCCGCGGTCTTCTTTAAGAAACAGGAAAGAGTGGATCCCATCTCTGGTTCCGACCAAATCGCGGCCCGTAACGAGAAGCCAGCTTCGAACATATCACGTTGGCCGACGACATTGCATGCACGCTTGGGCCATGCGGTTTTCTGGCTTTGCAGACACAGAACGACTACCGCAAGTCCCCCAAGACCACGAGGAGTCATGCCAGATGCATGGAATCATCGACTGCCCGCAACAGCCGAGCCCTACTCTGGTTGCTTGCAGTCGCGCGGAGCTGGGGAGAAAAACATGGCAAGGGGGGACAACCCATCGAACCATGGCTTATTATACAGCCTGGAAGGACGGAATTCTTCGTGCGACGAGAAGTACATCATCTAATTCTCCGAAACCTTGTTGAAGAGTCGATGGAACATTTTTCAGATTGGACTTGCATTTGCCATTCCCATGACTCGAGCTGAAGATAAAATCAACAATACAACACATTCCACCCAATAATCACTTTACCGGAGAGGAGAGATGCCCATACGCTGGGCTGGATGTCAGAGCACCCGAAACACCGACGAAGGCAGGAAGGCTCGCTGCTTGATCCCATCTATGGGGCAGGATAAACCTTACTGCTTGCGCTGTCCCATCTGTCCGTATAACCATGGTTCCCCGAGCCCCTAGAACATTATGGTGCGTACTTTCCACCTATATCGGGAGGTCGTTCCGTCATCCTGAACTTTAAAGTATCTCGGCGGAAACATTCGCAGCCGACAGAACTTTAAAAAAAGTACACGGGTCAGAAACCCCGCGTCATCCACTGCTAGAACAGATACCGACGAGGGAGAAGTTGCTTTGCACGAATATGCATACCAAAGGCATAACAGACTCCAGTTCGCTCTTGAACTAGGACGCCAAGTGGCTGACAACGTCGCAAAAACATTGGACGCTGTCACATGCATTTGATTCATTGTCTGCGAATGTTCGGGGAAGGTGGGCATTCAGGAAGGAGTTTCATGAAGCTCTTAGCGAACGGAAGCTCGATAAAAGTCTATCTGTGTCACCGAGGCCAAAGGAACGAAAATGTTGCGCGATCTTCGAGGTGAGCACCGGGGCTTTTCATCAAGGCTTTCCACATTCATGCATATCGCGGCCC
This sequence comes from Paramarasmius palmivorus, assembly GCA_037176845.1. NCBI lineage: Eukaryota > Fungi > Basidiomycota > Agaricomycetes > Agaricales > Marasmiaceae > Paramarasmius > Paramarasmius palmivorus. Next base: position 97,768 of record JAYKXP010000070.1, on the reverse strand, counting down.
CTACAAATGTTGTTCCTGCATATTTAGATGTCGTCAAGATCTCCACATTTCGGGCTGCAGGAAGTGGAGGAGGCCGTCTAGTGCTCAGTAAGCTTGCTTGGTAAACATTGAAAGGAACTCACCAACGTGTATTGTAGGTTGTACCGATAAAAGAATTTCTCTCCAGAAGTACGCCTCGACACAGTCCTGCAGAGCGGCGGCTGCCGCCGTAGAAACCGGAAGAGCGTACTGTTTGGGTATTCCACTAAATACCCCCTTCCAATTTTGTTCCCTTTCTTAAAACTACGCTCCATGGATGATCTGTAACATCTGAGAGCGTTCAGGACGGTAGAGCAGGCTGAAGGAGTCAGGAGTCGGAAGCAGTCGTGAGAGGCCCAGTACAACAATGCGGTACTTGAAGGTGAACTCTGAGTCTCGAGTCGCTGTATGTGTAGGGCTGATGGCTGGAATGCAGGATAACCGATTTTTGATAGGACGTCATGGAAGGTTAGAGATAGAGTTTTGTGTCTTTCTGTGGCCGCAAAGTTGACCTTGACGTTGTAGCCAAGGAGGAGAAAGAACGAAGTATCAAGGTAGTCATTCAAGGTAGCGAAGCTGAGTTCGAAAATTTTCTCTCCTGAACCACGACCATTTTTGCCAGCTGTCCTTTGTCGTTTTTGCACTTTCTGTCATCTGTCATGAGAAAGGTGTTTGCTACAGTCATATTGTTTGTGTGTAGTCCAATTAGAGAACTTACATAGTGGGTTAGAGGTGCATCACCTTATTCAGATCCTAGTAGACATTGACCGGTTCTCAATTCAGATTGCCTACACAATCTACTTTCATAGTACATGTCATTATCTAGACATCCAAACTCCATATAGAAAGAGACGATATTTGTGTTAAATCTTAAGGTTCAAACTTCATCGACATCGAACTAGCGCAAAAAGCAGCAGCGTCGCCAGTCAACACCGGTTTTGCAACGGACGATTGATCGGAAAATGGCATAGAGCGGAAGATTGCTCCTGCACATACATATCCAGTCGTAGTGGGGGATCGAACCACAGAGTGTTGACGAAAAGTACTTATGAAGTTATATCGGGCTCTACTTAAGATGTCCAAAGTCCCACTGCCGCGGGCGACAGTAAGGGTGACATTCATGTTCAATGACAGTTCATGGTGCGAACTTTATGTTCCTTCAACCAAACGTGCTCACGGCCACACCACAGCAATACCAAACATAGCAAACGAAGCTTCCTGCCACGATATCATCATTAACCCATTCTTTTCAGTGTCTCAGAAAAGATAAAACACGGAGGTAGTCAAACAAAGCCCAAGAGTACTTTACTAGTTAGCCGTTTATGTTGTCTCTACGATACAATGTAGTGCATCACCAATGAGAAGATTTACGTTCGTTCGTACCGACGGAGTTTTCTGTATCAAGTAGACACCATGTCTTAAGATATTACAGGGATGTTACTTATGATCATCTACTACCGTACCGGTAGCGGAAGAGCATACAAGTGCCCTCATGTCTAGTCAACACATGCTTGGTCCCGAACGCACGACGACAACCCTGACACTTGTGAGGACGAATTCCTATGTGCGAATTGAGGTGATCTAGTTATAGATAAGCAAATGCACGGAAGAATAATAGTGGAATGCCTACTCTTTAGATTATGTTTTGCAGTGAAGGTGGCACGACAAAGGGTGCAAAAGTAGCTCGCAGTTCTCTCGCGTCGTCTCATTGAAGCATGCGAGAGGGCATCAGAGCCCACTGGACGAATCATAGTAGGGTCTATTGTTCGTATTTCCTCTGAATACAGATGGTGGGGGTACCGCACATCAGAGCGTATTACTGTGGTTGGCGCGCCCTGAATTGAGTACTGGGATATCAAGGCCCCGTCGTCCGACTCGTTTGACTTTTCTGAGCCTAGGCTTTCGAAGGTGTATGGGCATGCCATATCGGCCTCCTCCTCCTTGGGCACAACGTTCTGCAAAAACGTACGCGCAGTATCTGTATGATTGGTTGCGATTCGGACACCGGTGTCTGGAGAATCGCTGAGAGTTGCATCATGTATGAAGCCGTTCCACATGATGTACTCGGGAGAACAATCCTCATTATGAGAAGGAGGGTCGCTCTTATTCGCCCCAGAAGTGAAGAAGTTGTGACCTGATTCATTTTCTTGTTCCCAGGGCTTTGGGAAAAGCACACTAGGATCGTCACGACCACGGATTTCGTGGTGACTATACGGGACGTTTGGTTGACATGTGCCGGCCCGAAAGCCGGCATTGTACGGATTTACATTGCAATCTGTGATTGCTGCAAAGACCGGGGTTTGTGGTGTGTCTGGGATGGTGGGGGATGGGGCTATGTCCGGGGGAGACGAATAGTAGATCGACAGCCACAAGGTTTCTGCTGCGTCAGATACAGCAGCACTATCATAGCAAGCTGTAGACATGTCTGTAAACCCAGGATTGGCTGTTCCGATTTCAAGTAAAGTCGCGCACGACATATTGAAGATAGTATGAGACAGCAGGAGAAAAGAGAGTCGATCTGGGTGATGTCTGAGGTATAAACACTTTCGACGAATTGAGGCTGAAACCGCACCTTCTCGGAAGATACGAAGACTCTGAAGACCATTGTTCATCGTTTACATGGCCTTTTAACTCTCCTGCGTTGTTTGTCTCCAGTTCCTGCTGACAGCTGTATGGCTGTAGGTGCTGTCTGAATCAGAAACCTTATGGCCTTACGTCTAGCTGTTCTTCATGCTGTGGATTCTGGGAAGATACTTTAGTATTGTGCCATATTCAGGAAGCCGGGTCTGGGGATCTGAGAATCTGAAGGCTCACCATTCGCTATTCTGAAAATTGGAAACTCATAAGTATCTATAGCGATTAAAACTTGACACAAATCTATAACGTAGTATGCTGTATCAAGATCCACGGTCTCCAGGCCTTCACCTTCTCGGTAAGAAAGAGGAATGCAAGGTTTAGAAAATGGGTTGATGATGCGTTGCTTGGAATTGCGAGCTCAACATTCCAGTACACTCAAGCGTCACGCATCACGCGTCACCAGTACACTCAAGCGTCACGCATCACGCGTCACCGGTCACCAGCCACTCGTCGCAGTTAGACGCCGAAACATCCAGAACATCACAACTTCAAAATATCATCGATTCTCATTCAAAGACCAGTACGGGGTATTTCTATATAAAGGTATATTTATACACACTTCTGCCCTACGTCTGAAAGCATCATTAGGCTTGAGGGGTGCGGCATGTGTTGGGGGAGCGTGTGTTCGAGTCGCAGGGTATCTTCGATTTCGTCAAGTGGCGATGGAGGTCCGAAGCGGATCTGTACCTCTTATTGCACTTGTTACATAGGTACGGCTTCTCGTCTTTGTGGGAGCGCATATGATCTACCAGATATATCAGCGCTGAAGAATCAGTATACTCAGGTATATGCGACATACAGGTGAGATTTTGCGCAGCAGTATAGCCTTTATTGCAACCAGGTTCTTTGCAAAAGTAGGCGAGCTCTTTCTTCCGGATACGCCCACTCGCTTGAGAACCCCTCTGACTTAGAGGGACTCCTGACGGTAGGCCTACATTCGTTGCCTGGTGGATGAACTGCGCCCCAACTTGCTGTTGGGGCAAAGAACTTTGCTGTAAAGTGCTGTCGGTATACCCAGGGAACAAATTAAACTCGGGATGATGTCTCATCGAATTCGGAGCTGTTGCTGCTGGACGATCTGGAAGTGAATTCGAATAGCTTGTAGATCTGGGATCATGCATTTGAGGACGTGCTGTTGTATTTGGTACTGTCGAGGAAAGCCACTGGGGCTGGCTGACCACCCTGAGTGCAGAGAAGGACCTCATTACCAAGCTTATGAAGAATCGACGGAACAAGCTCACATCAGTGAGGAATCTTGGAGGTGGTGGCGGCATGTACCATAATAACACGCCTCACAAACTACGATGCCGTGAGTAGTTGCGGAGAAACTATATAAAACTTGGCGCTCACGAAATGTTGTAGGATCAGATGAATTGGCGCTCGAAGGATAACTACGACCACTGCTACTATGACAAAAGTGGCAGAGTCAGTGAAGAACGATGCTCCAGACAGGAATGACTAACCTGTGCATATTTGTGGACTTGAGAGAGTGCGTGTCACTTCCGGCTTCAAGACTTTGTCTGTCTTTTATTAAAATGTCCGTTGCTGTGTGTGGGAGCTGTATGTATCCTGTCTCGTCTTGCCTGAAACAAAAGAGTAAACGATAGTGAGCCTGGGATGCCTGAAAGTTCAACAGCCGACTGTTCTTGCACCTCTGTCAGAACGACGGCCAGGTTCTTCGGGCGATCACATTAGAAACAGCCCTAGTACACAGCAGGGCTGCGATCTTTGCACTGACAGCAACATGATGCCGCTCACCAAGTAACGGAACTGCAGTTATGTGAATAGGCCCTCGACAGGATTGTTGCGTTGCTTGGTCGTAGAACAGCATGTATTCTCCCTGAATATAGTACAAGTGCGATACCATCAGTTACACAAGGACCACAGCGGGAAGCCACGGTCCATTAAGAATCAGCCTGTCGTGACTTGCAGGTTTTCTCATGCCTCTTCATGTCGCTCTTCGTCCCAAAGCCACGCTGGCATCCGACACACGGATATGGTCGTACTCCGAGGTGAGCACGAATGTGGCCTGGCCGTTCCGCATTAGAAAGGAAAGCAGGAAGAAAATAGACGAGGAGACTCACTCTGAAGGTTATGGCTGCTGGTGAAGGTACTATCACAGTGGGGACAGCGATAGCTCGCTTGCTTCCCCGTCCGGCGGGCTTTGGACGCTGCGAGAACGCCAGGCGATGCCACTTTATTGCGAACTACCGTGGAGATCGTACCAGCGCGGTTCTCTCTGTAGTGAGGTTCATGAGGTTCGCGTGTCGGTGAGGGCGAATCAGATACAAAGGCCAGATCCTCTCCCGAATCGATCTCTGAAGGTCCGTCGGCGTGCTCGGGACAAAAAGGAGCCTTAGCAGAGAATACTGGCCACGACTTGTCGTTTTCCTGTGATTCTCGGGTCGACGTTGAGTAGGTAGTTGTGGGCGGCGGGAAGTATTGAGGCCCGTGCATCGACGTAGCTGGTAATTGGGTCTGGAAGCTCGCCAAACCTGGGCCAGGTGAAGAATACCCAGGGGGTTGTCCGTTCTGTGTGGCGGCATATAAGTGATATGCTGGCGAGGAATTTTGACCCGTAACTTGAGCAATAGCTTCAGCGCCACCATGATAATTGCGGTAGTTATTTTGGAGATCTGGGGATGTGATCTGATTCAGGAGGAAAGTTTGGGGGATAGTATCTGATTCCTGGCTGCTCGGCGTGTGAGACGCGTGGCCAGGGAGCTCATACTCTTGGGCTGTCACCAATTAATTAGATCAAGAGAGCGCAACAAAGAAAAGATACTCACTATAGCCATATCCTTGTCCGTCAATATACTCTTCGGAGGCAAGACGGTCCCAAGTGGGCTTGGGATTACCGCTGTGATGATCTTAGGTCAGCTCATCCGCCGTTGTCAATGATTGTGAGCTTACCCTTCGATGCCTCGTTCACGATAGGTACGAAATTCGACGGGACGCATGAAGAAGAGAGACTGAGATCGAAAGGGAAGGAACGTTGAACAAGTCGAAGGAGCGGGGCTCTGGAAAAGTGTCAAAAATGAATAGAATCAGCGAAGTGATGGGGAAATTGAGTTCTAATGTTTCAAAATCCGCCACACGCTCCCTTGTAACTGAGGGCAATTGTATCCATTCACAGCCGCGGGTCTCCTCTGGAGAAAAGGAAGGGCCGTATTCCATCTATAGATTCCACCCAACGAGCCGTGAGCGAGAATCTTGATTCGAGGTGTCTTCATCATATCATGCTAACGACGAAGCAAGACGGTTTTGCTTCCTCATCTTGCAGCTTCATAAATATGATCCCAACACGCAAGTCGACACCGGAACGCTCACTGCATCTGTTTCAGCTGCTTGCAACAGCCCAACCTACGCGAAACAGCTGAGACATTGCTTTTGGTTGATGAGAGTTTGGAGAAGAAGGAAAGAGGATGTGGGGGTACTATTGGTCAAGCGTGGCTTGTTATACATCCGGTGAGGTCCTAATCTGCAACGTGTATCCAGTGCGGCACATCATCTGATTGCTCGTCAGGCATCGTCGAAGCGTTTTGGCACCTTCTTCGTATCGAACTGGCCTTTGACATTCCCATGACCTGAAATATAGCAAACTTAGCGCAGTAATAGATCACTGAAAGTCCCACATACCGAAGACGAAAAGGATCTTTGAAGCAATGAAACGCAGCCGACATCTGGGCCCCGGTCTATTTCAGCACCCGGTATACTGCAGAGGCCTAAATGCTCACCCTTTCGGATATATTCGAGGCCAACGAAAACCTTATCGCTCCCGTTGACCCTAACTGTTCACAGAACCACTTCTGACATCTGGCACCTGTGGCGTTCCTTTCCCATCTATATCGACCTATATCAGTAGCCATGCTACATCTTCTTGAACTTTAAAACGTCGCGGCGTATGACCATTGGGGGAAGCCTAAAACAACTAGCAACTTGCGTCATCCAAATACGTGCCGAGGAAGACTGAAGCGGATTGGAACATGCACAAGACACGACGCGGTGCTGGTGGTTTGGGCTTGAACAGACGCACATCGGCCCTGGAATGATATTCAAGCTGTCGATGCAGAATTGTTGCATTGCCTTCAAATTCGGGTGTTTAGGGTACCGAGGGAATCGCGTCATGTCCATGAGACGAGGTGCGGGAGGCGGGACCAACCAATGCACCATAGCCAGAAGCACATTCTTTGACGAAGTACGCAGGTTCATGTAGTTCCAACGTTGGATGTCCTGACATACACCGCACCCTATGCAGAACCTGGCCCAGGATTTCAAGCTTTCGCCATTTTTTCAATTAAACGAGCTGGACAAACAGCCCAATGAGTAAGCCCAAGTTGAATAATGGATTCGGGAACAAGCTCACCAAATTGAAGAGTACCAAATTCCTGGCTTGGCTTTTGCGAGAAAAGATAGTTACTCCCAATGCCACGTTGAGCCCAAGCTCACTTGGGAGAAAGGTGTGTAGCGCCTTTCATACGCATATCAATCTTCGGGACCTCAACTTGTACAAGACTGTCTCAGGTCCACCTAGTGACAAGCATGGGCCCTAGTCATATCCTATGGCAGGCTTGCTATGCCATCGTAGCCCAACAGGAGGTAAAACCGACGGAAGGCAGTAAATGGACAAAGAATCGAGGAAGGCCGGAAAAAAAAGTTGGAAACAGCAAGTTCGATGGGGCGAACACTCGGTGAACACCTCGTAGAACCTCGTAGGACCGTTGTGTGGAAGTCAGCTGGAGGTGAATCAACTCCTGGTGCACATGTGTGCTTATAGCAAGGTTATTCGAGGATGAAAACAAGGAAATGCCTAGGTTTGCCGCATTTTGTAGGTATTGTGTTGACAGTCGGGAATCATAATGGGGTCTGACTCGGGGATAGCTGAGTTCGAAAAATCAAAATTGCGCCCTTCTACCTGGACCGGACCACCATTACACCTGCAGCTGACCTCTCTGATTAGCTTCAATACAAAGCTTCAACCGTTTTTTCTTTGTTTTACCTTGGAGGGATAGAAATATCTGTCGCAGAAGTGCTGGATTAGAGGTGCGTCGCCCCCATCTTCTGGTCAGGCCACATAAATGACTGCTCGACTTCTTTCTACTTCTTTCCTCCTCCCTAGGTCATCATTTAATATTCAAACTCAGGCTGATGTGCTCTTTATCATCGCTATACCTTATACGTTAAGTTCTGGAACGATCCGAATTTCAGGCAGACCTCTCGGAAACCCAGTGAAGCAGGACTGGCAGTTCAAGAAGCATTTGTCTACGATTGGGAGACTCTGCTTAAAGGCCTTCTCAAGAACACGCTTCTACTATAGGCTGTCTACAACAGGCTATAGTCTTAGTGTCATTCGGCTGCCTTGATCAGCGCTCTGTGCCAGTGCTCGAGCTCGCTTTACGGATCATCTCATACTTGCTACGGTAAAGGGGTCGGCTCTCTGGGCTCTAGGCCGCGATAACTGGACGGCGTGAGCCGTGATGAAAAGGAGTGAGTATCTGTGTATCGCTGATAACGATAATCTTTTAGGCAGGAGCTGGACACCCGACGGGAGCTTTTGATGTGCCAGGATTCGAGATGAAACCCTACACCCTCAGCGAGCTCAAGAGCTCCGCATGTACCCTGTCATCCTTCAACGATCTTTCAGTTCTGCATGCCCGCTCTTTGTCTAGATTTCTGTGGGTATCATGGTACCCACTGCTTTCCAATCTCGAGCACACTCCGCCACTGAACGTCCATACAAACCAGGTTGTTATGATCGCCGTCTACCTGGTGGTAGTACTATCACGGTCATTGTTTGCTCTTTGAATAATTCAAGTCTGGACGGATTGTCCTTGTGTACGTTCAATTTTCATGGGTGAATCTCAAGACTGGTCCTTCCCTATGCTCCGTAGCTTGATTGAATTGGTTCCTCAGTTTCATTGTACTCTCTTTTGTACTTGGGGTCAGCATCAACAATATACCATTACTTGTGATTTTTTATAGAGAATTCGATGAGAGTGGTGAGAGTATGTGCTCAATCCTAATGACAATTGCAAATTTGCAAGGTTCTTGCCGTAATTGGTAACGTTTATGTACATGATCCATTGTCCGACGAAGTTTGAACAATGAATTATGGGACGCAACCATTCTTTCTCACAGACCACCATCATGTCTGTTGAACTCGACAACGACAAGGAAAACCTTCTCAGCAGTGATGACGCCGGCTCTACGAAACCCGCGAAGACCATTACCCTGGGCGCTGGCAAGCTGGTCGCAGTGAATGTTTATCCAGACTCGGCTGAAGTTTCACGTTCGTATAGTTTCCTTGTCCAGGACGGGTGGAATTCGATTCATATCAGCGATCTGCCGGCAACTATAGATGCGGAGTCGCTGAGGTACGTGTCGTGTGTTCTCTGATTCAGATTTGTGCTGATGAACCAATCTTTTCAGAGTAGCCGTGAAGGGTCCGGCTTCAGTACGAAATATCACCGTCGAACGAGGTCGGGAAACTTCCACATCGTCACCTCATGTTGCCAGCCTTCAGAGCAAGAAACAAACGATTGAAAGACAAGTGGAGAGGGTCAAGAAAACCACGGGCAGCCTCGAAACGTATTCTGGCACCTTGAGTGTCGACCATGTGCAAGTGGATCACGTCGGAGAGTGGCTGAAAGCGATTCGGAGCGCTGGAAAAGAATTAGATGAGGAGTCCATGAAGTTGGAGGTGCAACTGAAGAGTGTTAAAGAAGAGCTTGAACATGAACTCCGTCGCATTGGGACGTCAGGTCCTCTCTTCACTGCCACATTCTCTCTGTTCAGCGAAGACATGGGCGATATCGAGGCACAAGTAACGTATGGTGCGGCGTCTCTCCTCGACATATTTAGCCAGCCTAACGCCTTACAGTTGTCAGCAACTCTAGTTGGTCACCTAGCTACGACATCAAGGTGGACACACGGTCGGTGAACTCTCCGGTCACCTTAATATACAAAGCTATCGTCAAACAAGACACCGGTGAGGTAAAATTTGTCACTACCCTCTGCTTTATCCGTCTCATCATACCTCCATAGTCCTGGAATGATGCTACCATAACACTTCGGACGTTATCACCGTCTGCCTGCGTCAACCTTCCGTCCATCGAGACATGGTCGGTATCTCTTTATATACCCGTCGCCTCTCCTCAGCCACTGAATCGGAAGAGACGGCGCGAGTCAACCGGCGGTACCCCAGCTAGGAAAGCCGGAACATACGGAAAAAGGAATGCTGCCTACGAAGATGGATCGGACGAAGAAGAAGAAGAAGCAGAAGACGGTGATGATACAGAGTTCGCTGAGGCCGAACAAGATGATGGGAATCAGGAAGCAGTCGCCGAGAACGAAGACACCGCGGCCCCTTTCACAACACAGCCTAGCGCTACTTTTAAGCTAACGGAAAAGGTTTCCATCCCCTCTGGAGACGGTGTACATACCATCATCATAACAGAGTTAAAGTCGGATGCGAAACTCACGTGGTTCTGTGCACCAGGTGGTGATAATGGCGATTCACGAGTCCATCTGAAGGTCGGTTGGCAGTACATATACATGAGAAGGTCGCCTTGTTCATCCTCTTCTACAGGCTCAGATACGCAATGGGTCGGAGTATACCTTACTTCCCAGCGGGGTCAATGTCTACGCTGATGGATCTCTTGTCTCGAAATCGACAATACCGACCGTCAACCCGCTTGAAACCTTTGAATGTCCTCTATAGTATGTATACAGCAACCCGTCTTCGTCATGATACTAAACATTATGACAGTCTCGATCCAAGTATTCGAGTGACATGTCATCCACCTGTCAAGAACGTTTCGACTACCGGCTTCTACAACAAATCGCGTTCACACAGTACTACAACCCGCATAACCGTCCATAATTCCAAGTCGATACCGGTACACAATCTACGAGTTCTTGACCGAATTCCTATTTCAGATGACGCACGAGTAGCAGTCAAATTGACCAATCCTACCTTGAAGCGTCCGATACCTGGAATGGACAAACCGTTGGCTCCTGTCAAGGTCGGTGAGGGTATCCTTGCCCAGTGGTCAGGAGCAGATGAAGCTGGCGTCGATGCTCGTATGCTGGGGAAGGATGGCAAATTCTTCTGGTTATGTGATGTACCTGCACAAGGAACAATCAGCCTTGTGTCACAATGGGAGGTATTAGCACCATTGGATGCTGAAGTAGTGGGACTTTAGTCTGGATTATCTATCTACGTGTTTTCTTGTATAATCGCTGTGTGCTTTAGTCCGTTGACTATGTTTTGTATTGCATGAAACACTGTAAAGCTCTTTCTATAATCAATAGACTGAACTCTTGATCCGTTTAGCGCCCATAAGCGCCGTCGCCTGTGACATCGCCGGTGTACATACGGTATAGCGTAAGTAGTTCTTCTACCTTTATCCTCAAAGTAATGCGCTCCAAAATTTGATTAGGATTGGTATGACAATGGTACTCGGCGTATATAATACGTTACAATAGATAAATGTCGAACGGAGGTTGAACACTGTTGAACCTTGATACACTCCTCCTGATCACACTGTTCGCCTGTTTATTGGCGATACGACACCTTGCGACAGCAAAATACGTTCCAAAAGGAGCTGACGAGAGTGGGATTCGAACCCACGCCCTTTCGGACCAGATTATGCTGGGAATCAGAAGTTTGAGGACGTAAATCGTCCTGGTCCTTAGTCTGGCGCCTTAGACCGCTCGGCCATCTCGCCACGGATTCCTTCTATAGAGCTCGCAATTATAGCGGACACACCCTTCATTTTGCACCTAAATCCAACTCTATAGCATCTGCTAACCGAGCGTTGTCACAATTTGATAAATTTTCTGGGTAGCAGTCCAAGAACTATAGTAGTAGATTATACCGATATTGCATGACAGAACCACATATCGAACAAGACAACAAAAACATATCACATTTCTGTGGCATCAATAATGTCCATATCTCCTGCATCACTAGAAGGTGGTGGAGGTGCCACCTGCGAAATCCGCATCTTTGAGGGCCTTCGAGCGCTGACGCTTCCACCTTCAACCTGCTCATGCACATGTTTCGACTGACTAGCGCCCTTTTTCCTTGAGCCTTTACCACTAGGTCCAGCAGAAGCCTGAGGTGCTGCGCCCGATGCCGCAGTACCTCCCGATCCCGATCCTTCTGCACCAGCTATCTTCCGAGCTTGCATCGCGTTCGCAAACTCCGATTCCTTCTCACCTGCCCAGGTGCGGGCGAACCACCTGCCACCGCCGATACCGCGAATTTCCCGGTTCGCCACGCGCCAGTGTCGTGGCTGGGTTTTGGTTTTGTCTAGGGGAATAGTCGGTGCGACGCCGGTGCTGATCTTTGGTGGAGGCAAAACAGGGAAGGGCTTTGTTGGGAGCGGATAGACAGGAATAGCAACACTTTCAAGGCTTATAGGCTGTTCGTCTGCAGCTATGTCAGTTTGGGGAGCAGGCTGTGTGTCAGGGTTGCCTATTAGGACAGGACTGCTTTCTGATTGGAATATCGGCTCTGGCTCCAGTATTGCTTGTTGCGTTGGCTTTGGTTGTGAACCCGCCGGTTCTGGTTGCGATCCTGGTTCTAAATCTGGTGGGCTTTGCGTTTGCGTTTGCATCGGTTCATGATCTGATTCAGAGTCAGAATCAGAGTCAGAAATCAGAATCAGATCCAGAGTCGTCAGAATCGGAGGACTTGGTTTTTTCGGGTGAGGTGGCCCTGGTATTTTTCCCTTCTGAAAATTCTGTCAACATCAGGCTATAGGCCATAGCTACGAAAACTTACTTTCACTCATGGAACGATATCTTTCTGCTATAGCCAGCCTATGTTCCTCATACACTCTAGGAAATGTTATCAAGATCCCTACACTACACATACTAGAGGGCAACGCACTTATCAACTTCTGACCTTTTCACCTTGATCGTTTTTGTTGGTACCGACGCCCAAGCTATCACTCGTCGCCCCTTCGTGGCGTATGAATAATGGTTGGCATCTGGAACGGTGATGTAGATTTCATCTGAATCTTGAGGCTTGCGCATCTCGGGTTTCTTGGGAGGCGGAACAGTTGGAACGCCTGTCATGTTGACTTCGCCATTAGGTCCTAAAAGTTTTGCCATTGTTAGGTGTCGAGCGACATCAGAAGTACCGCGCAAGCGCACCATCTGGACCAAAGTCCCACCCATCTAGTGGGGGTAGACCACGCTCTAAGAGTACCCTGACACGATATTGATACTCACCGACTGGAGTAATAAAAGTGAAGTACGCACTTTTTAGCTTCGGATTTCTTCACTTTGATCACCGTCATAGGCGCAGACTTCCATGGGACGGCTTTTGGGCCTCTATTGTACGCAATGTGGTCAAGATCCTTGACACGAATCCAGCATTCATCTTCGGCTGTCTCTTCTTCTGAGCCAGGCTTTTGAGGAATTGGCTTTGGTTTGATCTTGCCCCGGGCTTGCGCCAGCGGTCGTCTCTTCGGAAGAGGTTTGTGAGCCTTCGAGTTGGCTTTGCCATCGGATCCTAGAATGTGGGAGCGCTGAGTCTTTAGAACATTGACACACGGCGAAGTTGAGACGAGATACGTGCCATTCTGTTTCACCGAACTTCCTGCTTCCCCTGATGCCATCTTCCCGGTTTCCGTTTTACGAGACTTACGCTTCCGACCTTCTGCCGTGACTGCCTTTCGTTTCGAGGTCAGAGCTTTACTGCTACTGGCGACCGGTGGATCTTCATCATCAATAAGCTGGTCTTCTTGGTCCTCGTCTTCATCTTGCCTACCATCGTCGTCACTGTGGTGGCGGCTGGCAGAAGACGACGCGATCGTTTTTGTCTTGTCTTTACCGAGTACAAGTTTGAGTCGGAATCCAGAGTTACTGCTCTTGGAGGGTGGAGGAGTCGATTCTTCGCGTAGAGTAGAGATTTTGGGGGTATCCATGTCGACGTTGTGGATATGGAAAAAGTTTAGCCTTGCGAATTGTCACGCAGTGACCCACGCATCAACTTGATCAAGAATTCCAAATATCAAAGATAGAATAAGCGCTCACCTAGTCGGCTCTGGGCTCCTAATATCACCAAGGCCAGATGGTTTGAATTCTAGTCGATTGCATCTAGTAGGATAACATCCAATGTAGTCGAGATTGTATATGTAGTACCTATATCCTAATATTCCTCCATAATACAGAAAAAGAACAGTAATCAAAGCTCGAGAATCGGACATGCATGGAAATGATAGCAGATTATACAAAGCTTAGCATAAATAGACAGGTCCCATGCGAGAAGAAAACATTAGTGATGGTTTACGAACCCGGAGCTTCAGTAGCCTCTATATCGCCAGCGTCACTCGAGGGAGGCGGTGGCGCCATTTGCGAAATCCTCATCTTCGAGGGGCCTCGAGCGCTGACGCTTCCAGCACCATTGGCATGCTCAGGCACCGAAGACCCAGATCTAGAGGAATTAGCACCCTTTTTCCTCGACCCCTTACCACCGCTGCCGGTAGAACCCTGAGGAGCCGATATCGACACGCCAGCGAGCTTGGGAAGCGTAACACCATTCAACCCAGCCCCAGCTCCCTGCCCATCTGCACCAGCAGCCTTCTGAGCTTGCATGACGTTGGCAAACTCTGATTCCTTGTCACCAACCCACGCGCGAACGAACCACCTTCCACCAGCAATACCCCGGATTTCTCGATTTGCTACACGCCAGTGTCGTGGTCTGGCTTTGGTCTTGTCGAGAGGTATGACTGGAGCGTTGCCAGAACTGATTTTCGGCGGAGGTAAAACGGGGAAAGGTTTATTTGGGAGTGGGTAGACGGGTATAGGAACGCCTTCGAGGCTTATAGGCTGTTCGTCGACCGTTGCTGTAGCTTGTAAAGCAGAAGGAGCGTCGGAACCAAGTTCTATCGGCACCGAGCCGCCTTCGGGTTCGGGAGAGTTCGAGTCTTCTGCTGGATGGGCGGCTGGAGATGAAGCAGCGGTACCCGTCATCCCTGTAATACATAGTACAGTCATTTAACAGATAGCCAGCTATAGGATATACACACGTACCTTCGCTGAGCACACCTGCGTCATCTTGCGGTAACATTGGAGGCAAGAGTTTGAGCCTGAAACAATGTAAGTCAGCAGAAATAGGATTACAGCGGAATTACGCACTTTGAAGGACCAGACTTTGCCTTCTTGACTTTCTTTTTTGCAGCTTTTGGAGATCCCGAAAGAGGTTGGTCCGGCTCTTCGATATTGATGTTAATCTGACTATCCGTTCCTGAATCTTCAGTGTGTTCAGTCGCCGGACTGGCTTGAAAGGTGGTCATCGTAGGCGCGAGATATGGCGCACCCGTTTGTTGTAAAACCTTCTCCTTGATTTTACCTCGACCTTCTGCACCATCCGGTGCCGCCTTCTTTCCCATTATCGCTCTTGCGGGATTTGCGCTTTGGACCTGATGACGATGCTGCTGCTGCCGCTTTGCGTTTTGAGGAGTCGAGGCTTGTCCAGGAGCTGGTGCTGGTGAATCTTCGTCGTCAATGAGCTGGTCTTCTTGGTCCTCATCATCGTCTTCGCCGTCGTCGTCATCACCGTAGTGGCGGTTTGCGGAAGAAGAGGAAGCTATTGTTTTCGTCTTGTCTTTGACTACGAGTTTGAGACGAAATCCAGGATTGCTGGCTTTAGAAGGTGGAGGAGTCGCTTCCTCGCGTAGAGTAGAGATTTCTGGGGCATCCATGTCAACGTCTTGGTCCATCGTGGCAGTCGGAGAAGGGGAGATAGTTAGTGTGGGAGTTGTAATCACTAGATTCGCGCCCCAATGCCGTACTAGGCTACCGTGGCGAGTACATATTCTCTCGAATTTGCTCAAAATGCGAAAATGTAGTTTACACTGTAGGCCTATACCATACATTAGCTGTACGCTATATGAAGTTAACAGCTGCTCGAGATTCATCTGACCATGGAAATCTGGATTGCAACGTTTCTCAAGTGTCACCACCGAGAAGTCATGACACTAAATTATATGCTACTTCTCTAGGTACTACATCATCTCATATAAGGTTGATCAGTGAGTTTTGGCTCGAGTGTGAATGTCGCTAGGATGTGACTCGTACATAGCTGTCCAAGCCGATTCGGAATAAAGGAAGAACGAATAGCTGTCAGGACAACACAGTTCTCTGGGAGCCCAGTCCAGTATCTGATATCTAGCCCTAAATGAGTCTAGCAACAAATGAGGCAGTGATTCAATACGAACCCTGACAAGTACTGTTGGGCTCTATATTGATGCGATGTGCCACTCAAGAGCATCCTGTAACGGAATAAGTTTTGCGTGCACCTTGGGGTCTAGATTATGAGGAAAAGCAGGGCAGAGATACCGCAGACCCAAGTTCCCACACATGAAGCTTTTTTGCTTGAATAGTTTAACATGTTAGAAATCGACTTTCTTGTTTTGGGATAGCGGTGAGTAATAAAGGAACCGGAGTTCGGGGATTACGATAAGTAACCGGTTTTCTTCCTCTTATCACCAACTCAGGTCCCAGCATGTCTCCAGTCAAGAGCTTGCAGTACTGGTTCGACGATGTGACGCCATAATCCACGTCAAGTCCCCCGAAGCAAGCGATACGCTCTACAAGATTCACCTCTCCAAGTTATCGGATCATTCACCATATCTACATTCGGTGTTCAACAAAGCAGGCCCTGCTGCTCTTGATGAAGTCGAATCTGGAATTTCCAGACTGCACTATGCCAATATCGACCATGATCGAAGGGTAGATGCTCGTGATTTAGATGTTACTGGATCATATCTACGGTCGAAAGTGAGTTGTGACCTATTCTTTTCCATTGACAATTAGATCCCAAAATTCACAAGCTCTCTTTCCCCAGAGTCTGATTATAATCGTATTGCTTCCGCATTACGGATATCGAAGCCTGATCAGCTGGATTTTCCTCGTTTGCACGAACATGCAGTCGATTGCTTTACTTCGCTGTTTCCGACTGAACCAGATGTACTCGCAACGTTCAGATTTGATTCTGCGGAGGATGCCATGGCGATAGCAATGCTGAATGATATCCAGAAGGTACATTCACTTCTAGATATTCGCATTGACGGAGCCTAATCAGCAAAAACACCAGGCCCAGAAACCGCTTCTCTACTACCTCGTCACGCAATCTCATCTCGACACCTTTCCTGGATGGATTCAACCACAAGTTGTGGAAGAAATGACACAGCAGGTCATGACTCTCATGCAACGCCTCATCGACCAATTCACCCCACTTCTCTTCACTCCGCCTGCTACTTCTCATATGGCCTGCACTGATATAGTTGCAGATCGTTGGATGCCACTGGTCATCGCCCCGGCGTTGAGCGAGGGAGGTACTGGGAAGCCCCTAGAGGAATTAGAAAGATTGAAGAACTTGGACTGGGAGAAGGAAGGCGTGTGCGGTAGTTGTGCAAGCGATAAGCGAGATGAATGGACAGAAGAGCAGAGGACGATCTGGAAGCTATTAGACGGATGGATCAAAGAAGCACGATTGTAGAACACAAAGCCGCTGAATTGTACGACTTGTTGAATGTAAGTCATTTGACCAACTACTTCGCTCGGACTTCGGATGTCTCCTCCATTATAAGGATTCCGGTGTGTAGGGAATCGACGATAACAGACAACTTATCCTTGCTCGTCGCGTGAAATAGACAGGCAGGAATCTAATGCGAAGTTCTCTCCGCACGAGCGCTGATCCGAGACAACTCCAAGTCGCGCCAAATGTTGGGGCGAAAGAAGGGCAAGGATGGGGCTAAGGCTTGCAGGCCTTGGTACATCATGACTGCCATTTTCCCGCCTCAATTCCAGTGTACATAATCTCCGTTTGCTGCGCTCAGAAGTGTGAGAGCAGACCGGGATTGGGATACACCGATGCTAAGTCACGCTTGATTGGTCCCTTCTCGCTTCCATGCCACATTCACCTTTCAATAGAGAACAAGTGAAGCCCGCACGCCGTCGCATTCTGCTTCCGACTACAAGTAAGCGGTAACTATATCCTTGGTTTTTTTTATACGCGAACAATAAGGCCGTGGCGAAGGCAATAGATTACCGATCTCGTCGGCGGTAAACCTGGTGTTCGTGTTTTTGCATTCGCTGAAGACACTTGGGTCCAGAAGTGGGCAGATGCTTTCTCATGATTAGGAGTAATGGCTCACAACCTTTGCAGGCCAAAGAAATACGGAAGGAGTTAACAGGCCAGGAAGGTAAGCGAGGTAGGCCAGAGTGTGCGTCGCTTTGCCCCTCCCGCTCACTGCAACCCATCCGAGAATCCCCAGGCGGATGGTAACAACTCTTCCCCACTAAAGGAATAACTATCAAGTAGTGTCAAATCAAACTGCGACCAGGAATGTACTGCCCTTACTATCAGTTACTTACAGGAAGATCTCACATTTTCAAGCCTATTAATTCGGTTCATACAATTCGTCAACTGGCATCCCCCAGGATCATTCCAATTGCAACGACGAAGATGCCAAGAGAACCCTATGCTCTACATTTGCGTACAGAAACAATACAGAGGTTACGGCGTCGTACGCCGTGACGCTTTGGTCATCAAAACTTCAAGACCAATCGTAGCACGTCGAGTACCAGGTTCCTGAGGTGGAACTTTCCGGTATGTTCAGGCGCTCCCCGCAGCCGAATGGAATTTCTCATCGATGACATGCTTTGACACACGACTCTGTTGAATGATTGACACTGTAGCGAGAGTTCGGGTTCAGCGCTTAGCATTGGTCTATTCATCTTCGCTTGTATCTCTTTCACCGTCCTGATCGCTGGAAGCTTCAGATAGATGCAGCTTCGAAACAGTGTGGAAAGGTGTGGAAAGGTGAGCACACTTATCTACCCAGTGACACGGCGAACTCGAGGTGCGAAGAATTCCTCGTTTCCGCAAAAGCATCCGGTGTTTCAAATCTGCAGCTGTCGATGTAGAGTCCGAGATATCCCCAATCATACAATAGCTTGAGAACCACGCGACTTTCAATAATAGGTTCTTGGTTCATGGTCGCCTCACGAAGAGTCATGACAGTGTGCCTGCATGATGGCATTACAGGCGCATTCACAAATGCCTGGTACAACTGGCGAGAGATTGTATGGGATTGGTCAATCACATTCCAACTCTATTGGCCTGGAGTATCGAAAATGAGGAACAATTTGACACAATGGAGAAGAATGAACATTTCCATACATGCAGATGAAAGTCCGAGGTTCCTATAGGTGACAAGATACAGATACGTACGACAATAATCACCTGAAGATAGGTGCCATACATCTGGCACCAATGTACCCAAAATGTAATTATGAATCAAACTTTAAATGCGCTTTCACCCAACCTTATGATTCTGACCCCGAGCATGGGCGATCACAGTATACGACGGCATCTACACGACTTCGCGTGCCGTTTAATATCCCACTTCGTGATGGCTTTGTATGGGCAATACAAGCACTTATGTTTCTTCTCTCCCCGGTGAGATCTGATGTGGTCTAAGACCCACGTCAGTTAGACTAGCAGAAGAAACTATAGATAGAGGACGGACATACTTTTTAAATTATGGCGGGCGGTAAAAGTGGCCATACACGATGGGATCGGACAGCTGTACAACTGCTCGGGATTGACTTGCAAACGCCGTCGTGTACTGGCCTCAACGACGTTTCCGGTAGCCACGACGTGCTTGACTACATCGGGGCTCAGATGTATCTCGTAGCCGTCAGCGGGGGCGACGGAGACTATTTCGTTGGTCCGCCATCCCGAGTCTGGTAGATATGTATTTGCGTCCGGGACCAAAGGGCCTGATATCGGAGCTCTTGGGTGGCAGAGGAAATCTCCATCGAAGTATGCAGATTGTTGATGCTGCCAGTGGCACGGTGAAATGGAACGTGTTGGCAGTAATGGCCTCTGAGATAAATCTGGCTGTCGTCCACCGAGACATAACTCCTCTGAACATGAACCATCAGGGGCCTGTAAATCCCCGAACCAACAGTCTGAAAAGGACACCGCATTACTGTAGTCAACTCCATTTCTCCCGCCACTTTGAACGATGGATTCCAGCTGTCTAGCGTGTGGCGGGCCGTTCAACAACGAAGTCTCTTGGTAAGGGGAATATGTATCCCCAACAAAGTGAGGAGAAAATTCCTTCACTTCGTAACGCTGACCACTAAAGTCAGACAAGTATAATGCGGGTTCAGTGCGTACTCAACGTTGTGATGGTAAAAGGATTGCTGGTTCCAGAATTCTGTCATGAACGATGTGGTGAGATCTACTTCGCGTTTGAATGAAAGGAAGGGAATGGAATAGTATGTGCAGTATTAGCTCACCCAGCTGCTCTATATACGAAACGACTCAGTGGATGTATGGCACGTAGAACAGAGTGACGAAAATTGTAATTAAATGCTCACAAGTATGGCTATTGTCTCCATCAAACTGGTGCCCAATGGAATTGCGCCACCCGCATTCCGGATTAAGCCCATTTGTGAGGTCATTTGCAAGTCACAATCTGGAAGGCTCGATGTCACTTTTCTGCCTTTGGGCAATTTCTGGATGAGAAAACACATGAGCTTGATGTGGATCTGTGGATAATCTAAATGCGCGTTGTGATGCGAGACTCTCAGACTCCAAAAACAGGATCGGGGTCTTGATGACAACACGCACGTTCTATCAATATCCACGAAGGAGAGTTGGCATCGTTCTGATCCAATAACTTGCTACGCTTGACTTCGTTCAGGAATAGTGGGCAAATCCTCGAGCTGTTTCTTCTGTCGTACTCCAAATACGCTACAGACTACGCACAGAAGAGCAAACATCCCAAGGTGGTTTGCTGTTACGGCCATGACATTGATTGTAGATTGATCTACCCTACAAAGGGTTCTAAGAAGCGGCGGGCTGTCAATTATCGCTGGCGCTAGTGATCGCACTGGCAATCGGGTTCCAGAGAATGAACCGGGCACTAGCCACGCACCAATTATAACTTTTACAGGCAGTCATCCAAAGCCTACGGTGCGATTAGGGAATGCATATATCATCGTCCGAAGCAGCCGGCTTCGAGTCTAGCAGTCGCACGACGCCCAGGTCATTCCGATGCCCCAAACGAGGCAGCGACAATGTTCTTGTGCAAGTATCAAGGGGTTTGAGGGACCTGGGAAATAGGTAAGTTAGCTATCCCAGGATCGCCTTCTATCCGTCTCTACCAACCTGACATTCCGCCAATGATGGCTCCACAAAGAACCATGACCATTGATGTTGTCCGAGAGTGTCCGACTCGGACACCATACGGACCAGCTTTTACGCACAAAGGCGCTTTGGGGAGCACCGCAATAGTCTAATAGACAGTAACAGCTAGTAGCAGGTGCTAATATGGAGTGCGCTCCAACTTACATATTCGACCCTCCTCCCTGAAATGGCTCGAAAGGATCATTGGCTCGGGATTCTCTGCGGGACGGCGATTTTGGATAGCGAGGAATTGCCTTTAAGTTTATAACTGACAGTGGATCGGTACGCGCGAAACATATTCTTCGCAGAACTCGTGCTGGCGTGTATCTTGAGGCGGCCTAGAACTTGTTCTATAGCTAGTAGAAGTCAATAAATCAATCATGCCTCGCTCAATACTCGCTCCGATGGAGCTCGAAAGCGAACTTACCGTGCCAGTGAGAGAACCACCAATGTTCAGGGGATGCGAAACCGAAGAAGGTATCATGTTTTTCGAAGGGTCATTCAGCTTGAACTTCGTATTTGTTTACATACAGAGCTGGTGAAAAGTGTATCGCGGATGACATCGATGGCAGAGGCCGGCGAGGCCTATGACACACAGCGACACACATCAGCACCTTGTCCCCTACCATCATTGGCGTCGTCAATTACTCAACTAACATCTCGAATCGTTCCGGAAGCTACATATCAATTCCAAGATGCCTCCGAAGAAGCAGCAACAGGGAAGCTCTTCCAAAGTCCAGGTCGACAAGGTACTGGAGTCCGTGCGCCCTCGAAATTGGTCAATCTGACTGATTCAAAGCTTTCCTCTATACCTTAGACCTTTGGAATGAAGAATGTTCGTGTTTCGTTGCGTTTACAGAACCCGGAAAACTAAGCTCAACAATAGAAAAACAAATCTGCCAAAGTCCAGAAAGAGGTTCAAAGGATCCAGCAGCAACAACAGAGTGCAGGAAAATCTAGGGCTGTGCTAGAAAAAGAGAAGGAAATGGAGCTTCGTAAACAGGCAAAAGCTGATGAGGAAAAACGCAAGAAGGAGGAAGCGGCCCTGATCAAACCTGTCATTTCGCAGAAGGTCCCATTTGGTGTTGACCCAAAGACGGTGCTATGTGCGTACTTCAAGGCTGGACAGTGCGAGAAGGGGACCAAGTGCAAATTCAGTCATGATGTTAACGTTGGCCGAAAGGTCGAGAAGAAGAATCTGTACGAAGACAATCGGGAGGATAAAGCTAATGGTGCGTGCATTGGTTATTCCCTCTCGATATTGCTCAACGTTACCTGAAGATACGATGGACACATGGGACGAAGAAAAGCTCCGCAAAGTAGTACTTTCTAAGCATGGAAACCCACGGACTACCACCGATGCAAGTACTATCCTCCAGGTCCCAGGTACAGTTAAACTCACCCAGAACGTAGATTGTGTGCAAATATTTTATCGAGGCCATCGAGAACCAGAAGTTTGTCGTCTATTCGATTCTCAGTTACATTCGTCCTTATTGATGAATTCCCCTCAGATTTGGGTGGTTCTGGGAGTGTCCCAACGGTGATGGCTGTCAATATCGCCATGCTCTTCCGCCTGGATTTGTACTCAAATCTCAAAAGAAAGCCGCAGATGAGGCAGCCAAGGCGAATATCATCAGCCTGGAAGACTTCCTTGAAGTCGAGGTAAAGCCGTATATTTTCTATGCAACTGGCCATTCGCTGATACCTCTTCACTATCAGCGACATAAACTGGGATCTAATTTGACACCCGTCACACCCGAGACCTTTGCCAAATGGAAGAAGACACGAATGGACAAGAAGCAGGCTGAAGAGGAGGTCGTTCGTAAAGCAAAGGAGGCGCAGAGCGCTGCCGGCAAAAACACGGGCATGAGTGGGAGAGACTTGGTGAGGCCTGTTGTTCGATTCATTACCACACTACCTCACATCTGCAATTCTAGTTCCAATACAACCCAGAATGGTTCCAGGACGAGGATGACGATAGTGAAGATGACTGGGATCTTGCCAAGTACAGAAGAGAGAAAGAGGAAGAGGACTTGGCTGCAGAGGAGAAACGGATTGCGGATCTTGCCCTTCAGGACGGGTATCACGAGGATGGTGCATAAAGTACTTGCAGTTTGCGCTTTATATACAACCATTGTGACAATAACCATGAGATGTACTCGTACTACCTGACAACATAAAAATACAATCCAAGGACACTACTCGTCGTCACTTCCATAGTCTCCCAATCCTAGCCCAGCGGCAGGTGGAGGTGCTTTGGGTCGGGAAGTCGGCACCGCACCGCTCTTTTTGCGAATTTCTGCAAAATACTTCAGTCCTTCCAACGTATCAGCGCTAAGAATGCCCTGAGACTGTGCTGGTGGTTCGTTGTTCAGCCTTCGACGCTTCGCTGCCGGTTCCTGGACTTCCTCCGCCTCCTCTTCCTCCTCAGCTACGCCGTTCTCGATGAGATGACCCTCATCATCTAATTCATCACCATCCTCCAGCGCCCGTATTGTGCGCATCGCATCCACTATACCAGGATCCATCTTCTCCTGGATGACCTTTTGTCCTATCTCTTCCAACCTCTTTCTCTCGTTGACCTTGGACACGGGATTGGGATCTTCTGTCGCCCAACGAACGTTAAGAATCTCGTCGTTATCCAACGACTGGCAAGCCATAGCTTCTTTCGCAAACTGTGCGCTGAGTTCGGATTTGTAAGTCACGAACGCGACGCTACGGTATTGTAGCACCTTGACAGCCCAACCAGTTTCGGAGTCATCTGAAGAAAAAAATATGAGTGGGCTGGGTACAACGAATAGAGTCTACCCATACCTCGTTCGATCTCACCCCACTCTTTGAAATGCCGCCTCACAACCTCCTCGGTTTCTAGACCAGTACCTGTCTCCTTTATTCTGCCAACATACAACGTCCGATTCTGTCTGTTGAAACTTCCAACACCACCCATATCGTCTCGATAGTCGGCGAACTTGTCTCGAGCGAAACAGTCCTTCGAGCTGTCAGGCAATGCATTATCGGGGTCGGGTAGTTGATGGAGGTACTCGCACTCCCAGCCATACGGACAACATCCCCTCGCGAAAAATAAACAACAATATCTCATTCCGGTGGTGTTGGCTCGTGTCAGGCCAGCGTCACGTTTGATGTTGCATCGCGTTTGAGATTTGACTTTGCTATAAATCCAGTCAGACAAAGGTACGAGACTATGACGGCGTTATAATACGCACTTGGAATAGCTATCCTCTCTGTCTCCTCCAGCCCACTTATTGTACCAGATATCTGGAGAAAGTGTCAGTTTTCGCGATTATGGACGCAAATTGAAAATGTTGATTGCGTACTGTATTCCTTTCCCGTCTGTGGGGTCTCTTTTTTCTCTACCTCTCCAGGTTTAACTTGCTTTCTGGCAGGTCGACTGAGGTACTTTTTCGTTTTCTTTGCAGGAGCAGCAACTTGTGTCTCTGTTGCATTCGCAGACATGGTGGTGAGGGATCGGAAAGTGTGACGATGTGTTACATGTGTCACACACAGGCTTGAGAAGTGACTCCCACCAGCGTCGTTGCTATGAATTCAACAAATCCCTCATATAAATCCCGAGCAGCTTTTTTGCATGGAATGGCTATGTATACGACTAGAATATGTGGGCTTGTTTACACTCAACACAAATCGCCGCTTGGTCAATGTACCCAAGACGTACCCCAGACGCCCTCAAGATCTTAAAGAGCACTCCTCTAATGGTCACGACATGCAAAAAAGAAACAAGCTGCCAAGAATACGGATAGGAACACTCTTACTAAATACAAATGGGTTAGTCCGGAAATTGGGCGAAAACAGGCGAAAACGTCAAGAAAAATTTGGGATTGGAACTTTGCGGCTACTACAACGACGCAGATCACAAATATATTGGGTGTTTTGCGTACTTGGAGGGGTCGACATAGTGCATTCAATTATGGGTGCGGTGATGAGCCAAATCGTTATGTGGAGATGGAGTTGTGCTGCTCTATAAGAGCGACCTCGGATATCAAGAAATGTTGGATTATAGATCTAGAAGGCACATTCAGTGCTTCTTCCCCGCGCGTGTCTTCGGCTTCTCCGTGTCCTGAGGTTTCTTCGCTTTGCTGTCCTTTACAAATTTTGACGTGGCAGAGTCTTCGTCCTCAGAGTCAGAATCGCTGTTCTCGGAGTCAGAATCTGCGTCGTCCTTCGAAATCTCTCGTTGGACTTCGGTGGCCTTGTTCTTTAACTTCATCTCTACTTCCTGACACAATTTCTCCAACTCCTGGGTTTTTTCCTCCTTTTTTGCCTGGAGTTCGTCAATGTCTTTGATAAGTGCTTCCTTCAACTCCTCCATTCTTGCCACTTCCTCTCTTCGGGTCTGGATTTCTGAATCGATTCTTTCGGACTCGTCTTTCGCCTTTTGTCGGATTAGGTCCCTCATAACACGGGTTGACCTCTCCAATTGAATGATTGTCTGCTCTTGTACTTCAAGCTGATCATTCAATGAATGAAGTGACGAATCTTCTGCAACTGTCAGCATCTGGGGACATGTCAAATTATAGAATGGCGCTTTACCCCAATCCGAGCGCATGGAACGTTTAGAGCTGCTGTTCTTGCATTCAGACCCCGGATCATTGAGTGCAAAAGGTTTAATCTGGGGTCAAATAAAGATCAGTTTATCGAGGACATTCATAAGGTGACTGAAAGGACTTGACGTACGTCCAACTTATCACTGTTTTGAGATATAGACACCTTTCTCCTTTGCGAAGGGGGTGAACGTGAACGCGAAGGACGGTCGGAGCGTTTCATTTTACGGTAGTCAAGGTAGAAAGGTAAGCAACCTGTGCTGGCTCATGTTTCTTCATGCTTTGAGGTAGCCGACACGGACAATGCCGACAATAAATGAGCGAGCCTCGAGGCAAGGTACAAAAATATGGTTCGATTCAAACGGAATACATATCGTACACTAAAGATTTGGTCCCGGCCGGCAACAGCAATGTTGGGGCGAATGGACGATTAAGCGATGACAGTGAAAGGATGATGCTTGGATAGAAACCCGCTTAGCAGGTGAGTTGGCCACAGTTGACGCAGCTGTCCCGGATACCATAGTCGCAGGCATTGCCGCTGTTGCCATTGCACTCAAAGACGTGGCCATTGGTGCATGCGGGGTTCACGGCTTCGTTACCGCAGAACTGGCCTTGGATGGCATTACAGATGCAGTTGGAAGGAGTGCAAGCTCTCTGTATGAAAAGGACGCGTCAAGCCTAATGAACATGTTGATCGAAGTAAAAACCACATACGGCGTTGAGGTCGCGCTCTTGGACAGCAGCGGCATGTACGCCGGCAGCAGCGACGAGAGCAAAGGCAGTCAAGGATGCGAAGAACTGGATGAAGCATTCATAATGAGAAAAATGTAGGTTGAGACGGGCTGGTGGCCAAACCTTCATGGTGACGTTGAGATGAGGGTCAAACTTGTTGTAGATGAGATTGTGTTTGGAACTGGAGAATACTGGCTGAAACCAGAAGTCTTTTATACCCAGAGACCATCCATGTTTCCACGATTTTCGGAAGTGAACTTGGGAGAGATGTTCATGCCGGTGGCGAAGCGCTGGAGACGACCCTGTCTGACAGTAATTTGACAGTTGAGGTAGAATGTGGAGCTACCTACAATTTCGGTTGCAGCACTTCGGATACGGCGCAATAGACTAGGAGGAGGCAGAAGCAATGGAGATCGTCCTCAAAGTTTCGAAAATCTGGCTTGATCACTTCACAGTTCCTCTTCGGCACGTAGGCCAGACTTTTGAACCTTTGAGGTGAGAGCATCGTCCACCAAGCACGAATGCTGTATTTGCAGGCTAAGAGCTTCAATTGTGTCTGTGTAGAACATGAGGTGGCTTGTAATCGGCGATCGTCATTTGACTG
Organism: Paramarasmius palmivorus; assembly: GCA_037176845.1. NCBI lineage: Eukaryota > Fungi > Basidiomycota > Agaricomycetes > Agaricales > Marasmiaceae > Paramarasmius > Paramarasmius palmivorus. The sequence goes on along the minus strand of JAYKXP010000070.1, from coordinate 70,977 downwards.
TGGAAATAACGTAGAAGGCACTGCACAAAGCTACTCGGATGAGACTTAGGAGAGAAAGTACGGTCATGAGGACAAAAGAGAATGTGGAGCGGCGACGGATAGAACAAATCGACCCGTAGACGGAAGAGTCATTCAACACAGGTTTCTGTCAGAGACTAGAATGTTTTGGCGTCGCCCATTACGACCAGCAATGATTCATAGAGAAAATAGCAGTTTGAAGTATATTCATGTTGCGATTATGCTCTTGAGGCGAATACATAATATTCGGGTTTGATGAACGGGGCGCCCAAAATTGATTTGCAACGTTTCAGTGCTTGTATATTGGCCGCCCAACAAGAGGTTCAGCGAACATTGTTTGAACAGTCACAGGACTGGTATGCATCTATTTGAAATCATCGAAGAGCTGGAGCTCGGAGAGCGAAGGTTACAGGAAGGAAAAGTCGTCCTAGTGAAGAGAGTAAGTATATCGTGTTGTGGACGATGTTGATGACTTCGCTGTGAAGAAAGCAGTTCCAAGTTACTCGAAAACTCAGGAGTATAGTCGTTACTGCTGCGGCTGCTACATCGAATTCCTGCTAGTGACTGGGACATAGCGAGTGCAAGACGTTGCGACCATTTGACGCGGAATATAAGCAAATGATGGAGAAACACAACTGCAGAACGTTAGACCTCATCGAGGTGAAGAAAGAATAAGTACAGTCGTCAGTGGCTGTGACGATTACCAAGACCGTGACCAGTTTGAGTATCGTGACCGCGAGAAGAGTATTTGCAATCTAATCAGATACTGATAACGATGACGCCGCTTTCCACCATAATATTGCAACCTTCGACGCAGACGACGAGGACCCATTTCTTCCTCTCATATCAATTTCTTCCCTTTCATTCAAAGCCATTTATTTGGCTGCTCTGGGTGGGATATGCTAAATTCCTTTGCTCGGCATATCAGCACATCACCGACCATTCCCTGGAGGCTTCATCGGAGTCCGGCCGTTATTAGTTCGACACGTCAAATACCCATATCTTTCTCGATTAAAAGGGCTGAAAATGCAAAGGGAATTGCATATAATAACTCAGTGCGACCTAGTCGAGAATCGTGTGTCAAAACACGGCCGATGGGATGCGTAGACAGTCAGCGGTTCCCGCACGGTGTTTCTACCAGTTGGATATCCCCTCTTCACAGATTATATGGACACTTAGCATCCAGCAATCAAGCAGCGGAATCCAAGAACTCCGAGAAGAAGACGGACGGAAAATCAGAACCTACGCCCTCTACTCAAGCCCCGAGGGATCTTTTGTCGGAAGCGGCGCCGCTGACGCAAGCACAAGAACGGAGGAATAATTGGGAGGTCATTAAGCGTCTGCTTCAGAATGTGTGGCCTAAGAATGATTGGAGACGCGTGGAACAGTTCTGTTGGGATTCATATTTTTGTTCGGAGGAAAGGTGCGTGCTTCGCTATTCACACATGGACACGGTTTAACAATTCTTTAGTTGTTGAATGTTCAGGTACCGCTTATCTTCAAGGAAGTAGTCGATTCCCTCAACATGGATATTTCATCGGGTTCAACCGTCTGGACAGTGGTTGGTACACTTATACTTGGATGTGCGTCGACTCCGAAGACATTCACATTCGCGTTTTGAACATATCCCTCAGATGGTGCTGCAAGGATCGGAGCCAATGTATTCGGTGAACTCTTGAACGCAACTTTTGCAAATATTGGACAACGTGCAATACGCAAGGTCGCTCGGGAAACTTTTGAACAAATCTTGAGTATGGACATGAAGTTCCACCTCTCACGTCAGACCGGAGGACTCACACGAGCCATTGATCGTGGCACGAAGTGAGTGCTTTCTCGTGTTGTTCCTATACCTTTGATCTGAATTTCGTCAATCAGAGGCATAAGTTTTCTCTTGCAGGCTATACTGTTCCGCATAGTTCCGACTGCAGTGGAGATATCACTTGTGTGTGGGATATTGGTGCGGTGTTTCTCTCTTTTAGATGCCGACCTCTCTCAATCTCGCGTCAGACTTACAAATTCGGTTGGAATTTTGCCGCAATAACCGTCGGTACCCTGGCTGCTTACACCTGGTTCACTGTTCGGACTACCGCCTGGAGGTGAAGCCAGTCTTCTTTCAGAACAGTCCAGCTTACTCATGGCTGAACAGAACACGTTTCCGCCGGGAAGCTAACAAGGCAGACAATCAAGCTGCTACAGTTGCTGTAGATTCTCTGCTGAACTACGAGGCCGTTAAGGTTTGTTTACCAATAGCTGCACCCATTTGATCACATTCTGAGCATCACAGACAGCACTTCAACAATGAGAAGTTTGAAACCGCCCAGTATGACAAGCACCTCAAGGATTACGAGTCATCATCAGTCAAAATCACCACTTCCTTGGCATTCCTGAACTCGGGACAGAATGTCATTTTCTCGAGTGCACTAACGGCAACTATGCTGATGGCGGCACAGGGCGTTATCGACGGTGAGTATCATTCACCTTCTTGTGTATAAACACTGACTCTGTGCAAAGGTACAATGACTGTCGGAGACTTGGTCATGGTCAACCAGCTGATCTTCCAGCTGTCTTTACCCTTAAACTTCTTGGGCACCATCTATCGAGAAATGAAACAAAACTTGTTGGACATGGAGGTACTCTTCAAGCTGCGTGAGGAAAATCTACCAGTTCAAGTAAGGTCATCCTATACCATTCGCACATTCCAAGGTCTCATCTACCTTATACTAGGACAAACCTGATGCCAAACCCCTACAACTTCGAGGCGGCTCAATCCGCTTCGAGAACGTCAACTTTGGGTACCACCCCGACCGTCCAATCTTCCGCAACCTCTCCTTCACAGTTCCTGCCGGCAAGAAAGTAGCCATTGTCGGCCCCTCGGGTTGTGGTAAATCTACCGTGTTCCGTCTTCTTTTCAGGTTCTATGAACCTAATTCCGGAAGGATCTACATCGACGATCAGGAAATTCGGGATCTGCAAGTCAAGAGTCTTCGGGAGAATATCGGTGTGGTACCTCAGGATACGCCGTTGTTCCATGCGGATATCATGCATAATGTTCGATATGGGCGGCTGTCGGCGACTGATGAGGAGGTTATGGAGGCGACTAGGAAGGCTAATGTGCAGGATACGATACTGAGGCTTCCAGATGGATACAATACGAAGGTCGGAGAGAGAGGTTTGATGATTAGTGGCGGCGAGAAGCAGAGGTTGGCTGTAGCTCGAGTGCTGTTGAAGGATCCTCCTATCCTGTTCTTTGATGAAGCTGTGAGTGGATACTAGCCTTCTCAGTGGATGTGAAATTGACGCAGCGGGTATAGACATCGGCTTTGGATTCAACGACAGAATCTGAGCTAATGCGGAATATCAACAACACACTATTGGATAGGTCTCGCACTAGCATCTTCATTGCGCATCGTCTTAAGACAGTTATCGAGTCTGGTACGTTGTAAACCTCCGTGTTTTTACAGCAGTTTCTTACTAGCTATTTCCAGATCTTATCATTGTACTGAAAGATGGTGAAGTCGCCGAACAAGGAAGCCACGAAGAGTTACTCAAGAAGGGTGGCCTGTACTTCCGCATGTGGCAACAGCAAGCATCTGCGGATGCACTGTCGGATGAAGATAGCTCAGATGTCACCTCGTAGGAGTGTGGACGCAGAGGAGAGAGAAGAGTGGACCTGATACTCTATTCGTGTTGTAATTACGCCGTAATTATAATGTTTGGATATACATATGTAGCCTATAGAAGATTCTCCATTCTCCACAAGATAGATATGACAGCAGCCCTTTAGAAGACCCTATAACATCTTTCCGACTAATGCAACGAGCAGCTTCGTGCCCAGCCGGACTTTTCTCTGATCACCCTTCCACTCTTGCGCATGTTCTCTGATGTTAGATACTTCATCAGCCAGTTGAGCCCGCAAGGCCGTTACTCCATCAGCTGTCTCCTTGTCCTTCTCCGCGGGTTCAGTTGCTTGTGTGGGCGGTAAAACCATGACAAACGACAACTCGGTATCGATATGCGATGATCGTGAGTTTAGGTTCGTAGACCCAAACAGAGTAAGAATAGGGTGCGAGGAAGAGTTGGGAGAAAGCCACAATCCTAAAGTGGTTTCGTCAGGTAGAGGCCAGCAACACGGTGTGAAAATGGTTCATACCTTTCGCATGATATGTCCATCCCTCTTTGAACCATTCACGCAGCTGAACACCTGAGCCCTCTTTCCATAATCGTCCTGCGCGCGCAACGGCTTTCATAAACCTCTGCTCGAATAGGGTGTAGCCTTCAGGTATACGCCCAGAAACGCCTTTCGATCCATAGAAACCGTTCGCCTAGATCAACCCGTTAGCTTTCTAACTGTCTTATCTGCACTTCGGCTTACCTTGGGGCTAGCAGCTACAATCCGAACGTCAACGTTCCGACAACGAAGGACAAGGTCTTGATAGCGTTCGTAAAGACCAAAGTACCCGCTGGTGAAGTCAATGAGAGGCCTCTGTCCATTCTCTTTCTGCTCGTTAGCATGCTTGAACAGTATGTCCATCGCATGCTCCTCTTCCCTGACATTGAATTGCCCAGCCTGGATGACAGGAAAAAGCATAACTTGGTTGTCCTCTCTGGAGCCTTCGGTAAGCAACTTTCTTTCGTTTCGCTGACGATAACTCTGCTGAAACTCTGAGAATGCGTTCTCAGCCTTGGCGTGGATGTGATGAGGGTGCGTGCTGAAATCCGGCCAGAACATCGTATAACCATCTTTTTTCTGAGAGTGTGTGGTCCTAAATCAGCTTTGGCGTCCGGAGAAGGAAGGAGCTGGTACGAGAATCCTGAGACTGTCCGGAGGAAGTCGAAACAGTACTGTGAGAGAGTAGGCTGATTCGAAAAGTACAAGTAGCGGTCTTGGCGGTTCGTGAAATATGACTCGTTCAAGTTGGCACTGTGGTGAATATAATGAGAATATGTACGCGCGGAGATCCAAAACAGCGATATACGCACCCACTAATCATAACATCGTCGTCTGCTCCGTAAATCTTCGCATGCCATGTTCCCCAGCCCTCGTTAAACCTCGGCGGAACAATTTTGGCCATGATACCTCGGAGACTAGGACTCCGGAAGAAAGACGCGTGTACACGGTCTGGATATGTTTGTAGAAGAGGGAGTAATATCTTTGCGGTTGATGAAGGCCCAGGTCGTGTTGAACGGTTCAGGTCGAGCTGGAAATACAAGTGAAGAGATTCTTTGCGCTCCAGCGCAGTTTTGAGCTCCTCTACCTGGTAAAGAAGACCATCTTCAGTGACACTTCTTACGCATTGCGAAAAGGAAACACACACGAGTTCTGGTTCACTGGACCCGATATATAGCGAAGACAGAAAGATTCTTCTCTCGGCACTCCGTATCATCCCCTGTCCTGAAGGTCAAAAAACATTGATAATCTCCTGGCCACGATACACACCAAAAGTTGAGAGTAAAACTCGGCCGGCTGTTTGAGGATATGGACATGATTTGGCGAGACCGCGAATGTTGGTTGTTTTTGGGAGAGTTCCGTAGTTAGTTGTCGTAGAGCGGGATGGTATTGACCAGAAATACTAGATGAATACCTCTTGAAGCAGTAGATTGAATGCTTCCAGTTCTGTGGTATGCGGGGGAAGAACATGGGAGTATACACTGAGGCTTCGGGAGTGTACCACTTTAGCGCCCAATTGAGCGGTCAACTACGTAGTCTCCCCTAGGCATCGGCGCTCGACCAACTACGTACGTAGTTCCAAGCTTCAAGCCTCAGGCCAGGCAGTGAACACGAGGAGAAACCATTGAAAAGCATCTGCCTCTTTGCAGTGCATTTCTGTCCTCCTCGTCATCCCACTTCTAGGGGCGACATTGCTAATCATGTCGTTCTTCTCCGATGCCAAAGGTTTTACCATCAACGATGGTGCTTTTAACTTGGTTCAAGGGAATCAATTCAATAATACGTATAATTTGGCCGACCCAAGTGAGTACCACTGTGAATCTCTACAATGTCTGTAAACTGAATGTCCTCAAAGATGATGTCTTCAAGCTCGTTGCGACTAACGCTGCAGCCAACGGGCTCTACAATTCAGAACAACGCTTCCCTCTACCCAATTGCCATCCCGACACGCGCACCGAAATCCTACAAGAGTGTAATCAATGGGTTTTAGCAAAATCAGCCTCAGAGCGAGTCTATTGGATACACGGCCCCGCTGGAGTGGGCAAGTCAGCGATCATGCAGAACATGTCGGAGAGGCATGCCCGGCAATCGCCAGAGCTTCCGCATCCACGACTGGCAGCGAGTTTCTTCTTCTCTCGGAATGACGTCACCAGGGACAAGTTAGATCCTTTTGTCGCCACGGTCGTATACCAGTTTTTGAAGTGCGAGCCACTCCGGGCTGCTTTGGGCGAGTCAATTTTTGAAGCAGTCCGCGCAGATCCCCATATCTTCCGAACCACGTTTGAGAACCAAGTTCAAAAGCTGATTCTCGAGCCGTGCACCAAGGTCGACCCAAAAGAATGGGACCTCCTTCCCAACCTCGTGGCCATCGATGGACTCGACGAATGTATCTTGGTGCCATCACAGGAGAGGCTTATCACGATCATACGGAAGGCTATACCTAAATGTCCTCTGATTTTCCTCGTTGCTAGTCGCCCGGAGCCTCGAATTCGTCGAGCGTTTGAACACGAAGGATTTACCTCCTTCCTGGGACGTCTCCCCGTTGGAAAATCCGACGAGTCCACTCGGGATATAACCATCTATTTTCACGAGCGGTTCGGTCAGCTACAAGATACGCATCCCGAGCTGCGCCCTCTAGATGTGTCATGGCCTGGCGAAGAAAAGATCCGGGAGCTCGTGAGACGAGCTGGCGGGCAATTTATCTTTGCTGTAACAGTCATGAAATATCTAGAGAGCGACGATAGTCTTCCGTCGGAACGCTTAAAAGCCATTCTCAGCACCAAGGTAGAAGATTCTACGGAATCTCCATACGCTGATTTGGATCTTCTGTACCGGCAAATATTATCCACATGTCCCGTGGTTAACCGAGAGAAATCCTCGATGATCCTATGCCTACTTGCTACGCCTCATTTCCACCCTCCGCGCTTAGATGGCCAGGGCAAGGTCACTGATCGGTTCATCTTTGTCAGGCAGAACGGGTCGTGGAGGAGTTCTGGCATGATCGAAGCTCTCTTGAACCTCAAGCGAGGTGAAGTCGAGACTCTCTTATTCAGACTACATTCAGTTATAGAGGTGCCTAGTGATGCGTATGGCAAGAACGTACGCATCGTGCATGCCTCCTTCACGGAGTACATCTCAGATCCTAATCGTTCAGGCGACTATCACGTGAAAAAACTGGAAAAGCTGGATTATCTCGACCTGATAGCTCGAGCTCTGCTCCGTATCATTTCGGGCCACTCGCGGAACTATCGCTCATATCTCTCATCATCGGCGACCAGACCGCCACCATACAATTCCCCGACTCTCATGAACACACGGTATTCAATAATCAACGTACTTCATATATGTTTGAAATTGGATACTCCAAGTGATGAACTACTTAAAGCCTTGAACCAATTTGATCCCTATCTTTTCGGGACGTGGGTCATGAACTCTGGACTCTACAGGAGCTCTTACTTGCAAAGATGGAGGGAATTCATTAAATGGGCAGAGGTGAGGTCTCATTACTCTCAACCATTGAAATATTGACAATGATTGAAATCATAGTCATTTGAGCCCAGGGGTTCTCAAACCTTTCTTGGCAAAATAGAGTCGTTTATGGACGGTTTCTGCATTGCTTCACCCCCTAAATCAACTACGTTGCAGCACTTGGATTGCGTAAGGGCATATTTAGAACATGTCCTTTATGCAACCAACCCAGTGCACCTCAAGTGGCATGAGCTCCTTCAATCACTCTATAATGTAGTGATTGAAGTGAACTTGCGTGTCCTGCTTTTGCCAGCTGATAGTAGACAAAGTCCTCAGCTTCGAGATTGGGTGCTACTTACTGTTACTCGCAAGGACGCCGAGAATGTCGACGGGCTATTAGGGTCTCTTGCCAACTGTAGTAGTGAAGAAAACCTTATCCAAGATATCCGTGATGATACCTATGAAAGTGTTCATACACTTGACCTAGTCAAGGTAGTTGTCACCTGAGCTTACTATCTCCACTCGTCACTGAACATTCTTCTCAAGCAAAATAATCTATACTCTCTCAGAAAGCTGGTAGTACAACGCCAAAAGGAGATCGGTGTAACACCGTTTCCATGCACACCACCCAGCACTGCGCAAATGGGAAGTGAAGAGATGGCATCCAACCTTCCGACAGTCAACCAGGAGGCCAATCCCATCAACGAGGATGACAATCTAGTGAACGAAGGAACTGAATTACTCGAGATGGAAGCGAGATCCGTTGGAAACGCAGGATTCCATTCAATAGCCACGGCGGTCGCCAATCCGAACCCGAAAGTACATATACATCGCGTTTTGATGGTTGGTATCTGGGTATTACCAATCCTTCTGGCTTTGATGCTCTACTATAACACACCCAGTTTGTATGGCTAGCCATTTTTCTGCCGATTCACGCTGGATCAAGCTTCGGCATTGTAGTCTGTCGGCAAACTTGAGAACGAATCAAACAAAGTTGCACGAAACCTGACCACTTCAGGCAACGAAGGGATCTAATCAGTAAGCGGTCACCTTTGGTTGCCAAGAAGACTTGTTGGAAACTTGTTTGAGACGCGGCTCGTTCGAAATCCAGCTATGTAGAAGTTGAAGGTGTGCCCATCGCTTATCGGAAAATGAAGTTTTTACTTTGAGGAGCAATATCATGAGAGGATGTTAGGGTGAGCTGACCTTCGGAGAGGTACAGATGCCGGTCTTGAAAGCTTGACATTTCGTGAAAATAAGATTCAGAACCGCACTACAGTAAACAGAATAGGTTTGGATCGCGCAAACAGAGACATGAAGCCATAATATACGCACCCAGGAATCATAACATCGTCGCCTGCTCCGCACATCCTTGCATGCAATGTTCCCCAGCCCTCGTTAAACATTATTAGAAGAATGGTTTTAGCCACCATATCTCAAAGCCTGAGACTACGGAAGAAAGAAGCGTGTACACGGTCTGGTTATGTTTGTAGAAGAGGGAGTAATATCTTTGCGGTTGATTGAAGGTCCAGGTCGTGTTGAACGGTTCAGGTCGAGCTGGAAATACAACCGGAGGGATTCTTTGCGTTCCAGCGCTATTTCCAGCTCCTCTATCTGGTAAAGAAGACCATCTTCAGTGACACATCTTACGCATTGCAAAAAGGAAACACGCACGAGTTGATTCACTCGACCCGATATATAACGAAGACAGAAAAATTCTTCTCTCGGCACTCCGTATCATCCCCTGTCCTGAAGGTCACGAACAATCGATAAACTCCTGGCCATAATACACACCAAAAGTTGAGAGTAAAACTCGGCCGGCTGTTTGAGGATATGCTAGGATATGAATATGATTTGGCGAGACCGCGAATGTTGGTTGTTTTTGGTAGAGTTCCGTCGTTATTTGTCGTAGAGCGGGATGATATTGACCAGAAATACTAGACGCCCCCCCCCCCCCCCCCCCCCCCCCAAAAACCCCCCCCCCCCCCCCCCCCCCCCCCCCCCCCCCCCCCCCCCCCCCCCCCCCCCCCCCCCCCCCCCCCCCCCCCCCCCCCCCCCCCCCCCCCCCCCCCCCCCCACACAACCCCCCCCCCCCACCCCCCCCCCCCCCCCCCCCCCCCCCCCCATACCTCTTGAAGCAGTAGATTGAATGCTTCCAGTTCTGTGGTAGTCGGGGGAAGAGCATGAGAGTATACCACTTTAGCGCCCAACGCTTCTGCCACCTACTCTCATGCACATGTTCCATGACAAGAACCACTTAAAGACGTACCCATTTTGGGGCATCGCCGGTACAGTTGGATAGTATGAGCCAGCGGGTGAGCCTTCATTGTGACTTTGCAGATGCCGAGTATGCTAAAGGACACATTAGCCACTCTACAATATCATCTTTCTGACATTTTCTTAGTCGGAGAGATAGGTGAGATGTCTTCGGAAGAGGGAAGGTTATCCGGGGCGGCTGGAACTAAACGATCGAGGCGTCAACTTGAAGGATCCGTCTCAGAACTGCTGTGGTCAACAGCTTTATATACAGCTCAGTATCTGGACCCTCAAGCTCTGATCAAGACTTCGAATTCAAGTTTGAAATTTCCAATGTTGTTCAACTTGCAAGGTTGTCTCAGTCTCTTCTTCAACCACCACCACCACCGTCGTCTGTAATCTGTTCGACATGGTTCCTCCTACCAAAGCTGTTCCAGGAATGAAGACGAAGAAGCCCCAACCTCGAGTGGCCTCAGAGGAAGATGGTAATAGGGGTAGTTCAAATGTACTACAAGGAGTACCCATTCCGATGGTGAACATCCCTGGCTACCGGCTCTTTGACTGTGCAACCACAACCTCCAGGTGTAAACGGCGGAGGTGAGCTACGGATCCATTATTTGTTTGATCGACCCAGGCTGAGCAAACCTTTGAACCTTTGAAAAGGTACGGCAAACCACTCCAATAGCTCAAGTTCGCAGGCGCCAGTTGCAGCGATAAACAGCCCTAGTACATCCCAACCCATTACGAACGGCAACGGCGGAGGTGTGCTACTCCTTGCTCTATTGTCCTCGTTCTGAATGGTTCCTCGACAGGCAGCCAAACGCAAACCAGTCAAATAGGCCCTCAGGTCCCAGCAGCAGCGTTGACTAACCCTAGCCGTGGATCTCAACCAACCAATACAGGCAAGTTGTTCGTAGTTCTCGTCGCACATCCAACTAAGATGATTCTCAAAGGCAGCCAAACACAAACAGCCTCGCACGCACCAGCTGCAGCATTAGTTCTGCAAGCCCTTCGGGCTCAGAATCTCAACCCACGGCAGAAGGAACCGACAGAGGTAACGTTCACTCATCGCTCTCAAAAAGCTTTCATTGACCTGTAACAATCAAGACAAAGCTTTACGAAATTACTTCGAACGGGAATGGTGGGCTTGCGTTTCCATGTCGTGCTTCTTCATCTTTTGGGACTTGCTCATCCTTCCTACCATCGTTAACCATTCCGACTCTGATGACACCGACACCACCAACAACTCTTCAGACTCTAACAAGTCGGACCCGAAACTTTCAAAGCCTGTACGAAAGCAGTACGCACCATCGCTATCATAGCAGCTCTTCTAGGACTCTGCAGTATATACTCTGCTTACTCGCTCTCAGCAAACCCCTTTTCTTTGCTTCATCGAAAGACACCAAAGTTCTTCATGATGTGGTCGGGTTTGTTGAGTATTGTTACTTTGGCAGTTGTCATGATTGCTTGGAAAGCCTAGTTGACGAGGGTTCGTTCTGTCAGATGTGAAAGTGTAATAGCTGTATATGTCATCGCAGTTTGTACAAGTACAACATGGCCTGTTACATCGCAATCAGCGTATCGACTAGGAGATGAAAGTCCATCCATGAGACCAAATGACGAATGGAAAATGGAAGTGATTCGAGTATAGTACAATGCAGAAGAGCATTTGGAAACATACGATGAGCTAGAAGGGATATGAAGGAACGAGTAGGGGACGTATGAGTACAATCGATAGAAAACATATAGGAATGGCGACTAGCGCGGAAGCGGGTGGGCTTTTACCACAGTAGAACCCTGTCAGTCCATAAATCAACAAATCAACACCACTCGGCCCCAGCATCCGACCACCACCTCTTCTCACCACCCCGCACACTCCACTCTGCGACACATTCTGGGGTGGCGACATAGATAAACCGCCAGTTGGATCAAAGCATGTACCTGCAATGTCCAGATCATGTTTGTCATCGCAAAGTGGAGAGGAATTGTATTCCTCGGTTCTGTAACCACCATCAGTCCCGAAATCGACATCCAGGTCCTGGCGAGACCGCGCTCTCCAACGAGCACCACTCAGTCTACCGCCAGCTGAACTCGGTATGATTCCAGACGAAGGGAACGGTCCAGGAGACGAACTCCTCGAAGGTCCATGTGAGGATATACAATCCCATTCCGGTTCCAGCATGTCGAAATCATCAACCTCCATTTGATCCTCAGCATCATCTTCCCCGACAGCGGCAAGCCCGTGATGGCTTAACAGCGATCTGACATTATCTTCTACCTCCCTATCTCCGAGAGGTGGAATTACCACAAGGTCTTCGTCGTCATTACGACCACCACCAGAGCTAATATGGCCATCTTCGTAATGATCTTCTCCGTCGGCGGACCTATGGGTAGTGTCCTCTCGACGATGCCGCCAGGCGGATCTCGAGGTTGATGTTATATCGGAAGATCCGCGAGGTGTGATACGGAAGGTGTCTTCAAGGGCTAGAACTACATAGGGTGTAGATCCGTCACGTCTGGGACCGCCAAGATGGGAGGTGGCTGATACAGAGACTGGTCGGGGGTTGGTGCGGTTTGGGCGTTGGTACGGTCGAGAAACAAAAGCACGCGACCGTGCTCTGGACTGAATGGATTCTGAGGAGCTTCGTTGTGAGATTGTTCGTGATGGGGGTTGTCGGCTGATTGAGGATTTGGAAGCTGATGGAACGCGAACGATTTCTTCGGTTTCGAATGTTCGAGCGTCGATAACGTGAAGGAAAGAAGTATGCTACAGGAAGAATGAGCGATTAGAAAGACCTTTTCGACGCGAATAGACGTTAACATACCTCCGTGAATGTCATTATCTCCCTACCAATGCCGCTGCTACCACCGTTCCCAAACTTGACGTTTCGGACGCTCCAGCCAGGTGCTTTAGAGTTTCCTCTTGTCCATTCGTAAGGATCGTCTGAAAGTAGACCATCACTCCAGTGTCCACCTCCTGAGGGCATCCTCGACTTGTCAGTTTGGAAGATCTTGAGTGGTCTCGTGCTGCGGACATCCCAGATCGCTACCACGCCTTCCTGTGAAGCAACAGCATATTTAGTGCCATCAGTGGAAAAAGCGGTGCTGAAAGAGGCCGCAAGGGATGTAGATGTCGACGGGTAAGTTAATGGTGATCGGTCAGGAGGAGGTATTTGCAGGGTCATAATGTGTGAAAAGTCTAATCTCGATCCGCCCGAAATACGGTGTAGATAGACCTTTGACGAGTCACCGACAGATAGCAGGGTGCGTCCGTCGGGAGATATGGAAGCTGGTGGAATATAGAGTGACGTTAATAGTGAGAATAGCCGAAATGAGTCGAACGCTCATACAATGGTTTATTGGGACACTCAAACGCAATGATCCCGTCTCCCTGATGTCTGGCTGAGCTCTGATGGGAACATCATAAAATTTGACAGTGCAGTCATTGTTACTGATGACAATCTTGGGCTCGATACCACTTTCATTTGATCGTGCCAGGTTGAGTGATGTGAGAAGCACAGAGTTATTGATAGATGCATGCAGGTGCTCTTCAGTTTGCCAGACTGTTTTCCGTCGCGGTGAAGAGTGATCGTGTAACGATAGATGTATTTCGGCGTCTTGACCGCCCGCAGCAAGCAGTGTCTGCTGTGTATCGGGTATTTGGAGTGACGAGAGCGTGTTTGGCGTAAAGTTGAGGTCGACGAGCGTGTGAGGATTCTATGACGACGATGAGTGACGACATCCAGTCACCTTGAAGACTAGGATACCATACCGATGAAGGTGCATTGAGGTTCTGCTCGACGATAGACTGCTGGTGGACATAGTTGACTAACCCGCGCTCTCGAGGGCAAATGATGAGGTCACGAAGTTGCCTGGGGTTAATAGAGATCAGTCTAGGCAGTCTCTGAGCAGAAATGTGGCGACATACACATGGCCAATGTAAGTCTGAGCTGGGGCCACCGCCGTCGGCTTCGTCGAGGACAACAGAGAAAGACCTCTTGCCATCGTGTGGGACGGTGAGGGAAGCAAGTTGGATGGCAGGAGGCAAGAAGCAGGGTGATGCTCCGGCACGGGAGTAGCCACTCAAATCATTTGTCCGGTTGCATGTCATTTATTCTCACACCCCTATCTAACCGGGGATGTTCTCTACACAGGATCCTCACTGTAACGCTGTTCAATTCGTGTCAAAGAAATTCATATGTAGAACCCCGACTGGGGCCTTTCACTGTCAATCTTTTTCAGCCATTTTGTATGTTTTCACCGAGGCAGACCGCCTCCTGGCCTTGCATCAAGGACGTGTCCAAGAGCCTCACATGTGCAGGCTTGACTCAACGCCTCCATCAAAGCGGGTCATAAAGGGACCTCACAGGTGACGCTGACGTGGGATTACTTGGGGATCCCCGGTCCTTTTCCCGTGTTGAAAACACAGGACGGGGATCTGGGCCAGAAGCGAGAACCGGTGAACTTGTGCAGCTTTGAGAAACATTTCACAGAGATCCGAATCGTAAAAAACACATCGCAATGGAAGTCACCGAAAGCAGGGACATGCCTGGACATGCAAGATACTGAATAAGGTTTTGGAGTTAAAGGGGAATAAGGCATTGCGATTGGCTTTGAGGTACCTCCGTTCAAACATCTGTGCAATCTATTCTATCAATTCAACGTAAGAAAGAAAAGAAGCGGTTCCTCTACCAGTTATACAACCCCTCCTTCAGACCGCACAGCGTGATTCTGCAGTTCCCGAGGATATGCCAGGAATGACGCGCCGAAAGATATCATCGAACAACAAAGAAAAACTATAAGTAACAATGACAAGACACCAACCAGCATATCAACATACCTCCAAAGTCTACCCTTGATTTCGACAAAAGTGTTTATGGAAAGGCCACGCCATCTTCTGATGCTCGGAATTGCAGTAATGCACCGACTTGCACTTGGAGCAACGCAGCTTTGAATTGACTGGTCCGCCGCAATGACCGCACCACGGCTCCGTATCTCTCCTCTCCCATCTCCGTTTTGCTCTCTGCGCCACTTCCCGTAACCATTCTTCCCTCGGAGTACCTCGAACCCGTCCTGATACCTTTGCCTTCGAATCATCCAGGCCGAGTCCTACTATCTCCATGCGGTCGCGCCATGCATCGTAGCTCTCCTAAAGCAAAAAGACTCTTCCCTTTTAACCCTCTTCCTTCTTCGCCAAACTGGATACTAGACATGTCCAGAACGGTCTTGATATTCCCTTGAGGGTCGTCAGTAAAGCCCCAGACAGCATGCGGCATAGTGTCCTCGCCGCCGGTGATATAGCTCATGTTTTCGGGCAAAACCATGGCTACGGTCAACTGCTTGGGGAGAAGAATCGGTGCCTCCAGGATAACTCGTAAAGAAGCAGGAGAGTGGTACTCTGTACCATCTGGCATCCTGACACGTAGACTGATATCGTTCTCGTTAGGAAAGAGGTCGAAGAAGAGTTGTAGGAGGCCAATAGAAACGAAGCAGCCATCGTGCGCACGGGCCTGGTAGAAAATCGTTTCTAGCTCCTTGTCTGAGAGCTCCAACGTTGAATTGGGAGGCAGCATGTTTGAAGGAAGGTCTGGTTCTTCAGGAGCTCGTGCTGGTTTGTCAAAGACAAAACCGACGCGAGGTCCCTTGTGGTCGTACCAATCGGGCAACGTGACGAGGACTGTCTTGAAATTCTCGCCGTTACGTGCCACCTCTCGCAGCTTTGCGCCTCTATAACGAGTTTCCGTGGTAGCGCGTTCATAGTTGAGCAGTAGAGCGATATCATGGAGGTCCATTGTCGTCGACATGATGGGGGAAGAGGACGAGTTTGGTTCTGTTGACGCGGCAGACTCAGACTCACGCGGCAGTTCGGAAACGGTTGAAACAAGAAAATGATTCAGGTACGCTTAAAGTACATGTACAATCTCAAGTAAAACTAATCTCTCCATTGGCAAGTGGAATGAACTCTTTCGCGTCTTCCGGGCTCATCAATAACATCGGTTTTGAAGGAGTATAATCTCTGGGATGAGGATGCGGATTCGCATCAACAACCTTTTCAAAAGCAGCTATCACTTCCTCGCTTGGCCTAGGTCTGCCTTCCTTCTTAACAGCATCCGCAAATCCACGGACATCGTACACCTTGATAGCATCCAGAGGGAATGTTGGCCTTGATGAGGTACCTTCACCGTTCAATGTTGGATTCCCCGAATTGGTCTTGCCTGCTTCGCCGCTTGTTGCTCTGCTCTTCTCCTCACGAGCCTTCCACGCATCCTCCATAAATTCGAGTAAAACCGCACTATGGGCCGCCTCATCAATTTTGATAAACGCATACTTTGATTCCCGAACATCCTTGACCTCCTTGACCTCCTCAACTTCCTCGTCCTCCTCAACTTCCTCGTCCTCCTCAACTTCCTCGTCCTCTTCAACTTCCTCATCCTCCTCGACTTCCTCGACTTCTTCCCGGCCATACATCTCAGTTAAAAGATGGTGCTCCATCGCAAACAACCATCCATGACCAGAAAAACCGTTATAAACTCCATTGATGGGCACGGTACTGATGGCACGATGCAGCCACCGGAGCCTTTCTTCCGAATCGTCAGGGAAAGTGGATGGTATCACTGGTTGTGGTTTCACAGGCGTGGCGATGGACAACGCCATCGGAGGCCAAAGCCGGCTCTCCATATAAGTCTCCGGGAAGAATTTGAATTTGTCATTGGCATAATCAACGTGGAGGACGCCCTAGACATTTGACGAGCCCTCGTAGAACTTTCTCGGGATGGAAGAAGGGGATCGACGCTATAGTTTCGCCCTGTATGACTGTGAAACCCTTGTGGGCCAATGGAGAGCCGTTTGTGTAGAGCAAGAAGTTCCTCTAGGTTATCAGGAAGGCTTTGTGGAGAGTTGGCTGACGCAGGAGGGTCTCTGACAAGAAGAGCCTGATGGATGAAATCATGGATATGGAAGAACAGCTGCGGTTGCGTGTACAACAAGTCCATGATCTGTTCGTTGGATATGTTGGTATCGAGAAGGGTGAATCGCACGAGCTTTGGGAACGAGGTGAGTACGTTGACTATAACTTCCAATGTAAGGGTTTGATGACCCGAGAGATTCACCGCTTTCACTGCATCAGAAGGAAGCGACGAAATCACGGCATGAATCCCATCCGCGGATAATATGCAACGCGAAGACAACAGGTTGACTGTGCCTCCGTTCTTCTCGAGTTCATATCGGAGCACACTAGCCACGACTGGGTATGAGGAATCAGGAAGAGTCTTTGAGGAGAAGACAGTGGCTACAACAGCGTCCATCTTGCCCGGCATGTCTACAAGAGTCTCGAGTGGTTCAGCGTTCGAGTCAAGAATGCATTGCTCGATAAGCTGACGCAAAGCAAGATCAGTGAGCAAAGGCACGCTCGTGGGTGATTCAAGTTGCGCCGGAGATTTCTTCTCCACCGGTTTCTCCCACTGAGAGAAAACCCCAGGCCATACTTCAGCCACGGCCTCGACCGGAATGCGTCGTTCGTGTTTCATGGAGGCAATGTGGTGTTGGACATCTTGCTCGACCCGGTCGAAGATCTCGGACCCATACATCTTGCGTCTAGCTTCCATATCCGGGCCTGTAAGTGGGTATTCGTGACGCACGTAACCCTCCGCATCAAGAAGAGCTCCTTCGATACTATAGCAATATGCTGGATTCAGCGGCTCGGTAATGTCGATGATGGTTATACCGTCGTCATTGTCTATCATAGTTGTTAATCGGACCGACAATACGTTGAGATCAAAGACACAGGCGTACCATGATCAAAGCAGCCAACATTGGGATCAAGGAGAGTGTATTCAAGTCCATGCCCACTCGCATATGGGTTCTGGTGGTCGATATCCATATTCAGCGCTTGTATGAATAAAAACTGGGTGTATGGAAAAGCCATTTTGGGTAGATTTGGTTTTCTATACTGTCGACTGTACTTTCCGTGAGCTCTCCGAATCTCATCTCGAACAATCTCTGCATTATCCGGTTTTTTTAGGAGGTTGAGAAAGCGACGTGTGGCTGCAAGAGGTAGTCGGCCGTAGCACCATGAGTGATCTAAAGCACAGATACAGCGATAGTATGCTTTGTTCTCATTGCCTCGAGTCGAAGAAGGTACCAGACGGGCGATAAGGAATGCTTGGTGCCTTTGACCCATGGTTGTAGTGGACAAAAAGGACCGTGTGAAGGTTTCAGATGAATCATGTGTGGTCACGGCGACTAGTAGTTAGGGAGGACTGTGGTTTACAGTGTTTACATGCGCTGGAAATCAAGGAAGTGCAGATCGCCTATCAATACTTGGAAGAAAAGCTTCGCCTCCTCCAGATCCAACACCCTAAACGGCTTTGGCGGAGGTAATCCTGCAGGAGCAGGATGTTTACTCCCAGCAATGACGTGCTCAAAGGCAGCTATCACTTCGTCACTGGGCCTAGGCCTTCCTTCTTTTTCAACAGCATCCACAAAGCCTCTGATATCGTAAACCTTCATAGAACCCAAGGCCAAAGCCCCCAGTCGTTTTTGGGCAGTCGGTGCTGGATCCACCTCGGCCTTTTCGGTCTCCTTCTCTCCGTCACCAGTATCCGTGGCAGCTTGCTCCTTTTCCTTTTCTCCGAGAGCCTTTTCCGCAGCCTCCATAGCTTCAGCTAACAATGCGTCACGAACCTCCTCGTCGATCCTAATAAACCCATAACGAGACTCCTTATTCCTGCTGAACAATGGCGAGTTGTAATCCAATGCAAACAACCATCCGTGAGCGAGGAACTTGTCATAAGTTCCTCTAATCGGTACACACCCAATCGAACGGTGCAACCAACGAAGCCTATCTTCCGAATCCTTAGCAAACGTCGAAGGAATCACTGGACGTGACTTGACAGGGGTTGCGACCGAGAGCGCCATCGAAGGCGCGAGATGGCCTTGCATGTACTGGTCAGGGAAGAACATGTCCTCTTCACGCACGTCAAGGACAGCGAGGCATTTGGTGAGGCCCTGCAAGACTTTTTCCGGAACGAAAAAAGGAACGGATGCGATGGCAGGTCCCAAACCAGAGCTGGCGATAGCACCACTAGTCAACATGAATGTGAAACCATAAGGCCCAGAAAAGACCTGTTGGTACAGAGTACGCAACTCCTCGGGATCGCCAAGGGGCGCATTTTCGGAAAGGTTAATGGAAGCTGGGGGACGACGAACAAGAAGAGCAGGATGGATAATATCATGAATAAGATGAAAGAGTTTGGGTTGAGTGTATAAGAGGTCCAAGATTTGTTTGTCGGTGATGTTGGTATCAAGAAGAGTGAGCCGTATCAACTTCGGGAAGGCAGTGAGTGTGTCGGCGATGACTTCTGGAGTGAGGTTGTGCAAGCCAGAGAGATTGACTGCCTTCACCGAATCAGAGGGAAGTGAAGCGAAGACCGTACGAATTGCGTTCGCGGTGAATGCACAATCCACCGACGATAGATCGACTACTTCTCCATTCCTCTCGAGTTTGTACCGAAGCACTCGGCTCACGACTGCACTTGCCGAATCTGGAAGAGACTCCCGCGAAAACAGAGCCTCTGCGATGGACTCCATCTTTCCAGGCATGTCTGCGAGCGTCTCCAGTGGCTCGAAGTCATCATCTGTAGTGCACTGCTCGACGACCTGCTTTAAAGCAAGATCGGCCAGCGGAGGAAGAGGTGCGGATGCGCGTTCTTCCACTACTTGTGTCATCGAAGGCTCTGTCCTAGTATTCTCGTCCCCTTCGCCTTGGGAAAAGGTCCTAGGCCAAACTTCATTTAATGCCTCTCTCGCGATGACACGCTCGTTCTTGAGGGAGGCGATATGGCACTGTACGTCTTTCTCGACTTCCGACTCATGCTCTTTATCTTCACTGCCCTCTTTTCGATAGTACCTGCGAACGTAGTCTTCAGCATCAAGGATGCCACCACCGTAGTTACTGTGACAGTAAGCCGGATTCAAAGGGTCGGTGATGTCGACGATTGTTATCCCGTCGTTGTTGTCTGTCGTCATCCAAAATTAGATCGATGCCACTGGTGAGATTAGAATTGACATACCGTGATCGCAACAACCGACGTTAGGGTTGAGAAGAGCGCGTTCAAAGCCCACTCCACTTGCATACGCATAGTACGGGTTGTCGATGTCCATGTTGAAAGCTTGTACGAACAGAAACTGGGTGTATGGGAACGCGAGCGCAGGTATAGCTGGCTCTGTACCCTGTCGTCCGTACTTTCCGTGAGCTCGGCGGATTTCGTCACGAACGATTTCTGCATTTTCTGGGTTCTTCAGAAGGTTGAGGAAGCGACGCGTGGCAGAGAGAGGAAGTCGGCCATAGCACCACTGGTGATGTATGGCACAGACGCAGCGATAGTATGCCTTGGACTGCTCGCCCTCAGAAGATGCGGGTGTCAGACGAACAATGAGGAAAGCCTGGTGTCGCTGACCCATGATGGCGGTTGAAAGCAGGCGAAGCAGATGGATGTGGGAAGCTTATATGGATAAAAAAGAAGGTGGATCATGGTGAGAAGCAGAGCTCAAACGCCGTATTTGCGCCGGATATATGCTGACTCGAGACAAAAGGAACAAGGCTCTGGGCAACAGAGAACAATGGAGCTTTTGCTTGCCATGTTCTGATGATTGATGAGCGATGTTTTATGGGTATCTGTGGTACAAGTCGCAAGCTTCCACAGGTTTTCAGGTATCGATTCTGGCGTTCTGGCTTGTCAAAGGTCAGGGCAAAGCTTTTTTTGGGGAAAGAATGACGCACTACAATGGTCAATATCCTGTCAGATGGATCCCAGCATAACGAACTTCTATCTCCATGGCCCACTGCTTTGGTCTCCGTCTCCTTAGAGCCATTAGATATTGGAAGTCCATCGGATCAAGCAGCTGGTATAAGAATCTGAATGTTTTGTATGTCGAATAAAGGCGATAACGGCGAAGCCATGCTTGAAGGGCAGCTTCTCAGCGCGAAGTCTAGCGGTTTGGTGTAGTCGTACCTACTAGGCTTCTAGTCTCCTTATACTAGAACTTGAAACGGCAGTTTCGAGACATTCTTCAACTTGTGAAAAAGGACTAGCATGACGAAGAATGCTCTTGGAGACCAGCTGAGTGTGAGAAAGAAGCGAACTCCGGGAAACGTCAAAAAATATAAGTAAAGAAAACCACGATTTACATGCCAAGTTCATCTATAGCATCGTACAAATCTAGTTCGCCTAACAGTACCCTAAACCAAACCTGCGCCTCCCTTAAACCCATCACTCTGAACGGCTTTTGCTGAAGTAATCTGTCAGGAGCAGGATGTCTACTCCCACCAATGACCTGTTCAAAAGCCACTATCACTTCCTCGCTTGGCCTAGGTCGACCTTCCTTCTCAACGGCGTCCGCAAACCCTCGAATATCATAAACCTTCACAGCACCCAAGGTCAAAGTCGTCAACTGCCTTTCAGCAGTCAACACATTGGGTTTGGGGTCAGCATCGTGATCTTGCTTCGCAGTTTCCACCGCATTGAGTAGCAATGCATTACGAGCCTCCTCGTCCATCCTAATAAACCCATACCTCGACTCGTCCTTTCCGTTGAAGGTCAGCCGCGAGTTATACTCCAACGCAAACAACCATCCATGAGCCAGAAACTTATCGTAAATCCCTGCAATGGGTACACTCCCGATCGAACGGTGCAACCAACGAAGCCTATCCTCCGAATCTTCAGGGAAAGTCGAAGGAATGACAGGCTGCGATTCAAGAGGTGTTGAGATTGAGAGTGCCATCGAGGGTCCAAGGTGGCTTTGTATGTATTGATTGGGGAATGTCATGTTTGCTCTTTGACGAACGTCGAAAACGCTGAGGGATTTGGTGAGCCCTTGCACGACCCTTTCGGGATGGAAGAAAGGGATTGATGCGACTGCGGGTCCTAGACCGGAGCTAGCAAGCGTTCCACCTGCAAACATGACTGTGAAGCTCTCGGGGCCAGAGAAAACCTGCTGGTGAAGAGCATGCAACTCCTCCGGATCACCAGGTAGTACTGTGGGGAAACCGCGTAAAGCTGGGGGAGAACGAACGAGTAGTGCAGGATGAATCAAATCGCGGAGACGATAAAACATTCTGGGCTGGGTATACAGAAGGTCCATGACCTGCTCGTTGGTGATGTTGGTCTCAAGAAGGGTGAGACGCATCAGGTCCGGGAAGGCGGTGAGTACATCACCAATGACCTCTGGAGTGAGTGTCTGCAGACCAGAGAGATTGACTGCTCCACAGTGGCGGATGGAAGTGAAGCTATGATTGCACGGGTGGTATTTGCGGAGAATTGGCAACCCAAGGTTGACGTTGACAGGTCGACAACGCTCGCGTTCTTCTCGAGTTTCCAATTGAGCACCCGGGTCACGACTGCAGTCGCCGAATCTGGAAGAGCCTTTGGCGAAAACAAAGCAGTCGCGACAGGCTCTATCTTTCCAGGCATATCTATCAACAATTCGAGTGGTTCGAAATTGTCGTCGGTAATGCACTGTTCGATAACTTGCTTCAAAACAAGATCGGCTAGTGGAGGGAGCGAAGTGGTTGTAGGATGTTCTGTGTCCGCCTGTGCCGTGCCAGGCTCTTCCATGTTCTCGTCGTCGTCGTCTATAGAAAAGCTGTTGGGCCATACCTCCGCCAATACATCCCTTGTGAGGAGGCGCTCGTGTTCCATGGATGTGATATGGCATTGGATATCTTTTTCGAACCTCTGGCTCTTCGTTCCTTGAATAATATCTGCGAACGTAGCCTTCAGCATCGAGGATACGTCCGCCATAGCTACTATGACAGTAAGCCGGGTTCAAAGGATCGGTGATGTCAACGATGGTTATGCCATCGTTGTTGTCTGTTATCATTGGGGATTCAATCCTAGATCGCCAACCATGAAATCGGAATCTACTTACCATGACTAAAGCATCCAATATTAGGATTGAGCAGAGCGTGTTCAAAGCCCACTCCGCTTGCATACGCATAATACGGGTTATCAATATCCATGTTGAAAGCTTGCACGAACAAAAACTGGGTGTATGGGAACGCCAAAGCAGGTATGGTCGGCTTTGTACCCTGTCGTCCGTACTTTCCGTGAGCTCGGCGGATTTCGTCGCGAACGATTTCTGCATTTTCTGGGTTCTTTAGAAGGTTGAGGAAGCGACGCGTAGCAGAGAGAGGAAGTCGGCCGTAGCACCACTGGTGGTGTATTGCACAGACGCAACGATAGTATGCCTTCGTCTGCTCACCATCCGCGGATACAGGAGTTAGGCGGACGATAAGGAATGCTTGGTGTCGTTGTCCCATGATGGTGATTGAATGAAGATGAGAAGAGAGGACGGGAATAAGAAGCTTATATATATATATAGGGAAAAGAAGGTCGAGAACTCGAAGCCTCATATGCACCGGTCGTCCGCTGATTCAAGAGAAAGGATCACCGCACGACAGAGAACAAAAGGAGGCCTCCGCTCCAATGCTTGTCCGGGTTCCTGCATGTCCGATTCTGTATTCCGGGTATCGATATCGACTCTATGGCCAAGGTAAGGGCAAAGCTTACCTGAAGGCAAAATAACGCACCATACATGGTCAGGATTCTGTCAGAATCAATAGGTACCATTTCTAATCTTTTCTCGGTTGGTCTTCGTCTTCTTCCCAGATTCCCCCTTTGCGACCCCTTCGCTTCAGTCGTAAGAATTTTGGTGAAAATCGTGTCACTCACTTGCAATCACTCCACACTGCTTGTTCCTCGAAGTCACCGGTAATTCAAAGAAGATTGTGGTTCTTTTCTTGAAGCATTGATACCTCTACTGAACTCGCTTTGGTTTTTGCGCTGGCTTTGGAAGTAGTGCCCTCCTCCAAACTATGTGTCCCTGCTTGCTTTGAAATGAGAGGTGAATGAGGGTTGCCTTCAAGTGATACACGTCGCGTCTGTCGGGGTACGGGGTAGCGTGAGACTCAAAATTCACATTCATGGTGAGGTACTTAAAGAAAACTCAATAGAATACAGTACTTTACATGCGATCAGCGTGGAATAAATTAACTTCACCTATCAGGACTCGGAATAAAACCTGCGCCTCTCCCAATTCCATCACCCTGAACGGATATGGCGGAGATGTTTGTTCGGGGATGGGATATTTATTCCCACCAATGATCTCTTCGAACGCGGCCATCACATCTTCGCTGGGTCTAGGTCTACCTTCCTTTTCAACAGCGTCTGCGAACCCTCGAATATCATACACCTTCATGGCATCCAAGGCCAAAGCCGCCAACCGCCGCTCAACAGCCGACTCTAACTCGTATTTGGTCTGTTTGTTATCCTTCTCTTTATCACCAGAAATCATGGTATCTTCCTTCTTTTCCTTCTGAGCTCTCCTTGCAGCCTCTACCGCATCAAGTAACGATGCACGACGAGCCTCTTCGTCGATCCTAATAAACCCATACCAAGCCTTATCTTTCCTGGAACTGTAATCCAGTACAAACAGCCACCCATGAGCCAGAAACCTGTCATAAGTTCCACCAATGGGCACATTCCCAATTGAACGATGCAAGCCAACGCAGTCTATCCTCCGAATCTTCGGGGAACGTTGAAGGAATTGAAGGCCGTGGCTGGATAGGCGTTGCGACAGAGAGAGCCATCGAGGGCGCTAAATGGCTTCGCAATATGAAATGGGAAAGAATATATCCTCCCACCGGTGAAGATAAAAAACATCAAGACATTTGATGAGCCCTCGTAAGACCTTTTCGGGGTAGAAGAAGGGGATGGATGCAACTGCAGGTCCTAATCCGGAGGTAGGGAGATTTCCGCCAGTGAACATGACTGTGAAGCTCTCGGGACCGGAGAAAACCTGCTGGTGGAGAGCGTGCAGCTCCTCTGGATCATCAGGTAGAGCTTTAAGTTTAGGTAAGGCCGGGACAAAGCAGGAAAGGCGTGAAGGATACATCCGATTATGACGATCGTCATCATCAGGAAGTGCTGCTGACGGTGGGGGGCGATGGACTAGAAGGGTAGGATGGATGAAATCCTGGATATGGTAGAACAGTTTGGGCCAGGTGTACAAAAGATCGACGACTTGTTCGTCGGTAACATTGGTATCAAGAAGGGTGAGTCGTATCAAACTCGGAAAGATAGTGAGAATGTCAATGATGACCTCTATGGTGATGGTCTGCGAGCCCGTGAGGTCAATTGCTTTCACGGCGTCAGAGGGAAGTCGGGTGACGACTGTACGGATTACATTCGCGGTGAATGTGCAACGTGCAGACGACAGGTCGACCAAGCCTCCATTGTTCTGGAGCTCGTACTGAAGTACTCGATCCATGATTATGCCCGCCGAATCAGGAAGAGGCCCTTGCGAAAACAGAGCGACTGAGATAGACTCTATCTTGCCAGGCATGTCTGCCAGTGTCTCGAGCGGTTCGAAAGTGTCATTGGAGATGCAATGTTCGATAACCTGTTTCAGAGCGATGTCGGCGAGCGGAGGAATTGTCGTTGTGGAACATTCTTCTGCTGGCTGAGTTGTCGATGCTGGCTCCTCCTTTGGATGTGGGTAGTGGGGATAGAAACTTTGGGGCCATACTTGAGACAAAACGTCTGCTGTAATAACTCGTTCGTCCTTCAACGAAGCGATATAGCCTTGGACTACCTCGAGCACCGTGTCTCCAATGAATACCTGTCGGTATTCGCCAATATACTCATCAGCATCAAGGACTCTACCACGACCTTTGCTGTGGCAGTAGGCCGGATTCAAGGGGTCACTGATATCGATAACGGTGACGCCATTGTGATTGTCTGTCCTCGTTGATCATGGGATTAGATTTGATGGAAACGTATCAAAGTTATTGACTTACCATAGCCAAACCACCCAATATTGGGGTTCAGAAAAGAGTCCTCAAACCCTACTCCACTCGCGTATGCACCGAAGGGATTGTCGATATCCATGTTGAAAGCTTGGACCAGTAGGAACTTGGTATATGGGAATGCTGATTCAGGTACGTCCGGTTCGTCGCCCTGCCGGCCGTACCTTCCGTGTGCCCGGTGTATCTCATCTCGAACGATTGCGGCGTTTTCAGGGTTCTTCAGGAGATTGAGGAAGCGACGCGTGGCTGCGACAGGAAGATGCCCATAGCACGACTGGTGGTGCAATGCACTGACACAGCGATAGTATGATCTGGGCTGCTGGCCCTCAGAGGATGTAGGAGTTAAACGAACGATCAGAAATGCTTGGTGCCGTTGGCCCATGGTGATGGTGGGGGTGAATGTCCAGATGTGGGAAATTTTACTATATGGGTGAATCATAGCGAGAATTTGAGCTTCGAAGTAGCCGCAGTATAGGCCGGGTGGCACTGGTCATCTGCTGGCTCGAGAGAAAAGGAACAGATCAGAGAAAAAAGGAGATTCGTATGTTAAGGGTATCTGTATAGTCATTGCCAGTCTTCCAAGGTATCGATGAAGGCGCTGGAGGGATTGCGCAAGGTGAGTGCAAAGATTTCTTGAATTTTCAGCAAGAGATGACGCACCATAGTCAAGATTCTGTCAAATCAATGAAGCCTCCTATGATAGGTTCTCTTTTGACTTCCTTTTTCACCCCTGACTCAGCCTTTATCCTCTTCCGCGATCGCCTAGCTTCTAACTCCTCTACGCGAGCCTTGAAAGAAAACGCCTCAGTGAATCTAAAGTTTTGTGAGATAATCTCCAGTCACTCACCTGCAAACGCTCAAGCTCTTGTTCTTCCCCAGAGCCATCGCTAATCTCAATGACATCATCAGGGTGCACATCTAAAGGTCTTTTGCGTGTTGGCGACGGCGGCGACGCAATCCCGTTTGCTTGAAGCATAGCTATTGAACCCGTCAGTGTCGATACATCTGTAAGTCGGTATAGGCGAACCTAGAGGCCTGTATTTGAAACGGAATGTCGCAACCGTACTGCCATAATGCTGTGATTTCCATTTAGTAGTTGTGGAAACCACAGCCTCCCCAAAACTAGGTTGAGTTGATCATTGAGATGAAAAGAGAGAGGGAGAGCTGGAGTCGTACGAAGTTTGGTGATCTATTGCTTTTTTCGATTTCTCATGAAATGTCTGCGAATGGGGTATGTGGTGCGTCTTTGGTTTGCCACTCGATTTCGTGAGCACGCGTGTCCTTATGATGGCTACAGAGATCTCTCCAACTTCGGCAGTGTTTGAGCTCGAGGCCGTAACATCGTTGTCATCATCTTTGTAGGGTGAGAAGACGATTCGTGTAAAGGGGGAAAAGATTGCTTACCAGTAGTTTTTACGCGAGAAAATATGAAAGGCCTAATCATATTCGAAGACACCCTGATACCTCTCCGTCGTGAACAACGTGTTTGGTCAATCAGCCTAATCTCACGACCGCAGAGGTTTCCATCCACGCGAACACTTCCAGTGGTAGCCGAAAATCTGGAGCTGTCGTCCCAGCATATCTCGAATGCCTATGCAATCTGTTACACAGGGTTCGACGGTAACCGAACAAGTCACATACCTTTCCTTCTTCTGACGGAATCCAGCAAGTGACAGTCTTTTCTGCCTCGGAAACTTCGACTCCGTATTCTTGGGCTTTGTGACCCTCAATATTGATCCAGGCGGAGAATTCTGCAAATGACACCATGGCGGTAAGAAGGAAAGATGTGCGACCACGTGTCCGCGATGTGCTCTGTTTGTTCTCCACAAACCTAAGGCTTGCCTCTCGACCATCTGCCCCATTTACAATCTGTAAGGCAAATTCCTTGGATCAAGAGTACATTTCCCCTTTAAAACCTAGATTCTGGATACTCGGATACTCTCGAAGCGCCCTCGAAAATGAACCCTTAGATTAAATCTTCTCATCATGCCCATGGGGTACTCAGAACCCCCGAATCCACACGTGTGTTCTTCTCTAACTCTGAAAGCCAATCCAGCTTTGTTAACCTAAAATACCTAGCAGCAGGATCCTACCCATATAGCATCCTGACAATTTTTCAAACGTGATCCTATTTAAAAGAGCGCGATCTCTCTGCGTCAACCCAGATGTCCCGCACTGTACCTAATTTGGTACTCTCCGCCATCTCCTCTCCTGGTCTCGACTCATGTTCTTGCAATGATGGTCTCCTCTTTGTACAACTCTACCCTCTCTCACCATCTAGAGACGATGGCCCCCTACGACGCTCGCGACGAGGACGATATTCAGGATATCTTGTCCAGCTTTTATTTCATTGACTCCTCATCGGACTCGGACAAAGAGTTACCCGATGATGATGCTGAGAGGTGTGTATAGCTCAGACTTGATGGACCTTTGTCACCTAACAATGATATGGATAGTCATCAGTACAGGAGCGACGAAGAGGAAGAGGATATCGAACTCTACGAGCTTTACGGGAACGAAGATGAGGACGACAACGAAAATGACCGGTACTCACTTTCATCCCATGAAAGTGACGAGTCGGATCCCGACTACCCGCCAGATCCACCTACCGACGACTATCTGCCCGTGTTTCAAGAGTCTTGCCAGCAAGAGCTTCGTCATGATCCCATCGACGCCTACCATGACGCCACATATAGAAACTCTAAAACGGAAAACGTGTCTCTATCAATAGCTGACCTGGAGGAACCACCAAGAGGTAGACCGCTCCAGAAAAAGATATTGGGATGGCCGTCCTCGGGTCATGGCCTATCATCCACTGGCCTCTCGTCATGATCTCTTGGGTATGTGATTCGTTCGTAATCCCGGGTTCCTGTACATTCTGACGGAAAGTATTTCATTAAGGACGAGCTAGGAAGGATCTCATGGGACACCGGCTCTTCCGGTCGTCGTATCATATGTATGAACAGTACCGTGTTAGAATATTCCAGGCACGAATAAGATTTCTTTATTCGCCGAGGATCAGCAAGCGCAAGGCTCATCTTCTTGTGAATCGCATCCACCAGGTTCGTTCTGTAAAGCAAGCGGAACACCTGAACGCCACAAGGCGATTCATTTTCAACGAACGTTCCTGGAATACATACATCCCATGCTCCTCCTTAGCGAGCGAACAACGCCGGGCATATTAAAGTTCTTCTCTTCGTGCTAAGGTGGACCCAGTGATAACAGAAATAACATATTCAGATTATAACATCCGTATAGTACAATTCTACCTGCGCCTAAGAAGTGATGGGGAGAAAACACAAACACGAAGCCCCACAGAATCAGACCACATCTGCAGTCATTTTCTTCTGCTTCATCTCGGCCGCCTTCTTTGCCTCGTTCAAGGGCTTCCCCCACCTCGCTGGAGGTGCCTCCGTTATACCGAGCTCCCTTCTGATATCCTCAGTCTTTTGTTCCCATCTCTTCTCCCAATACACAGTTATCAGGCAACGCGCACTACTTCCACATTTTAGCGCCCACGGAACATACTCCCGGAACAACCGATCTCGTTTGGTTGCATTCAGTCGTAGAGGTCCGAACAATGCGGAAAACCCAGCAAGGGGAAGCCCCAAATTTGCAAACTCAAAGTATTTTACCGCGAGTTCGGACTCTACGTTGACCGGAAAGTGGGTAATGCAGTGATACAAGTCATGACACTCGCGATAGCGTTGCATCACGTAGGCCAGCTCTGGATCGTCGATGTAGTGAACCTTGGCAGGGATAAGGTGGTCATTGGTGGGATTTCTGGTCTTGGGGATACGGAGCTTACGGGTTCTCGTGTGTCCGGGGTGACGCCAGTTCTCTCTAGCCATGTAATGTATGAGCGACCAAAGGTACCTTCGGGAAGCTTGGCCAATGCTGCCATATCGACGGTGTCGGTGTTGATTCTTGGTCTGTCCTTCAGGATTTGTCTGCCTTCAGGGCTTTTAAGCATGATGTCGCGTAGACGCGGTAGAGCTGGTCCTGCGGTTGTCTCTCCAAGTGCAGCTACCATATCTATTGCAGATTATCAAGTCAGAAGAGAATGACAACACATAATGTTGAGACGCACCTCCACGCTTTGGATCAGCCAAAGCCATTAACCCAGACCCTACTGCCAAAAATGCATTTTCGAACCAATTCAAGGGTATGTGACCGGGATAAGCGGGTGAGTTAACCCATCGACGCGAACTTGGTGCGTTTTGAGAAATCGTAGAGATCAATTCGACGGGAAGACCTTGTATAAATTGAACAGGCCATGGTGGTAGGAAAATAAGAGGCGTGAGCCCAGGCTGAGCGCTGAGGAGTCTGGAAGTTGGACCTGGTCGCTGCCGAGAATCGTCGAGAGTCGCGTCACCGCCGTGACCTCTTCTCTCTGACGATCATGCATCACAGTAGCCCGAACGCAAAGCGCCAGAACATCGCTCGGTATTCTGTAAAACGTTGAAGACAGGTATTCGATTTGATTAGGAATTAATTTTTTAAACCCGGTATGCTGTTCAAATCTTAATTTACAAAAAAAACTCACTTCTGTTCCATTGCCAAACTCTAGATGGAGATACATGTTGAGCACGTCTCAGAAGTGAGCGAGTGGGACATTTCGCATTCCTTGAACTACAGAGCGCTGTTGGAAAGTGGCCCTCGCCAATCGTCGTCCGGAAATGGATCCTATAAGGACAATGGTTGGTCGCGACGAACTCGGCGATACTTCTGGCGAACAATACCCTCTGGATCTGCATGTTGTCGAGATGTCGAGCCTTTGATTCTGTGGGACAATGGCAAAACGTGACTTCTCTACGTGGATTTGGACTGTGGCAGCATCGACAATGCTTGGGCCCTCGGTCGTATCTATGGCTTTTTTGCCTTTCCTGGACAATGAGTAGGCCACATTGATGGCGATATCGTATAAGTAGGCAAGTGTCTCAGATACTTTCCCCAGAACTGGCGTCTCACCCATCTCGATTCTAGCATCAAGTTTCACACTCACTCTCTATTTGTCTTGTCATGGCATTCCCTTCTTTTGGTTGCGATGTTGATGACTTGGTGCGCCCTTCAGCGGCTTTCGTGCCTGTGGTCTGCGATCCTAACACGAAGCGTCATGCGGCCTATTTTCCTGCCGACTTTGACCTTGACGCACAGATGCGAATGTGTGCACTCGAGGAAGAAGACGACGCCAGCTCTTTCTTATTCAGGGCTCCCCGCGTATCCAAGCGTTCGAAAAAGCGGCCTCAAAGTATTGCAGTTATGGAGGTCACTCCTGCGCAAGAAATAGCCAATCGGTACAGGGCAGGGTTGAAGGTCGGGAAGATGATTCAAGGTCTTCTAGCTCTTCTACTCTGGTCGAAGGCGATTCTCTTGATGAATCCAGGACTCGAGATGAGGATGAGACCTCTGGTCTCACCGCACCTCTCTCAGTACCCAACATCCGCTTTCAGGCAGTCTCGTGTCGATATTCTTAAAGACCTGGTATGCCTCATGTTCCTTTTCTCCACTCTTTATCATTAAATGTTCGCATTTTATCAGCGTGAGGAGGCACTGGGCGAAATGCGCCGACTTGGAGTGGATGAAGAACATCCGACTCGTCTGTCCCCGTAATGGCTGCCGCGAAACCCTGAACAACCTCAGGGCCCTTACTCGCCACCTCCACATGCACGATATCTGTAAAGACAAGTAAGTTTCTGACTCTGTTCCCTATAATATCAATTAATAGAATCTCCAGATCCTTTAAATGCTACGAATGTAGACAGCGCTTCAACACACGGGACGAGCTTAAAACTCACTCCTGCGCCCCTCATTGCAAATCAGCTCCCACTAGTCCCATATACGGTGAGCTGCTCGGCATAATTCATCTGGAGCTACACGAACTAATCGCCTGTCATAGCTACCTTCGGCTCTATCTTATCCAAAATTACATCCCTAAATTAGTCGATTGTACGATAATTGCATTCCTCTGACCTTTTCCTGCTTTCATGCTATCCTGCTTTCCATGCATTTTTATCTTTTCTGTTGTAAACTCTACCTAAACCTATACCTTGTCCTAATTCCATAGATCGCTGACGGCCATCTTTTGCATACAATTGACACTTCATTACACATCTACATCTACAATTTTGTACATATATCAGCATCGTTGTCCTACTTGTGTATAAATATAATAGCAATAGTTGTATCATCAATCCTCCTGTGGTCGAATGAGCTGTTTATCTAGCGCCTCCTCCCTGCAAGCCCTTCCACAAAAGTAATCGGCTTCGCTCTGTGGCAACTCAAGACACATGATGCAGGGGGACACTAATCCTGACGATACGGCTTCCCTGCCAGCCTAGTCAGTCGACATCGAGCCAAAAGAGATAAAGTGGCACTTACTCCCGATGCTTCATCGAACAATACTCGCTGCTGAATCCCTGCGAGTCGACATGGACTGGTTTACCACAGTCAGGGATGCGACAGTCGACTCGGACAGGGGCTGAGCTTTGTTGAACGGTGAACGTTGTGGGGTTGCTTGAGGTAAACGCAGCACTAAATGGGTCGGCCGCGGGAGCAGGCTGAGGGCTGCCACTGAAAGGGTTGTTCACTGGAACAGAACGGGTCTGAGCTGAAGCTACAGGGACCGGCGCAGGAGCGGCCTGTGGAGCTGGCTGGGCATATACTGGCTGCTGTTGCATCAGTGGTTGCACTAATTGCGGCGGAAGAAAGGCTTGAAGCTGAGGGATTTGTTGGACGACGAGTTCTTCCGAAGGGTACATTAACACAGAATATAATCTCGTTCATGATGAAAGACGTACTGGCAATCTGCATCGGATCGATAGTGTTTGCATTCCTTGAATTGGAGGAAGCAGGTCCCTTGTTGTTCGACCGTTGGTTGTTTGAGGGTACATTGGGAGTGTTGGATTTGCCTAGTGGGGCCTGTTGCGTGTACGATTGATTCATGGTACTACCTGCTTGGGATGCGCATGTTTTGCCGCAAAAGTCAAAGTTTTGGAACTTGGGCTTCTTGTGACAGTACTTTAAATCCAACTAGTCAGCCCATCGAGTAATATTGCAAGACAGAAACGGCTCACATTACAAAGAGACGCCGTTTGCGATGCAGCTTGAGCGGCGCAGGTCTTTGAACAATAATTGTGATTCGAGAACTTGGGCTTCTGGTGACATTGCTAAAGATTACCGTGAGCATTCCGTCCGATTTCAAGGAGGATAGCTCACATCACAGAGGTTGGCTTTGGGCTGCGCAGTTTGGGAGACTGGGTGTCGTGTAGCCATTGGTAAGGGAAAGTTGATCAGACTTGATGCGATTTATAAATCGCGAGGCGTGTGTTATACATGAGCTTGAACGGATCGGATAAGTAGCCATACACCGCATGTAGAGCTCGAGGATTGACACGCACAATCGCAATTCAAGCTCGTGTCCAGGGCATTGCCCCCTGCCATTTGAAGAGAGCTGTGGTCTCGATGAGATTGATTACACGCAAATCACACGCTTTTCGGTTTGCGACAGGTGCTATTGACACCTTCAGGCTTACACGTGTGTATGACGAATAGCTCCGTTCTGGAACTCAAGTGTTGGCGCAGATGATGTCTAGGTGAAAGGTACACTGTATTAACACCAGAGGCATGTAGGTTAACTGTTATCCCAAAATACACAAGATTAATATATATACAACCCTTCTAAAACCCACGAAGCTGCGACCGCAGCCTCTCCAATGCCTTGCCTAGCTCATTACGGCCACGTCGATCCTGACCGACGCCCCAGAAAGCATCCTTGTCGGAATCCTAGTTGATATGTCAGCGTTTGATATAGCGGAGCTGAGAATATGGTACCTCAACAAGCTCAGCATCTCCAGTACCAAGCAATTCTTGCTTAAGATCGTGATGTTGCGTGAATTTGTGGTAAAGTGCCACATCCATCTCGAGAGACGTGAACAGGTGCTTCGGGTTATCATATGGTTGTTTGCTCACCTTCTCAATGTTCACGGACCTCCAGTCGGGTCTGACTTCATGCTGAAGGCGACGAGCCTCGGAGAAAGCGTCGCTCGGCCTCTCCGAGACTGTCCTGATACGTTCCACAAGTGCAGGTTTGTGTTCAAACTAGACGAGATTAGAATGTAAGCTGAGCTCACGAGAAGACTTCATACCTTAAATGATTGGAAGAGATGTTCACTGGTCGGGTATCTCTTGCCCTTGTAGAAGACTGGGTGAGCAGAGAAGTTGGTGAAGCCGTAATGAGGGTCGTGCTTATGATAGAACAGTATTTTTGCACGAGGAGGCACACTAGGCGAGTTAGGTGGTGTCCGTGTGTTCATAATGGCCGGTAGGCCAAGAGGCCGACTGTGCCTACGGCTCTGATACCGACTATTGGGGTTGGGTGGAGAGATGGGCATGTCCTGAATAGATCGAGGGCGAGGCGGGCTCGGCGATGAGAGGGGACTGAGGGCAGTCGGCATCTGGGTCTCGTTCTGAGATTTACTTCGAGGAAAATGTGAGCCGGTTACTTTGTCACTCTCTGAAACCTCCGGAAGTTTGAGAACGTTGGCGATGTCCCGATGCTCCCACTGGGAAACGGGTACGTCCGAAGTAACGTAGTATGTCCGCCGCTCTTCAATGAGCTGAAAGCGGGGCCTGTCCGTAGGTGAAATTGGAGAAAGAGAGTTGGAGGGCGTTGGATTTGCGGGGGTAGTAGTGATTGTAATGGCCGTGCGATAGGTCATATTGATGAAAAACTTGAAGTTGAGGAAGAACCGTATCCCATGCCATGCAAGTTCTTATACCATGCGCCTAGTGCTATTAGCACACGCCCATGACCCATACGAGGACCATGAGGCCGCAGAAGGCGATGTAATCTGCATCGCAGAACGAAATGGAACAAAAACAGAAAATCAAGGGCGCTAACCTATATCGGCAGAATCAGGAATAGGAACAATTTCTCACAGTTCGATTTTCGTTCTGCACCACCATCACTACACTGTACAGGCCCGCCATTTTTACAGGCTATGTTAGGTGCTATGCTGGTAATATGTCTGTGAACTGTACGTACTTGAACCATCCGGGTACTGCACACATCTCACCTTATAACCGTCTAGTTGACTGCGAGGGAGAGGCTATGCTTGCCAATCGTTCGCCATGCCTGAAAGTCCTGGGCTTCACGAGGCCTTCATTCCTGATCGGCAGACGTTGTGTATTCATCAAGCTGGCAGAATTTGTCTGCGTGCTGCAGGTACCTTTTCCTAGCAGCACCGGAGGGCCCGCCGCTCATCGTTGCATTAAATGCCATTTTGTATGATTTTTTGTATCATCTCTGTCGTCGCATCTAACACCACACCCTCTTTTCCAGTCTCCTGATAATATTCCTATCTAACCCGCATGGGTGCTACCAAAGTAACTAACAATCAAACACCCGGTCAGTTGATATGTATGAAACCCTCGAATCCGAAATACCAGGAAAGTAAGTATCATTCAGTAGCTTCGTTGCGGTGTGTTCTGACTCCATAGCAAGTCCAGGCATTATTCTATGAGGGTTGGAAACATCCTGGAAAGTCTACCCCTAGGATAAAGGCCATATTCCTCATAGTGTATCCACATGAACGGCTCGAATCATAT
This sequence comes from Paramarasmius palmivorus, assembly GCA_037176845.1. Taxonomy (NCBI): domain Eukaryota; kingdom Fungi; phylum Basidiomycota; class Agaricomycetes; order Agaricales; family Marasmiaceae; genus Paramarasmius; species Paramarasmius palmivorus. The sequence goes on along the minus strand of JAYKXP010000070.1, from coordinate 35,593 downwards.
CGAAAGTACAGGTGAGCACTGTCCCTTAGTTGTGTCCACCTCTAAATGTTTTCTTGTCAGGTCCAATGTTGAACGTGATAATAGTGGCTCGAGGCCTGGTTTGGGTTCAAACGAGCAATTCCTTTTTCATGGAACAGCAAGATCATGTTCTCTTGGAGATGACAGAACTTGTGTTGTGACCTGCTCTCGAACGGACTGTTCTTTGTGCCGTATCATAACCAACTCTTACGATGTCGGGAAGTGTGGTGAGGATACCCAACCTTGGATGTTTGTCTCGATTTCTCACATCATCCAGTTCCAGACACAAATTTCGGCGGTAAGAAAGCTTTCTTACAACTAACGAATATGTGCTGATCGAAGCGGTTAGTTTCGGGACAGGAATATACACCACAGCTTGCTCCTCCAGTATGCTCTTTGTCACTGAACTTGAATCTGTTGCTGATATGCAAGCTATTCCAGAGGCCGACGACTATTTTCATTCAAACGCCCGAGGATCTAAATGCCGGACTGTCTTGGTAAATCGTGTAGTAGTGGGAAATCCGTGTCGACGGCATTTCAACGCAACCACGTTAACGCAGCCCCCTCCAGGATGCCATTCTGTAAGATTATTCTCGCTGTTGTGTCTACATGAGCTCGTCTGATCAATTCCTAGGTAATCGGAGTACCTGGTGCTGATCTCAACTATGAGGAGACGGTGGTCTACGATAACAATGCCATCCATCCAGCGTTCCTTATTGCATACACCGATGTGTCAGAAACTGAGCCACAGTCAAAGGCGGTAGCACTTTTATCGGCGCTATTCAGGACTCCAGTGGCTTCTTAATATCAATATCTACATTAAATTAAGCTGTATATGATAGATGACTAGTACGTTCCGTCCTGCGAAACCCTTGTCGCCATCTCACATTGTGATTATTTCAAGAACACAATCACATACGTCGGTGTGATAGCGTCCGCCACAGGGACAAACACAGATTCATTCTGCTGGATCTAAAGGGGATGTGAGCAGGTAATCCTCGGATGGCTCCATGAACTTGCCTCGTGTTTGCCATCTACCACCGTATTACATGCGATTGAAACGCGATATGGCGATGTTGTGACGGTGTAGGTGAAACGGTCCGAACGTGCTGGGTTCACGTACGAATAGATGCCCTTTCCGTATCTGTGGAAGCGTCTCGTGAGGCCTATGAAGCTCAGGGTTCTCGTTCTGGAATTCCATACCTTCCGATATGGTAGGGAGCTCCGAACCCCAAACACTCGAACGAAGACTTGATGGCGTTGCAAATCCCACATGACACATCTCTGCAAAGTTTCGCGCCGTGTAATCCCATATCGCAGTTGCACATGGCAGAGTAAAAGGTGCGAACTTCTGTGGGCGATTGGATTGTTTTGCTGAATTCCTTGTATTAGCGTAGCTCGTCAAGGAGGTGGATCATCGATTGGTCACCTGTACTTCTTTTGACGTAGCTTGACCTGACGTGGATTGGAAATTTCATAGATTTTCTCGACCGTCGGGTTCGTACCCCGTGCTAGCCACGCTCTCATGAACTCGTCGCGGACTGTGCAGTGTACCGGCTACGTCAACATCCGAGTCGAGAAATGAACGGGCACGTTGAAACCTTACCTTGTCTGAATGTCGAGTCATTCGGACTCAACTCTTTCAAAGGGATGTTCGGATAAGCCTCGGGATTGCGCAGGCATTGCAAGCAGAACGATAACTGATTCTGCGGATGCACCTTGCAACCTTCGCATGCTGGGACTTCCCCTCTTCGGACGGCCTCCTTCCCATGTTCTTCGCTGCAATAGTACGAGAACTCGCGCTTTCCGGTGGATTGGCAACCTCCTAAAATACAGGCCATCGGCTTGTCGCCCGTCAAATTCCTTGCGCACGTCCGACTGCAGTAAGGGTGTTGATATCCGTTCTCTATGAATTTCGGTTTAGTACCGCAAGCCTAGTCATCGATCAATGAAATATCGAATCATTTGGATTATGGACGTGTGTAATTTACCTCGCATAGGTCGTCCTGGGGCTGAGGTCGATTGCGATGTCCCCAATGTCCCATGGTCTTCAGGAGCGCGGCCATAATGAGAGTTATCGCTAGGTGTACAAGGAGGGAAATGGTCGAAAGCTGGAGTTCGGGAAAAGGTGTGTTGCTTTGAATATACATATGTGTGCATGTGGATTCGCACGCCCTGGCCTCGTTTTTATGCAACGTTTTCTTGCGGAGGACACGACGAGTCTGCATGGGCAATTTAAAAACAGTTTGACGATCCATTTCTCTCTCATCTTTTTCAAACATCACTGCTCGAAGCATCTTTACCAAGCTCCTGGAGAGTTGAACAATCATGAGTGCCGCTTCGGTCGCTGCTCATCTCCCTTTCGCTTTATCGCTTCTACATACTGTGGCTACTCAATATCCTGGCTTGCAGAAGGCGCAGGCTACAACTACGACTGTAGCTCCGGGCTCCTCCTCCTCGTCTGCTGCCTCTGCGGCATCAAGCCTCTTGTCGACGGCGCTTGCCAATCTACCGAATCCGCAGGTCTCCAATACTCAGGCCCAGCCCTGGTTCCAACAATTCATCATCAGCCACTACACCGCCGGCGACATCAACGTCCAATCTTTGCGAGGTAAGCACGTGCCCATATGTTGTCAACCTTGCACTTATCTCGTCACGACTAGAATTGTCACCTTAAGCCCAAGTATAATGATGGCAAGAAGACACACCCGTACTGTTCCAAGAGTTGTGCTAAAGCCAAGGCTGGCGGAAACCCATCGAATAGTGACTGTGATGTCCGTGAAGCTATACTGTCCTGTTTTCTCTCTCATGCATCTTCTGCTCCACAGTTTTGTCAAGCCCGTCCGAAGTACCCTGGTCATCCATTCTGCAGCAAAGCCTGTGCTAAGAAAGCGGCCGTCGGTCAAACAGGGACCTCTGGGAATCCCCCAGGAACCTGTCAGGCCCCGGGATGTCAGAAAGCAGCACATACAAACGCTAACGGAACTTGTGGCGAGTACTGCTCTCTTACCCACAAATCGTGAGTCGAAATATGATCTCATGATGCGATGACTATATGCTATATTCCTGTAGGCTTTCAGAGACATTGTGTCTACACTGTCTCCAGAATCCGAAGATGTCTAATTCTCACTTCTGCGGGAAGAATTGTTCTGATGACGCGGAGAAGAAGGGCCCGATGATTTTAGAGGTGCCTGTGGGTCACGTCACCTTCAAGAGCGGTAAGATAGTACGTTATCTGGTTAAGTCACCTCCTGAACGCCACCATGCTATTCATAGTCGCAGACCAATTCAAAGCTTCATGGAGACACCCCGGCACCACTTGCCCACAGGTCAAACGAGTCTATAAGGTGATCGCAACGCCTACATCAATCCAAGCTTACGAAAACTACAAGTGAGCCGACATTCCATACACCATGCCATATGCTTATCGCGCTTGCTAGGAACATCTGTAGAAGCCCGTGGTCAATTCGCTGCTTCTGGCCGTTCAGTGGGAAACGAGAATCGACGGTGGCACGGCACACGGCGTGAGTGTCTCTTAGGAGATAAAGGGCAGACACAGTACTGCACATCCACAACGTGTTCATTGTGCTGTATTCTTCGGACTTCTTTCGATATTAGCTTGTGGGGTAAGAAGACTGGTTGGGGAAGGTATGTATTTAAGTTAGCGCCGAGAGCTCGCCACTCAGTTGCAAATAGGTTCGGGAAGGGCATATACACCTCTTCTACTTCATCAAAGTTAGTACAGTTTCTCGGCTGTTCCGCTATCCAAATATTGAACATTCTGCTTTCAGGTCGAATGATTACTCCCATAACGTTTCGAAATCATCCACGAAGGCTATGCTCCTGAATAAAGTAGTCGTGGGCAAGGGCTGTAAGCTAACGCACGATAATACAACACTGACGGCTCCACCGTCAGGTTTCGATTCGGTATGTGGCTGGTTATCGTTATATCCGCAATAGATCTTGATCAGGTGAAAGGTTCTCGCCGAGAAAGGAGGCAGCTTAAACTATGATGAACTGGTTGTATATTGCAACGAAGCCATCCGCCCATCCTTCCTGGTTATGTACGAAGCCTAGAAGGGGTTATCTTAAAGCCAAGTGACCATCAACTCGATATATATCAAGTTATTTTAGATCTATTTACTATGTATATGTTGTATAGATAAATGTCAAGTTCGATTACATCGAAGCAGAGTCCCGAGGCCTGACTTTGTCTAGCCTTCCAAACTTGGACATTCAATCAGAACTAACGGCTACCTTCTACTGACTGCCAAGCGAGCCAAACCAAGGTAGCGATTGCTCCGGTCAGAACCAGTCTATAGGAAAGGGTCGGATTCCGTATAATCAGGAGGCTCCCAGAAGTGACTCACATTTGCAATACGGAGAGGGCTGGAAGCACGAGGATTCAGACCATCGGGTGACAGTAAATCATGTTATGGCTTACCGAAGAGTGCTTGCAGTTGTGAGCAATAAGTGACAGACGTGCAGACGCCGCGCAGGAACAAAGCGGGTAACGCATGGTTAAGCAAAGCCACACCTGAAACGTAAAACAACCAGGTGATGAAGACCCATATCATTTGGGCGCCGATGGATGATATTGGGTGCCCGGACCATGAAGGATGAAGGAAAAGAAGCGTGTATGCCGCATCGACTAGAACTGTCCAGCAGTTCACGAAACTGGTGAGATGTTATAGGTGAATGACCATAAAATTGAGAAGCAAGCGTACAGAAGCAATTTGACGCCGGTGTTTGTCTGCAGGTTGGGATAATTGTCGAATAGACGGTATTGGGCTACCAGCCAGGCGGATGTTCCCAACTTGAACCGGATGATTAGTAGTGTTACTTCCGGCTATGACGAGCAGTACTTCGGCGAGCGCATTAAAGATTATAAATGTGTATATATCTGAATGAAAGAGGATTAGTTCAATGCAAGATTCGTGGGTCTAAACTCACAAGGAGCGTAATGTTGGGCAACCTTCCCCGATTTCTTGTTAAGCGGTCGAGAATTCTCTTTGGAATATCGATAGACCCACAGAAAGGCGGCAGTGTACAGGATTGCCATCACCACAACGAGGAAGGAAACAACGCTAGTGAGTGTCTTGGAGATCTTCACTGAAGCAATAGTGTCAGCGTCCTGGGCACTGCCCGTTGGCACACTCGACACGGAGGAAAGACTGGCACTAGCCACCATTGAAAAGGAGACAGACATCGGAGGATGGGTGGTGTAAAGGTAACCAGAACGAGCCTGTTACTATAGATGATCCATAGGCGCAAACCTCGTGGTTCAGCTATGTTCACGCAGCGACAATGCATTTACAACGATGCCCGAGGGCCTGGTGGACGGAAGCTCGATCGTAATACATTCCGAGCACAATAAAACACCTCTTCACGCTGGTTGTGGGAAAAATTCAGCTAGTTGCACGTTGAATTCAGGAATGATACGAACCTTCAGTATCACATGAACGCCTTTCGCTTGAGAGTTGGAGTACCAGAGCAGGTCGAAGGTCGCTTCCGGGATTGTTGCGAATAGTGTCAATTCCGCGTATCGCAAAACGTGTGCTAAACGACTCGACCAGAATGAGATCAGATGATCTTTCATTGCCATCAATGGGTTTCGGCCGTCCATCGCTAGATAGGCGCTAGAGGCCTGATATATATTACTTTGAATGATTGACACCTAGTGACAGCTGAGGGTAAGGTAAGAGTGAGAAAGTATAGGGCGCACAATATAAACTGGACGCTCACTATAGTATTCCATTGCCAACGTTATCAGAGAACCCTCACGATGCAGCAAGCACAGTATCCCGCACAACCCGCCCCACTCCAACCAAAAGACGATTCCTATAATCAAGGAGCGTATCCACCACAATATCAGAATATGCATACATACTCCGATCCACAGCAAGCCCAGTATGCACCGCAGGGCCAATACGTGCCACCAGCCCCGCCAGGTCAATACATGCAACCCAGCGCCCAGCAGCCTCCCATGTCGACCCTTCAGGTCGCTGAGCAATACAGAGCAAATCGTGCGTCTTTTCAGCGCTCTGTGAGAGTTTCGGAAAATTAATTTCGCGTTTTGAACAGTATATGCACAATGCGCCCAAGGGATACATCAACCATCGACGAAGTACGGGGTTTTTGGTATCATAGTTGCTGTTGTCTGTTTCCCATGCGGGTTGCTAGCGCTGCTGTCAGTCACATCGCCTCCGTGCTATCCCAAAATGCTGATCATTGTTCTACAGGTTTGACAAGGAGAGCAAATGTGACAGATGTGGTGTTAGGTTGAGCTAGGGGTGCTATTTTAATAGCAGGGAACGAGTGGTAAAGGACCTGTCACTCACCAAGTCCTGGTTTTATCGAAAAGTAGAGTACTTCATTGATATTTATTCTTTATTTGACGCCCTAACACCGAACATTGAGTGAATGATTAGCAACGCCTCAAATCTCTACGAGTTAAATTACTGGTACCTCGAAACTTAACCCGTCATGATTATCATCATTCCTTACCACGTAGGCGTGAGGTCGAGGACCACGCCGCCATCCTCCCGAGCCGGAGTAACTGCGCGTAATGTGGGAAGTACGGGACGCCGAGAAGCAAACTGGATGGACTGGATGGGATATGAGAAGATATCTGATCGATCTTCGTATATTGAATAGCTTTTGCCAGTTTCTTGATGATTCTTACATCGGGCATTGAGACGCGGCTATTGCTGGAGACGTGTAGGTCTTTGTTGGCACTGGAGTAGTTGATGGATCGACGTGCTGGATAGGTATCAATACAATGAACAGTACACATAAAAGCAGATACATACCATAGAAAGTCCCCACAATGCAACAAGGCCAATACCCTACTCAACCCATCCCACTCCAACACAAAGACGAATCCTACCACCAAGGAGGATATCCACCACAGTACCAAAATATGCATTCAGATTCCCAGCAAGTTCAGTATGCCCAACCAGCTCAACAACCACCAATGATGAACGCCCAAGCTGCCGGCGATCAATACAGAGCGAACCGTGTAAGTTCTTAAACAGCCTTAGGAGCTTGAATATGGGGAAGTCTAATCGTCTGAGCAGTGTATGCACAGTGCGCCCAAGGCATACATCAACCCACAACAAAATATGGGGTGTTTGGTATTATCGTCGCTGTTGTTTGCTTCCCATGCGGGTTACTAGCCCTGGTGTAAGCTGCCATGCTCTCCGAGTACGGGAAAATTTTGCTGAATAAACATTATAGATTCGACAAAGAAAACAAATGCGACAGATGTGGTGTCCGACTGAGCTAGAGGACCTTCCATGAGAAGAAGCCGTCGACGTAGATTAATTATGACTTACCAATACCCTTTTTCCTTTCGCACATTCAAAACGTAGGGTTATCTATTCATATTTTAGTTAGCATAATTACAAAACACTGAAAAATCAGGCATTACCTGGTGCGACTCATTATCTGAGATCTGAGGTACGAGCGGAGATGTGAGCGGAGGTTTGAGCGGAGGTTTGAGCGAAGGAGTGAGCGGAGGAGCAGAGTAGACGTGAGAACGTCAAGCAGTAACACGTTGATTTACTCATGATCCAAGCGCGTCGCGGCTCCGGTCCGGGTATACTCAGCCATACAAGACAATGAATTGTGCCAAGATACCTTTCTCTTCTCAATCATCCATGAAGCTGACCCAGGAACAGGGAATATACATACCTAGCGTTTCTCGGCTAGATGTTTATCACGGGAAAATCGTCATTTACACGTCTACTATGTACACTCCGCCACAGACTAAGAATGTATTGAATACCTCGAAGATGATACCCATCGAAACACTAAATAGCGAACAACGCCAACGGCGTAAAAGCTCCTCATGATCAGTTGTTTTGGAGCAGAATGGTGCTAAAGCAATGACGAGGCTGTTGACGGTTGAGCGAGACTCAAACATATAAGGCGGGAAAACGTATCAGAACCTAATCTAGCATCCCCCACTCCTCTAAACTCCGAGTCAATGGCAGAAGCAAACTCTCCACCGCCACCAATGGAGAACAAGGAACAGTCCCAACAAGCGCCGGTCACAATGCAGGCGCCTCCTCCTCCAGATCCTGCAGTAGCTGGAGAAGAATACCGAGCAACTCGTAAGTAGAGTTTTGAGTTTTCTAGATGATGACCCTGTGACCCTGACGTCCTGGTTCTTCAGTCTTCGCACAGTGTGCTCAGGGGATTCACCAACCCACGACGAAGTACGGAATGTGTGGGATCATCACTGCAATTATGTGCTTCCCTTGTGGCTTGATATGTCTATTGTGAGTCGTTGATTCGGGTTTAGTCAACTTCCACACTGATCGCGGTTATGATATAGCTCGGATACAGAGCAGAAATGTGATCGATGCGGTGTGATTTTGGAGAAGTAGCCTCCAAAGATAACGGTTACTTGAGATACGACACAATCAACGCAAGAAACGACTGAGCGATATTTATCTATCCCTCCTACGCTGGATACCCATGTGTAATAATAGTATTTTGATAGCATTGAACCTTTCAGCTATCATCCCAACGGTCATACGGATAGGGGCACGTTTCCCCGCAACGCCTGGAGGCCGTTCAATTCCTCGATCGTAATCGAAGACACGCAACCTCCTGACTATCTATTCAATCAAAGGCGAAACATACAAAAGGGGTACACCTGGTTACACTCGCTTCTCGATCGTCCCGACTATCGCAAAGGCTAGCGCTTCCGAAAGTGTAAGTATTCGAAATCACTTCCCCATTCCACTGTATCCGAGCGCGATACGCCACAGCAGGTGGGGAAGGCGATTTATAAATTTCCGATGTCAGAATGGATCATTATACCGGATACTTGTGCCGTGATGGGCGGGATGACATTGATAGACGCAGCAAAGAAGGTAAATGAATGTAAATGAACGGAGGATTGGAGTTTTGCAGGGTAAGGGTCACACGACCTTGGGGGACCTGAATTTCAATACTCCCTGAGATGTCGAAAATATCTTGGAAGTTCAGAACGGGATGTCCCTGCAGGTTCTTGGGTCTTCCAGTCATGGTCGCGGACTTGCGATCTTTCTATATTGCCAGCGACTGCGCAATAAGAAGCTTGCCGCTGATTTTAGGTATCTTCAGTGGGGTAGTGGCACCAGACAGAATCATTCCATGCAGTTGAAAAGCTTAAACCCCAAGCCATCATAGGTAGGTTCCGTGGTTGATGACTGCTTGCCGTAGAATCCATCATTTATCCTTGTTATTGGTTTGTTGACAGAGAACTTGCAGTTTATCCAAAGGCCATCGGACAAGGCGAGGAGTTTACCTATAGAAGATATCGGCCTTTAAGCCTCTTGCGTCACCCATGAAAGAATAGGCGAGTATGATGCAAATCCATACTGTATGCGACTATATTATCAGGATTCCACGGGTACTGTCAGCTGAGTCGAATACGAAGCTACGAAAGCCTGGTTGCTAACGTCGGCGAGTGGAGCATCGTGTTGTTCCGAAAGACAAAGAAGCGGGACTTGGGAAGCTGTTGGAGGCTGTTGGAGTAACCAAAAGAGTATCCTGTGCAACCTGCGGTCGCAACAATCAGATACTTTCGCTATGGGGGTTACCTTGTAGCGAAGACTACGAGGAACGACAAGCTGCATGAATGGTCTTTTCTTGCGTTGAAGACATCGAGAGTACATCGAGAAGCGGGCTTGGAGGTTGCTTGGAGGCTAGAATTGAGGCCGAGATCGGCCCTGAGTACTGAGTGACAGTGGGGAAGGTGCGAAGTTTGAACGGGTTACCGAGATATATTCAGATTGATGAGCATTGAGTAGAATTGATGGAAGGCAGAGGATCTGCCGTCATAAAGAACAATTAAGACAATGTGGGACAACCCTATTCCTTTGCTGTAGTGCTCTTCAAGCTTCAGCAGTAGTTACCTTTGAACTGGATTGCGAATCAAGGAACGAACATCATGAGCTGAACCGTGATTTGATTCCAAAATATTGTATGTCAGAAAGGTGATAGCGAGCCCAAGGGATTGGGACACAGAGTGAATGATGAAGGAAAGAAGTACGCTTGGACGGGCTGAGCGTGGAATTCGAAGCACCGAAAGGAAAGGAAGTCTCCGAGAAGGGCTTTCCAGCTGTCATTTAAAAGATAGGGTGTCTGATCGGTGGGAACGCACTCTGTTGATTGATCAGTTTCGTCCTGTATTTGCTGTAAAAGATGCAGTGAAATCGAGTGAACACGATGGTTGAAGAGCAAGAAAAAAAATATGCTGAACAGTCTAGAGTCTGGGGAGAAGGTAGAAAGGGGAAGAGTAAGAAACGGAGTCTGGACGCACATGGCCAAAAATGGAAGGAGATAAGCCCGGCATCAAATTTGAAAGGCACGAGGCGGAATAGATCTGCCGATCTAGCGCTTAGCTTGGTATGGTATCAATCATCCATGTTATTTATGTCTGTCTCTCTGTTCATTTAGTTCCTCAACGTCAACAACGACGACGACAAAGCTTTAACGACAACCACCATCCCCCTTCTCCATCGACAAAGACGACGAGCACGACCCAAAATACCCCTTCCTCGCTGTCATGCACGGTCTCGACTACGACAACAGCTTCTTAGAATCTCTCCCCACTCCTGATGACCGTTCCCCAGACATTCATTCTTTGTCTTCCAAACAGTTCGATGACCTTCACAACTCTCATCTTCTCTCTCATGCCCCAGATTCAGTTCTGTTTCCCTTTCTACATGGCATAGAAGGCGACAATGAAGCCCAGAATCTCTTCTTTGCCAGTCAGGGCGAAAAGACCTTGAATGGCACCCCGCGTTCTCAACCAGGTCGAAGGAGCCACGCAGTTCGTTTACCCAAGTATCGAGGTCTCATGTGGGTTGTGTGCGAGGAAGACCTCGAAAACCCCGAAAAGGATCTCAGAGTATTGGTTCACCGCCCTTCCAACTTGGGGGTCGATTCAGACGACCTCAGCGAATCATACTTTACCGATGAAGACGAACTCGAAGACGAAGATGATGACGACGACACCTCATCCGAATCTTTCTCGGAACATGGCCACGCTTTTGGAAAGGACCCATTCGTTGCGGGTACCTCCACAGGCACCGAGCACGACATGTACCACAACATAGGCATTACCCGTGGTGGAGTTATGGGTATGGATGTGGATATGGACATGGACATAAACGATAGGGTCGACATCGCCGTCAATGGCGCTTCCGACGATGTGGACATCCTATGGACCCACGTACACACGAACATGGCCTTGTTGAGATCGTTGGAGTCGGCGCAGACGATAAGCATATGCACCCCGTGCAGCACCGCCCTCCTACTCATTCTATTCCAAGACCTATACGAACGACAGATCTACCCGCCCATCAACAACAAAGTTCAACCGACACTCCCAATACCACCCTTTCCTCATCTTATGGAGCAGAAAGCTTCGGTGAAGAGACAGGGAACACCTCTTCGTCCTCAATGTCATCCCCCACAACTGCATTAAGCGAATATGAGTTTAACTCAACCTCACCTGTCAGGTAAGCAGACCTTCAGCGTCATTGCGATCTCCGGCTAACTATCTATTGGATTGAACCAAACTAGAACCAACGGAACAGATGAACCAACACCTCTTCCGCCCCTAGTACCTACACGTGGTGAAGGACGAGTACGTTCGCCACGCCAGCGAGCTCCACGATCGACTCCAAGATCGCCTCCTCCTATCCTCACCTCAAGTTTCCGAGCATGCGACCTTTTGCGTCGCATTGAACCTGAGAACAACCAACCTACCGGTTCCACCGATCCTGATGACGATGGCGAATGGGAGTTTGTGCCCCTCTATGTGCCTGATGGCATATCACTGAGGAATTTTGGGATACAAGTCGTATGTGCACGCATTCATATGACTTACTTTTGATGGAACTAACCAAATTACGTTTCATTCAACAGCCCATTCTAGCAACAATCTCCGACATCGTGATATACTCGCCAGTTGCCGGTGGTGCTGCAAAGTCCCCCAATGCTCTTAGGCTTGCTAAGAGGTTCCAGCAGGCGATTGAGAGGAAGAGGAAGCAACGAGAGGCCGAAGGATGCTGTCCTGCCGGTATGATTGACACCCACACACGATATTTGCGTTAGCTTACTATATCAATACCTCAGCTGATCCCTCGACTGGGACTGGTGGTACAGACCCATGGGAACTGCCTCAGTACAACGTTTTCGTACTAGATGCTACTCCCGAAGATATCAAGCGCGATTTGACTCACTTGGTCATCCGTCTTTGTCCTGACGGCGAAGTACCGAGGAGTTTATCGGAAATTATCCTCATAGAACAACCTCAGGCTCGACAGACCGATGACATGGATATTGATATCGAAGATGTTCCTATTTCCGTCTCAAAGCATTCCGCTTCGCCGCATCCGCGTCCCGTTAACACGGTTGATTTCGCACAACGTGAAAGGGACGAAATGCGAGATCTCACGAAGGCTTCGGAGATCATCTCCGTCTTCCCCAAGGATAACCCACTCTCGAAGTTGCATCCTGTCGACTTGTTACCTGGAGGTGATTTCTTCGAGCGTGCAGTCTGCGATACATACAACGCGACTGCACCGGCTGCGTCTGATAGTGAATCGGATGTGGAGGACAGCGACTTGTCCACTACTAAAAGCTACTGGAATCCCGCCGTTGGGCAGGTTTTCCTTGGGAACGTCAACGATGTGCCGATGCCCATAGAAATCGGATATGACGGCGTGCCCGTGCGAGGAGAGGATGTGAAGCAAGGTACACTGGATGTTCGAGGATGGGAGAGGGCACTTGCTGCTGGTGTTAACATTCTCGGAGACGAAGATGGAGCCACCACCGATGATTCTGATGGGATGCGGGATGTCGTTGAAGGCATTCGTGGTTCCATGCCGGGCTTGTCATCCAAGGCTCGCCAGAAAGCCAAAGCCCAGCAACGTCCATACTTCCCACAGGGAAACTCTCCGTTCGAAGGTCTAGGTTACGATATTTGCATCGAGTGTCACGAGTTGGCGCCATTCCCAAACCCATCGCATTTCAAAGCTGTCGAGGACAAGGTTAACATGCTAGAGGAGAAATGGCGAGAGTTTGTTCTGCGGCAACGAGGTAGCGATGACAAGGGTGCCAAGATTCCACCCCGGCCACCACCTCATCAAAACTCTATCATCCATTTACCGTTCCCAAGCTCGCCTGCAGGGTCGAACCAAGCCATTACCCAGATACTCCCAGCCCTTAGATTTTTGCAGCGATGCCTTGTTCCTGAACCGCCAGAAGAAATAGAGGACGAGCCGGAACAAATCGACCAGCAAGGTGCAAATGGTCAAGCAGCATCTGCCGAAACATCCAAGGCTGCATCGTCTAGGCGTTGGTCATCTGTCTCAGCCTTCATTCCTTCGTTCCCATCGTTCCCCCTCCAAGTACACTCACCTTCACCATCTGCATATGCCACTCCAGCTCCCCCAAGAACACCTCCGCCTGGATCAACAGCGGCAACACACTCAGCACGCTCGCGATCGTTCACTTCCCCTGCTCCAGTACCTTCCCCACGATGCTCTGCCCCTGTTCCCCTACTACCAAAACAGAGACCGTGGTCTCGCCCATTGAAAATCCTATTGTACTCTTCCGACGGATACACCGAGTCTTCCGTACCTGCGTTGTGCCTCTTAATGGCCGTCAAAGGCCTCAACTTACCTCGAGCCTACCTTGAGTTACAAGTCGAAAAGAGACGGAGCTTCTTCGTCTATCAGCCTGACCTGGGCTTCTTGAAGCGTATTGAGAGCGTTGTTCGAGACGAGAGGCGGATGGAGAAAGACAGGATTGATATGGAGAAGCGCGAGAAGGAGAGGCGGGAGAGAGAGCTCAAGCAAAGAGACAATAATAGACCCAATGGAGGCGGTATCTTTTCAAGTTTCGGCGGCTTTGGTACGCATGTTAACCCATATGCCGCTGGATGGGGTACCGGGACCATGAACGGAGTCACTGAACGGGACTTCCAAACCGCCAACACCTGCGCCTAAACCAACTCAGCAGAAGCAAAGGCCCGCAGCGAAAAGCGTTTCATTTGCTCAGTCACCTATCTCGATTCCTTCATGTGCACCACCACCACAACAGACCCTTCCTGAGTCAATAGCCACGCCAACGCCGGAAGAAAATCATCCCACTCATCACCCGGCATCGGTGCCAAGATCAAGCTCGACTGTAACCCTTCCGGTATCTTCGTCAGCGCCCACATCTTCTGCATTATCCGGTTTCGGAGGAAGCCTGGGAGCTGCTAGTGGCGCAACAGTTCCAAATGTCAATGGCACCCGCAATAGACGTCCCAGAGCAAACACAAGTCCATGGTTACCCAGCTTATTCGGAGGCGATCATCAGTGTTGGTTCAACGATGCCAGGTTCGATGGAAGCTTCCCAAGCAGAGTTTTACCATTCTTGTACCTTGGAAACTTGTACGTCTTCCATACTTGCATGTCTAATTGACCTACTGACATTTTCCACGCTAGGAATCATGCATCGAATGTCTACATGCTCCAAGCTTTGGGTATAACACACGTTGTGTCAGTGGGCGAATGCGCACTAGTACCGCCACAGCACCTCGCTATGGGACCGTCCGCGTATGTTGGACGATTTGGGCACGGTGATGCTTCAACCCACTATCTCCAAAACAAGCATCAAGGATCGTTGTGGATTGAGGAACGTGCAGGTCGTATCAAAGTTCTTGACATCCAAGGAGTTTGTGATGATGGGATAGATACACTGGAGCCCCAACTCGAGCCTATTTGCGATTGGATCGATCAAGCAAGGGAGGAAGGTGGCCAAGTGCTCGTACACTGTCGAGTTGGAGTATCACGGAGTGCGACGGTTACGGTGAGTGCTTTTATACTCTCTTGTGGGTATCGATAACAAATATCTGATGGATCCGCATTTATATCTCCAGATCGCCTATGTGATGAAGCACCTGAACTTGTCCCTGGTTGATGCGTATCTGATCGTGCGATCGAGGCGTTTGTCGGTACTGATACAACCAAACATGCGGTTGTTGTATAATCTGCTTGGATGGGAAATCAAGCTTGCGAAGCAGAAGGCCGGCGAGGATGAGCAGCGGCTCAAGTACGAGCTCTCGACCGCACTTAGCTGGCCGTACCTAGCGAAAGAGGTTCATGCCCTCAACGAGAAGTACTTGCACTGATGGATTTGTCTATCCACTCCACTTCATGGATGGAGGCCATCGCTCCCTCCAGAGTCCAGACTCCCCAATCATCATCATGCTCCCCCCAATATCCCCGTAGCATCCTCTTTTCTTGTCGTCGTCGTCACCGTTCGTCCTTCTGTGTCGTTATATCCATGTGTCATGTACACTGTATAATTTGCGTGTTTTTTTTTGTTCTGGTCTTATTGTATACAGTACGCTGCATACACTACTTGCTGTACTATTATAAATTCTGGTGCAATATGTATACGTCCCCCGCATATGTAGCTCAATCCGAGTGCCTAGGCCTCATGTATTAGACCTGAGCGGACCTGGTACTTGTGAAGGAAGTTGGCAGGAAAAGGCTGGCTTATAAGTATATAAGTATAAGGCCGGCAAGCGGGAAAGCCCGCTACCGCATGCATATCTGCTCATCTCGCAGACATCGGGAACAGCAAAGACATTGTTTGACTATAAATTCACGAACTGATATATGAAGGGATGATCTAAAGTACATGGTTCTCGGAATACATGCCTGACAACAATATTGTAGCACCGACCACCTACTACCATCCACCCTCGACATTGCTACCCCTCGAAAGTAATAAGTATAGACAGAGACAAGGTGTATACCGGATATGCCAAAGCGCATCCACCGTGCAGAATGAAATAACACTGAATTCTTGCTAAAATCCGCCATTCCTATGTCGACGTGAAGCTGCACATGAAGCTGTCAGGGTAGCGAAAGATAGGGAGAGATGCCTGTAGTATGTAGAATCAACGAATCCACGTCCCGAAAATCTGTAGTCGCAAGTGGCAGGTCCACGTAAGCGTTGATACCTAGCGATACCTAGTAGCGGGCGGAGGAGAATAGTGTGGCTTAGTCTCGAGAATCCAGACTGACGATACTACCTGACGATCGCAAGCGATGTGGTAGTATCGTAGTCTGGTGAACCGGCACGGCAAAGAACCGCGTCAGGATTTTTCTTACGTAATCATGAGCTCTTCGCCCTTGCTGGGGACTGTTCTGCGTCGTGAGCTGTTCGTTTCACCCAATACAACATATTTTTGACATCTCATAATGAAGTAAGTGTAATCTCTGGACAAATTTAAGTAGGATTTGCCTCAAATTGCTCGATACAAACCCACTAAGAACCCACGCATCCTCAACACGTCCCTCGGTACCACGTCTCAAGCCAATGAGCCCTCAACTTCCTTAGCTCTCGATTTCACCACCTAGTCGTTTCGGTATACTGCTAGATCCTTTTCTTCTGTCTCAACATGCGCCAGATTTCTGAATCAGCAAGAAACACAGCGGAGACTGGATGGGGTATGCAAAGACATCAGCTCGAAGCAAACAGCCAAGAGAGGCATGGCACGAGACGGTATCGAAGTATTGAAGGTAAATTGAGAGGCCGTGAGCTATTGTAGTCAGAATTCTGAGACAAAGTCGACGTGAATCTTCCGGAGTGTTGGGGGGTGACCTGACATTGCGAAAGGCGTTCTATTCCAAATTCCTCGAGTTCTCAAATCTAAGAGGGCGTTAGTGCAAGACAAAAAGTCAACGGATAGCATACGCGCAATACTCTCCGACAATCCTTTCATTGGCATCACTTCTATCCCCACTGTTCCCTAACAAAAACTCCCAGGTAAAGCTCCGGATTCTTCGCGCCCTAATTCCAAGTAGCTATTGGTACACGGAAGAAGGCAATTTTTCATCTCCAGTGGCCGTGAATTCTTCGTCATCCATCCCATGCGGCATCCATTGCTCTTGGTAGTCTTGAAGGCCGTTGGGCCATAGTTTGATGTAACGGGTGATGGTATACTTGAGAGCCAATCGATCTTGGCCAGAACTTTGGTTGAGTTGAGAAGACGTTCAGGCATATTCATAAATACAGGTATCGGAGTGGTGGTCGTGAAGAAGATGCACTGGCAGGGTTTGTGCAGCTGTCCGGTTAACCGGCAATGCTCATATCCGACGTGATTAGCTAATCAAAATCCTGGCGCGGTTTCTCACCGTCCAACTTTCCTGACCCCCATGCGTTTTCGATCTTCTGCGACGCCCATTAGACCAGCGGAGTTTTTCCTGGATGCATATCAAGGGATATTGAAAGGCTAGGACCTGCTAGGACTGCCAGTGATCAAGCTTTACGGTGTGTAACCATTCAACTACGATTTCCTCTGTTTCTCATACCCGTCAAAATGATATGCAACAGCAACCTGGCTCTATCTATCCATCGCTTAAAGCACCCTTACAACAGTTGAAATCAAATCCCTTCAAAACAAGACACTCAAGGAGCAGCTGGTATGTCAAAGCTAGTGTCCTCAGAAAGAAGGCATCAAAAGAAAAGGACTTCTACACTACATCTACATTACATGTGTGCTCACCCGGCACACTCCTCGAGTCCCTCACGGACTACTGATACCATATCCATAAGCCCACCCATACATCCTTTCCGAGTTCTCGACGCACCGATCCATCTGAGATCATCTCCTCCCTGCTCATGCCGGAAATGAGGCGGGTCTTCATGTACGCATGCATTTTAACTCCTTATTCCCCGCCTCTCAATCATTCGGAGCCCTCCCGGTAGGTACATCTGTCTTTATTCGCGATCTTCACCCAAGTTATTTCGTCCAGGACTATCTTAAACCGTACCATTGTGCACATGACAACGTCTCTGCTTGCCTGTGCAAAGGTGTCGAGTTCGGATGATACCCTTTCACTTGAACGTGTCTTTCGTAACTCCCTCGCAAGACCCTGGTTCATCTTATCTCGATCGTCATCGTTTCCTGCTGAATGGGCAACAGCAGGCATCAGCTACCTATGGACGTCGCTGGCAAGTGACTTTGTTCTACTCATAGAGGATATCACCAAGGTTTGAATCAACACGGGTGTCAAGCATGTCAAGTCTCAGTTCATGTCCAAGCATGGCCTATAGTTACAACATCACTCCTAAGTTGGATGCTCCTGAGAATACCCTTCAAGTTCTCGTAAGTCGCGCGATCATGGGCGCTTTGACCATCTGACCCATCACTCTGGAGGTCAAATAAGGTTCACCATGATTAGCGCCAGCCGAGGTATATAAGAAGTGGGCCCGAGCAAAACGTCACACATGTATTCGTTACTCTTTCTCCAGGACCTGCGGCCCAAACAGGTGCAACGGATAGGTTCCATCTTCGCTGGATCCAGCACTAGGACCAAAGCGGTCGTCGGACTTGCTGCCCTTGGAGCAGGATGGATAACCTGGAATTCGCTATTTCCTAGGGGATTGCCAGTACTACCAGTGAACTGGAAAGGTGCTTGCAAGAGTGCGTTGCCACGGTCTCTATGGATACTTGAAATCTGATAAGCTCAG
The DNA here is from genome assembly GCA_037176845.1 of Paramarasmius palmivorus. NCBI lineage: Eukaryota > Fungi > Basidiomycota > Agaricomycetes > Agaricales > Marasmiaceae > Paramarasmius > Paramarasmius palmivorus. The sequence goes on along the minus strand of JAYKXP010000070.1, from coordinate 17,032 downwards.
GCTCAAACTGTACCCACCCCGTCGATATTATTCTCAAGTCACGAGATGGTGAAAAGTTCGGTGCTCACACCAAGAACCTCGAACTATATAACGACAGTTTCCCCTCTGTTAATTCGGTCGTTCCAAACGACGAAGATGTCACTCTACTAGAAGATGCTGCGACTATTCGGCTCCTTCTCCTCTTCTCGCACAATGCCAAACGACCAAATCTAGAGCTCGAGACTCTCGATACCGTGTTTGCTTTTGTTCAAGCGGCTGATAAGTACGGGAACCATGGAGCGTTTGCGGCGTGTAATTTAGCGTTGAGGTGAAGCCACTATACCTGAATTTTCAGTAATGCGACTAATTTTATACAATGGTAGTAAACTTGGGAGGAAATCACCTACCAATGCGTTACGTGTCCTCTGTTGGAAGGTATCCCATGATGATTATCGAGATGTGGATATGTTGGCGCGCCTTTCAATGAAGCTATCGGTTCCAGAAGCTGTTCCATACATGAAAAACCGTCCAGATATTTACATGACATGGGCGAGTTTCCCTTTTTAGCTAGTACTATCAGCTTGACACTGATGAATGTCCCCCTATAGTCCCAATACAAGGAGTCGTGGGATGCATGCATGAAAAGATTCAATGCTACCTTGAATGTTGAGTCGTATCAATCATCGGTATCTTGGGACGTGCGAACAGCATTCATTCGACTGGTCATGTCCGAATTGGTACCTAGTGTCGATGGAATAGACAAGGCGGTCAGGATGTCCTTATGCTTCTGTCATCCGAACAGTAATAAGACACGTAACGAATCGGTGGATTGGGTATCCCGACGCACAGCGGAGCTGAAAAGAGTGGTAGCAGACTTTCCCATTTGGCAGAATTATCTTTAGCAATACTATTGCCAATCACATAATGTACATACATGCTATGTAACCATATCGCGCCACTTTGGAAAACCTTTGATGACTGTCTCGAGATCCCTGACGAGGTACAACTTCAAGTACGCGTATTGACTGACATTTGATTTGGTAACCAATTCCTCGGCCGCTTTTACCCCATCCAATGTAGGCACCTCTTCTGTCTCTACTTCAGAGCGGAACGCTTGCCACAAGAGGTCCGAATGATCGTAGTATCTGGAAACACCACTATCCAGAATCTGACGAAACCTGACCATGCTGCGTTCCCACTCAGATTTGTACCGAGACTGATAATATTCATCAGTTTCAATTGGCATCGTGTGATTACAGAGACACGTACCCATGCCATGTAGAGTTCTGGTTGATTTCTTAACCATGTAACTACATGCTGAGTAGGCAATTTCATCGTCCGGCGCGCCATATCGTCAATGTCCTCATAGTCGCCATGAGATGCTTTATAGCACAAAACCTGAAAAGCATTATTCGGCGACCGTTTCCCTATTTCCCTAATGTTGTAGACACGGATCAGTTCGCATGTATCAGAAAAACGATAAGAAACGCACGAAATCGCGGATTTACACGCTTCTACAGCTGGCCAGTTTCCATACACGGAAACAGCTCGAAGAAGCCTAATCACAGTATCAAGGTCGTAGGCTTGCAGATCCGGAGGATCGGTGTTGTGGGAAAAGAGAAGGAAGAGATGGATGGTGTAACCATTCTCCTTCATAGGGATGTCCTTGTTGTTTGGGCAAGAGGAAGGAAAGCTGTCATTGAATAACCGAAGATTATCTGAATGTGTGCCATAGCGTTTTCCGTCGCTTGATCTTAGTACGACATCCACTAGACGTGTGCAATCAGGAACTAAGGGTTAATTGACAAGAGACGTGAGCCTGAGAAGAGGAAGGGTAAGAGATACGCACCACTGCATAGGCCGCTCCAATCATCTACGTATACGTTGGCCATACTGACTGTCTGGGACTCGGGGTCAGAAGTAGTATGATGCCCTGAGGGGTACGGCGCCTTATATATGCGCGCCCATCACACAGTGGCAGCATTCTCGTGACTTGAACCTTGCTTAGACCAAGAATCACACGGGCTTACGCCTCTCCGAGTCCGAGGCGTGACGACGTTACATACTGTTACTGGGAAAGCGACCGTATGGGAGCGACGACGGTCACGACGGTAACGGAGGCCTCGACCGTGACAGTGGCCTAGAATTGCCGAATCTGGCAAATTTTGGGGCGAAAACTGATTTCCATTTGGCAGGGGAAATCAGTTTTCGCCGTCACTGTAACCGGTCATTTGTAGCCGGGAATGAACGTTAATGAACATTAATGCATATTAATGAACGATGATACAGAATTACCGGACGATCATACCACTAACTTGATTCTAAACCATCATCACCTCAGTTTCCCAGTGTGCCAACTCTTGGCTATACCCTTGGATGATGTACATGTCAACGGAGTCAGACTCAGAACCTTTGGATGAGCGCTCCCGCGTGCAACTTGAACGGTTCCTTGACAACATTGACTTCAAGACTGGGGTGTTCAACGACAACCTGAAGAACCACTGGGCGTATGGGTTGCATGAACGATTCTGGGATAGGAAGGATATACTTTTTGGGGAAAGGGAATGGGATGATTGCGGATTGCCGTTGCTATCTACGAGGAGTGTTGAAGAAAATCGGATTGGGACCGGAACCGTAGACCAGCCTCTCAAACTATGGTACTATGATGAGCTCGAACGAAGGATAGAGTATATCAGAACTCGAAAATTTGGGCAAAATGGGGTGGTTATTCTGGGTAGTCCAGGTGTAGGTGCGTATTCATTTCCTCTTTATTATCCCGTACTCACACACGCACGGATTTCAGGAAAATCCAGGTTCCTCGACTTTCTTTACATTCGCAAATTATGTGCCGCGGAACCCGTCATCTATTACATCCAGAGTCACCGTGACAGCGACAGCTTAACCTCAAATCCAAACATTATTGTGATTCACTGGAATGGACGATGCTGGGTGACCAGCCTCGACAGATCTGACGACGTATTTCAAAACGAGCTCTTTGAAAGTGTTACTCTGCTCATGGATTCGGACGAACGTCCTCCTTCCCATTCGCTTCTCTGGTACCTTTTCCCTGTACAAGTCACTTCTCCAACAAATAGCGAGAGCTTTCGTTCGTGGGCTGACCGGCGGAGGACAGTAAAGATCGCTATCGAGCCGCCTTTGGGCGAGGATCTGCATAGAATGTTGGTGTCACTCTCCTTCTCGTTACCGCCATTATCGCTAATAAATTGGGACTTCAAACGAATAGCATCCTTCGACATCCCGACTTGGCTGACTGTGTCTTGCAAGATGTCAATGCTGCGATTGCCAAATGGGGCGGCAACATACGCACGATTCGGCGAGTTCTCCTCGAAGGTGACGAAACACAAGAACGAATACTATCCGACACTCTCCGATCCCTGCCTGACGACCAGTTCTATCCTCTGTGTCGAAATATCTCTCATTTGCCTCTGTGCCATACCCTTGGAATCATCAATACCAGGATCAAACAGGACCATGGGTCTGTAGCATACAACAACAGGGAAGATATGAGCGATTACCTGGAAGAATTCATCACCTCTCAACGCATCTACCGCGCCTTTCTGCGAGAGGTCATCATCATCTCGAGCAAGCCGAACGGGAAGAAACTACATCCCGAGGAGTTCTGCCGTTTGCTGAGGAACTGCGATTCAGTAGAAGGGAACCGAAGCGTTACTTTTGAGAGTTTTGCGCATTGGATGATTGTCAACGACGTGGATGGGGAACTCGAGATGCACAGGCTCGTGGTTGATGATATTGGAAACTTGGTCGAATCCGGGCTCTCGACCAAGCCCAATTTCTCTGGGACATGTGTCCTTGACCCCGACCTGTCCATATACTCCGCCCAGGCCTCGACGACGGAGACGAGGATCCCGGCGGTCTATTACATCCCCGAAGAAGCCGACAATCCAACTTTTGACTCTTTTACCATATCTCCAGAATCGCATGGCACCGCATTCCAAATGACACTCGGAAGAGACTGTTCCTTGAAGGAAAACGCGCTCAGACTGTTGATGGCACGCCTCGGACCTCCTTTGAACGGCAGAAAACACGATTTCGTGTTCGTTGTTCCGCGCGGATCTCGACTCAAGGCACCTGTCCTGACACAGGCTTGGAAGGAGAGCTTTGACTTCTATATGATGGAACTCGATTGTAGAGAAAGTGGGTTGTTCGCGTTCACTTTCGTGGCATGCTGTTGACGTTTTCACATCAGTAACGCGGGAAGGTTTAGTGAACTACACCGATATGGATCGACCTTGCGACGGGAATCCGGACCTACCTCCAGATAGTCAAGATATAGAGGTTCATGAGTGAATACTGTAAGGCTCTGAGCATTCCACCTACGTACCGTATACCATTGTATAATTCTACAATCTCAATGTACACATTCGACACTGCACAAGTACGCCCTGACTGATAGTGTACACATTTCAAGTAAACCTAATCCGTTGACTAGCAATTGGAATGAAAGTCTTTGCCTCTTCCAAGTCCATTTGGGTAAAGACCTTCGATGGGGGTAACCCTTCAACCACGAATTCGTCATCGAGAACCTCCTCCAAAGCAGCTATCGCTTCCTCACTGGGTCTAGGTCTGCCTTCCTTCTCTACAGCATCTGCAAACCCACGAACATCGTACACCTTGATCAGGGTCGCGAGGTCTACCGGCAACACTGGCAAGGCGTTATCATTGGGCTTGGCAGCTTCCGTACCACCTTCCGCCTTCGAATCCTTGTGTGCCTTCCATGCCTTCCACGCATCCTCCATCAACTCTTGTAACACCGGAGCATGCACCTTCTCATCAACCTTGATAAACCCATACGTCGCATGCGGTATTGGAGAAAAGAATGACCCAGGCGTATACTTCAACACAAACAACCAGCCATGAGCACGAAAGTCATCATAGCTTCCTTTAATAGGCACGGTACTAATCGAACGATGCAGCCAACGAAGCCTATCCTCAGAATCAGAGGAGAATGTGGAAGGAATGACTGGATGTGGTACGAGAGGTGTAGCAATGGATAAAGCCATTAAAGGTCCAAGCTGACTGGCCAGGTACTTTTTGGCACGCAAGGACGAATCAAAGCCGACCTCGAGAGGACGAAGGCATATGGCGAGTCCACGCAGGACCTTTTCAGGGTGAAAGTAGGGAATGGATGTGATGGTAGGTTGGAGATTGAAAAGCATGTCAGGGGTTCCACTCTGTATGATTGTGAAGCCTTGAGGCCCGGAGGAGAATCGCTGGTAGACAGCACGTAGACCCTCGGGATCATCGACAGAGATCTTGGCGGAGACTGGAGGAGCGTGCAATATTTTATATTTTTAGTCCTCGATTTTTATTCTGTGTTTTTTTTTTGTGTGAGAGCAGGGTGGATAAGATCATGGATATTGAAGAATAATTCTGGTTGGTTGTATAAATAGGTCTATGATTTGCTCCTCGGTTATGTTTGGTATCAAGAAGGGTGAGTCGCATCAGCTTGGGGATATGTAGTATGGATGTCGACGATGATCGATGGGGCGAGCGTTTTCTATTATCTCTCCTCTTTTTTGTGCATGCCGGAGAGGTTGAATGCCCTCACAGCGTCAGAGGGAAGGGGAAGGAATCTAAGCGCGAACCATGTCGGCCGACAACGTGCAACGCGATGATGAGGAGAGATCGACTATGCCTCCGTTTGTTAACGAGCTCGAACTGGAGTACTCCAGATATAGACGCCCTTGTTGCAGAGTCGGGAAGAGCCTTTTTTAAAAAGAGAGCCGCGGCAACGGATTCCATCTTTCCAGGCATGTTGTGAGCGTTTCTAGTGGCTCGAAATCTTCTCAGCAATGCACTGTCGACAACCTGGCGTAAAGCAAGATCTGCAAGAGGAGGAAGCGGCGAGGCTCATAGAAGCTTCGCCACTCTGTACACGAGGATTTCTCCTGCCCATTAAGACTTGAACACCTTAGGCCACACCTCATTAACGCCCTCGTCTGACACTAGTCGCTCTTTCTCCAAGGCAGCGATATGGCATCGAAATCCATCTCGACGGGGAGTCTTCACTGTCCGTTTCGTTAGTATGAGCGCACGTAGGTCGCTGCATCAAGAGCTGTACTATCAAGAATATGACAATACGCTGGATCCAAAGGTGTCCTTGATATCAATGACTGTTATACCGTCGTCGTTGGCTACAGACAAAAGGCGATTGCTTGACCGGAAAACACAAAGTCATCGACTTGAATAGTCGTAACACCAACATTAGGGTCACGGAAAACGGATTCCTCAAAGCCCATCCGGTGTGTATTACCCCTGGGACTGTCGATATCCATGTTCCAAGCTTGGACGAAAAGAAATTGAGTGTATGGGAATGCCATATCCGGTATCTTTGGTTCTTCGCCCTGGCAGCCATATTTCCCTTGAGCTCGACGGATCTCGTCACGAACGATAGTTGCGTTCTCTGGATTCTTGACAAGGTTGAGAAAGCGACGCGTAGCGGAGAGAGGAAGACGGCCATAGCACCACTGATGGTGTACGGCTGCGATGCAACGGTAGTACGCTTTAGTTTGCTCGCCGTGAGGGATGAGGCGAGTGATGAGAAAGGCTTGGTGTCTTTGACCCATGATGATGGTAAAAGGTAGAGGAAAAGACGAGAAAAAACAGCGAAATAGAAAAAATAAAACAAAATCATTAAAAAAAAGAAAAAAAAATAAAAAAAAAAAAAAACAAACAACATCATAAACCCAAAACAAAACTAACACCAACAGAAACCAAAAAACAACACATAAACACTAAACCACCAAAAAAAACCTAACAACACAAATAAAAAAAGGTCTTCACGGTCGAAGAGAGGCTCCAAGATGGATCACGACGATATCTCGAAGCAGCCTGCGTAGATCGAGAGAATGACGTGCAGAGGCACCGATACCTGCACCGTCTGTCCGCTCCCATGTCCACCAAATCATTTCGAGGCAATTTGAGTGAAGGCGAAAACAAAACTTGAGCTTACCCTAGCCTTTCTCAACGTTGTGCATATTCAACTAGCTCCATTGTTTTTCTTTTTTTCTTTTCCGAGCAACCGTTACCGCAACGGAGCAGACCAAGACGTAGAGGCAAATCGCAGAAAAAAGATCAGGTGCTGCCGATGATGACAATTCGAAGCAGAGAAGGTCAGTAGCGTCGCCGAGGCGCCCGAACATTTCCCATCCCCATCAATACACAGAGACGTATACAAGTTCCAACTACAAAGTAACAATACAATATAGCTTTCCACTCAACATCTGAATCCACAAATCTGCCCAATCTGTTGACTCGTAATGGGAACAAACTCCTTCGCACTCTCTACATCCATCTTCCACAAACGAATTCACGAAGAATACAAACTAGGCAGCCACCCTACTCACACCAATCGCCTCGGAAACCTGCCAATCACACACACAACAAACACACCCCACCTCCACACTAGCCGAGGTCTACCTTCTTCTCCACCGCATCACAAACTCGTGCACATCATAACCTTATAGCATCCAGAGTAATGCTGGCATTGATGGCGTCTCCGACTTGTTTCGTTCTCGCGAGCCTCATCTTCGGTGTTAGCCTCCATCAACTTCTAGCATCTCTCCACAACTTCACAAACCCTTACCTTGGCCTCCGTCTCCTCCATACCCCAGAGAAGTCAAAATCCAACACAAACGCCCAACCATGACCATCAAAGGATCATAATGCCCCCCTTATAGCACATTCCCAATCGAACGATGTAGCAACGAAGTCTCTCCTCCGAATCTTCCGGAACGTCGAACGAATCTCAGACAAGGTCGTTCCTCGAGAGGCGTGGCAATTGTGTTAAAGCCATTAAAGGCCCCATGTTTTGCTTTTGGAGGTATTGCTGAGCAAAGGAGTTGTCCGGTCACAAATTGAGTGAGAATAAAGTGGGCGAGGCCTAGTAAGAGGCGTAATGGATAGGTAATCCTGTGGACGGAGAGGGCGTGCCCGGTTCGGAGAGGACCGAGGTATTCGGTGAGTCCCTCGTAAGACTTTTTCGGGGTGGAAGTAGGGGATGGAGGCGATAGTAGTACCGTCCTTGTATGAAATCGTTACACTGCTTTGGATGACGTGAAACCCGGAAGGGGTAGACCTGAGGCGAGTTGTTGGTGGAGAGCATGAAAGCCCTTCGAGACACTGGCAGGGGCCCATTGGGAAGAAATGCTGATGCTGGGCCGTATGTGTGATACGCGGGTGACGAAGTCATGTTAACACAGAAGAAGAGGGTGGCTGTCGGTACATCAAGCCATGATCTGATCGTTGGTTAAGTTTTGTGTCAAGATGCGTGAATCGACGAGGTTTGTGGAAAGTTGTGAGTACTTCGGCGATGACTTCTGTTGTGAGGGTATGGACCGAGAGATTTGACCTGTTTTTTACCAGCATCAGAAGGAGTACGGAAAAATACCGCTCGCACAAATAGGTTCTGCAGCGAACAGCGCAACGCGACGACAAGTCAACATACCGCCCGTTCTTTTTGAAGCTCGTATCTGAAGAACAGTACTAGAACGGTATGGCAGAATTCTGGAAACATCTCCCGTGAAAAGAGCGCCCGCGATGATTGGAAACATCCATCTTTCCAGCATTCTACAAGAGTTTTCTTAATGGCTCGAATCATCATCGGCAAGGCACTTTCGACAGCCGGCTTCACGCAAGATCAGCGAGAGGCGAGGAAATGGCGTGTCGTGGATGGCTCGCCCGGTGGCGTCGAAGTATACTCCCTCGTGTTCCTTCTCACCTCCCATGAAAGAAGTGGCCAACTTCATTCAGCACATTTCGCGCTGAGAGTCGCTCATCTCCAGGGAGGCAAGATGACACTGTAAGATCGATCTCAACCTTTTCGTCCTTCCTCGCCTTCTCAAAGTAGCGGCGCGCGTAGCGCTTGCATCAAGGATCCTTCCATTGTGCATACTGAAGCATACGCGGAGCCAAAGGTTCATAACTCGATTATAGTGGATACCATCGCGTCACTGTAGACAAAAGATGAACAACGAAAGACGCTGAGACTGAGACTAAGACTCCACTATGTTCAAAACACCCGACATTGGGATTCAATAGAATCCTTCAAGCCCACTCCACTTGCATAAGCACCAAAAGGTTGTCGTTATCCATATTGAACGCTGGACGAACAAGAACTGTGTATACGGAATGCTGAATCGCGTATGATTGGCGGCGTTTTTCACCCGTCGACCGATTTCCCCGTGAGCTCTGCGAAGCTCATCGCGAATGATTCAGCGTTGTCTGGATTTTTCAAGAGGTTGAGGAACCGTCGCGGGGCAGAGAGAGAAGACTGGCCAGATCCCACCCATTGATGGTGAAGGGCAGCGATACAACGTAGACGTGGTTTGTTGCTCGCCTCTGTAAAGGGGTCAACGGCTATGAGGAATGCTTGGTGTCTTTGACCCATCGTGGGGGTTGTGGTGGGGGTTGTGGGAAGAGGCGTGACAGAGAAGCTTGAAGAGAACACCACAGAAACTAAAACAAAAGAAAGTCAAGAATGAGTTCCTTAAAAGAAGATAATAACGCACAACAATCATTATAAGAAGCTAGACGCGACGACGCGTCTGCTGGCGAAGGCTCCATTTTCGTCTTTGTTCCAACTTCATCCTCAACTCTGCAGCAGCATTGGCCAGACACGTCTCGGCAAATTTCATGATCTCCTGCGAAGCTGAAAATGCTCTCATTGTGTCGGAAAAACCTGAACTTGCTGACTTCAAGCTTCAAGTTTCGAGCCCCAGGCCTGGTATCTGTCGGAATGTCATTTTTTTGTTTAGAGGATAGCAATAGCGGAGGAACATTGCACTTACACTCTCTTCGCCTGCCTTTGTCTTACATCACGCAGCATTAGAGACATATCCATGATTTTCTGGTGTGTGAGGAGAGGAACGAGTTAGGAACAAGCAGGGAAGGAGATGGTCATGCCAGAAAAGGTGTGAAGCGCCCAACTACGGTAGTCCAGAGCGGCATGGATGATTTTGGATTTTCGCGCCGTTGATGGACCTTGAGTCGATTGCTGAATCCCCCGCCACCGTAATTTCGAGTGCCCTTCGCACTTTGAATTGTTCAAGATGGCCATTTACTGTTCTGCAAAAGCTTTATATGTCAGTAAATTAGGGAAACGAGCGAGAAACGAGTGGGTGCCTGGGCAAAGGGATTTGTCGTCCATCACGTGGAATATAGACCCCGACGCGCGTCCAGCATCTCTAGCTTTTCTTGGGGAATAGCACACGCTCCTAAGAGGGTGGATTTTGACGCGATGAAGGAGACTGAAAAGTCATATCTGAGTGTAACTGGTAATGTATACCTATCTAGTAAATAGCAATGAGCGCATGAAGAATGCAATCCCTCACAAAGAACTAAACTCCTGAGGTCAGATGTAGATTCCCTTCTTCACCTCATCCGATACAGGACCATGATAAAAACTAAATATCCATCCGATGTAATCATTGAGAGTTGATAATCCATGGAGTAATACAAACTTTGCGACCAATGCGATACGATCAACAGTCAATATCAGTGTTGGACATTACAGCTAGTTTGCGGCTTGTCCTGGTCTCCTCCACTCTGAGGCCTGAGAGTCAGACAACAAAAAAGTTTTTTAAAAGGCTTCCCAAAAATATGAAAGGGTCCCCAGCACCCCCCCCAAACAGTATAAGCAAGCCCCCCAAATGTGTATCCTGATTTCAAGAGGGTAAACGGCCAATCTTCAAGCTATCTTTGAGGTATCCAATGTGTTACCAATGGTTGTAGGCATGGTTTGACCCACAGAATCCCCAGAAAAAATGAATATGGGCTCACACAGGAGGTAATCTGATCAATCTGCAGCCTCAATAGCTTCAAAAACAGCGTGATTTTCATTAGAAAAGACAGTAAATTATGTAGGAGTAAGAGGTGATCTATCTATCTATACGAACCCGAGCATCGGGGAAACATCCGAGGAAATCCAAATCAACCATGCCGTACTGGACTACCGAAGCCCAACATCGAAACTCAACAGTACAAAGCACACCGCCAACCCTCACCGTGACACCTCCTATATGACGTGTCGCTCTCAGCAAGTCAGTCGGTTCAATATAACAACGATACAGAGCTGGTGAGTCACATATCCCGTTCCTCTCCAGTCCAGTGCTAATAAGTATTTGTACAAGTGAAAACGTCAAACGACCCCAAACGGGCCCGTCCCTTGCGAGGACCACAAAAAACCGTTCGCAACTCTGTACTAGATAACCTTCTTGAATACATCTCAAACAAACACCCTCAGGCTACAATTTGTCTCTGTGCTCTCTACGACACAGCACCGTGCTTGCCTGTGCTTGTAGACAATATAAATAGGAATCAGACAGTGGTAATCTGAAGCGAAACAAGATCATCATCCCGGAATCAGAGTTTGGTCGCAACTGGCTGCACGTCCATGCCTATCGTCCTGGTGCAGAACACATGTAGCCGTCATGAGCCCCTTCCATTGATCGTGAACCCATTCCTTCCCCTTCAATTTCTCTCTCAAAATTGCGAGCCTATTGGTACTCCTGACCGAGATACCGGATTGCCCTATGCCATCTTTATCTTTTTGCCTCCTTCGGGATTTCCATTGCCTGTTTATGCCTGTAACCGAAACGCAGATCCATCCCGTCGTTTCTGTTGTTGCACTTCTGAGCATATGACGGTTAACCTCAAGTTAGGGCGCCTATTCGGATAAACACTTTGCAGATGCTCATACTTTTGCTTCTTCTAGCATCGACCGTAGTGCGTTACCGAAACGGTGGTCTAGACTGAACAGCTCGCACAATGTTGGGCTGTCCTCGTTGGAGAGGTCGTTTTCCTCGTTCCGGAGTGTTGACCATTCTTCGCTTTGGAGTCTGTCGTTCCGTGCTGGACCGGAAGCATGAGCCGCTCGTTGGGGTGACAAGGTGGCGTCCCGTGCCAGAGAGGATCGTGTACGGTGTAATTGCCTCCTAGCGTTGGAGAGACACACCTCCCATGCCTATAAGCACCCTTTCCGGTCAGGTATGGGTTCGTTTGCTGTTCTTTGTTTTGCACCATCTATGTTGCCGACCAGGTCTTGGCGATACTTTGGCAGGATGTATCTTAGGTTTCACCTCTTCTCTCTTCTGGACAAGCAAGAGTTGCCGTTGAACTGGAGCCTCAGCTTTCTGGCTGCGAGATGACTCCGCAATGTATCAGCGCTTTGCTAGTTGTATCCCAGCAGTCGGTGGAAAAGCTTGACCACCGTGAGCGTCAAATAGCTCGTCTTCTGTGATGGGCGCGAACATGAATAGGCAGATAGGCCGAATTAAGTTGTCGGTGTAGTCCGAAGTGTCACCAGCTTCTTCAGAGAGTAATAGATCATTGTACTGAGTAACTGGTTCAGGTAAACCGAAACTAACATCACAAACTTGAGTATCACCTTAGATAGATCATTCACGCTGTTGTAGTATCGTTCCTTTATTTCTTGGATGAGACGATACTTTCTCAACAGCGCCGTAGGGAAACCAGGAGTCTACGCATGCTCTTCGCCCATCCTCCAAGAATGTTAGAACGGTCAACCAGGACGGCGGCGGAGTCCTGACAACTGGAGAAATATAACATCATCTCCCATCCTAATCTCCGCTAACGCGTGGTCAACAATTCACACAAATTCCATGCTGGTGAGCGTTTGGTGCATCAGAAAGCACGTCCAAGAACGCTGTAGCATGGCACAGACCGTAAAGCTGGATGTGCCCGGTGACACCGATATAGAAGCACCCCAAGACCTTCTCCATGTTACTGAGAAATGTCCAAGGAGTTTGGTACGAAAGAGGGACTGGGCACCCATATAAGTGAAGGGTACCACCAAGTGACATGAACTTAACAATGCCCACCTAATTTCACGTTTTCCAGGCACGAAGTTGCCGCGTTTTTTGAGTACATCTTGCCATTTCAGAGAGCCTGTTGCAAAAGGGTACGGATGAATTGTGTTCAATGCTCGATAGTAGCTCGTCACTGGAGTCTTACCTCAGGAACATGACGAGGAAAACAGCAAAAGCACTTCATCGTATGAAGAAGACCTTCAAAACGTCTGCATATACAAGGTGTTTCCCCTCTGGTAGCTTTGAGTTGAATTGAGAACATGGTTTTATGGGAATACTCTTGCGACCGGAGCGAGATAGCACGAGAGGGAAAGCCTTATGCACTACTAGGTCCATGTATAACTTGTGTCGGTGTGTGTTGGATGTGTAGTCTCTTTAACGCATACGAATCAGTAGAGAGCGTATATCCAATGAAAGAAGCGTTAAGATGGTGTAATATTCCCGCTGCTCACTGGGTAACCTCTATCACACGAGTGCAGTCTAAAAAGTAGGGTTTTTCAAGTCTCCCTGGTCATAGTTGAGAAGTACCTCAATGACTTTGGCAGACCATAGTGATCAAACCCCCTGCACCCCCTATCTCTCTGGGATACTGAGATGCCCTATATCCAGATTGGAGTACTTGACTGCAGATGACATTAAAATCCATGCCCAGTTAATGCTCTCGCCTCTGTATTACTCTACTCCAATAATGAGTGAGGATGTCGAATTTACGAGAGAGTGATAAGGCCGAGGACTTTGCGAAGAACATCATCCCATTGGACAAAAAATAAGGGCCGACAAAATCCTGGTTGTAGAGGAGATCCAGGTCGGGTATGGTGACTTCGGAAGGTCTTCGGCTCTTATGCTAAGGAAAGCTTCTAATCCCCGCATAAAGTCCGCTCGGTAGTTCGTCGTTCGCTCTCGAAGGTATTTCATGACTGTCGCAGCAAAATGATGAATTGCCCTGAGCTCCTGTCGACGAGCCTGTCGGTTCAGCATTTTCACCGGGCCATGACACGTCCATATGACGCAGCGCGTGAGAGTGTCCTGTAGTTGGCTGAAACGCACGGAAAATAACGTGTTAGTCCTCTCATCGTCCCCTAGGAGTCCCCGACAGCAAGACAGCGTACCGGGAAGCGAACGAGTCATGCTCGACTGCCGACAGATTTCTGAGCTCCGGACGACTAGCAATCAGATGATGAGGTGGAGCATTCCTGTGTGGCTCTTGTATCAACCGCGAAAAGCCTTTCTGGATGTGTATCAAGATACCCTCGAGTTCCGTCGATAATCACAAGATGGTAGATTCTGCCACTCTTTGGGGTCCGACCTTCAACATGGCCTCAAGGAACAAGCTTGCGAAAAAGATTTTCGGAGGAGATTGGAAGATTTTGGGGTCTGAATCGAATTGCGTCAATGAATAATTAGCCTAATGCAGCTCGAAGGGGTTCTGAATTTGTAGGAACTGGTAGACGATGTGACGACGAAGGGATCCAGCTTGTCACGATGGAATCGTTCCGATAGAAGAAGAAGCTCGCAGCCAACCGACATATGTGGCCATTGGGTTTCTGACAGATCCTGCAAAATCGCTGATATTGCCGTCCTCCTGGCAGCCCATATATAACCCAATAGACTAGGGATTTGCTCGATTCCTTCGCGATCCAGTTATATGAGAGCCATCAGCATCTCGATGCCGAGTGCCTGGAATCAGTTGGGTGAGGAGGAAAGCAGTATGCTCGGAGTCGAAGAAGGCATTAGCGCCGGCATAGTTTTGCTACCAAGTTCGATGATCCGGTCTTTGCCTATTATGATACACCGCTTCCTCGACGCAGTAAGGAGGGTACTCACAATCGATTCAGCTGCGTTGAAGTTAATGGACCTGTTCCCATGGACCAGTGAAGGCACTATGGTTGAATGTGACTGTCTGGCATCGGGGAAAATGACATTGTCCTTCCCCGTCGCCCAGAGGATACGGTATCGATAGGGAAAGGCGAGAAAGAAAAGAGGCGACCAGCGGCTGTGCAATGCGACTATTCCCCTTACGGCGGTGCTTGGGTGCACGCCATGTTCTATTGAATTCCCTCCTGTCAGAACTGTGAGATTGAAGTCAATGAACAACGTATACATTGCTCGAAGAAGACTCACACAGTTTGGTGATCCAAATGTGCATCACCGGTACCTCGGGCGAGCGCCCATAGTAGTGTCGTGAGGGGAGTCCTTGTGAGGACAATTGGAATGCTGTATACTTCACCGAGTTCGATGCTTGACAGGAAAAAAATAGTCCCTCTTGTATCTCGTTTGTGTTTCAATGTTTTAGAACCGAGCTGGGACACACAAGAAGGCTCTCAGAAGTAGACATTGTGATACGGCCACACGAGAACTTTAGCGTGAGATAGCCATAACCGAGTTTCGATTTCTCTCTTCTATGGCTTCCAATGAACTGTCGCGGCTGTGTAGAAAGGAAACACAGGTAGAGCCAAAGTCCTGCTGCGTATGCGCTACCAGTTTTCTTCTAGACAGTGTACCAGATCGGTATGCTGCATGACTTGTTTATCAGCAGGAATACAAGGAACGAAGCATGCAGTCACCTTATCCAAGTCGAGTTCCTGAACGCTCTGAGGTAGGTATCGTTACAAATCTGTCTGAACGAGGAGTTTTCAAGTTACATTTCAAACCGAGGAAGAGGCAAGTAGCCTATCTATATTCCTCACCTTCTCGCGCGTGAGGTGAAACTCTTATGAATTTGTGAGCTTCGAAAGTGTAAAAAGACGTATAAGAACCCAAACGAATTGTTCTTTCCGTGAGGTGTCTGTCTATTATAGCGAGTGTCTGTTAACATGTAGAACATCTGGTCCCACAATATGCCATCTCGTTAGATAGCAAGCTGATGCAATCGCCAGCGGGCGAACCACTGATAGCAGAAGCTACAAGAATGAACACCGTTCTTCTCAGAAACGAGTAGGTGCCCTAGTATCCGAGAGACTATGCATCATTTTAGTCAATAAAAGTGTTCGCTAATTGTAAACAAGACTTACCATAGCCCACTGGAATGGCACAGTTCTACAACGCCGAAGATGGTGGATTCTCGAACATCATTCACTGCTCCCAATTCACTAACCAAGTCGCAAAATGGATATGGTCAAACTGATTACAAATCTGCCAGCAATCATCACATGGTCGAGACTCGACTTAGGTGGAATGAAATGAAACACGGCGGGAAGACTGAACGCCAGGAAAGCTGTTGTTACTAGCCAAGGTACTTGAGATGTACAAGGATTCGGTTAATGCGGAGATGAAGTCGATGGGCTTCGCAATATCTTGTCTGACAGAGAGCATGAGATTGCACAAGGAAAGCCAGCCAACTAGGTCATAATAGCCCGACACGGTGGGTGATTTGACGTAATACTCTTTGGAACGCATATGATCAAAGAGGTATTCCGTGAAAGAGGCATGGAAAATGCGTATGGCCCACCACAACTGTGTACATGTAGAACAGAGTGAAACTGAACATAGACTTTCCACTCTGGCCGCTTTCGAATTGCAGGAGTCGCTGATTCTTTTTCGTGGAGAACCGCACTAATAAGTTGAAGCGGCACTACGGTCCATCTCAAAACTGAGGACGCGAGGAATACGTGCGGACCACGCCCCCTTGGGGGGACGTCACATAATTCTGCACGGTAAAGCAAATCCAATGCCGGGGAAAGGGTGGGGGTGATATGGAGATTTCCGAAGGGTCCTCTGCTCGATACGAAGAACGTCTTCTAGCGTCTTGACGGTAGGTCGTCGTCGCTTTCGAGATACTCATAACGGTGACAGCAAAGATGAAATATGCCCAAATGCTCTCTCACGAGCTTGCGGATCTTTCTCTCTTCGCCAGACCATGACACTTCCAGATGGCATATCGCAGGGTGCGTAACTGCACGCTGGCTCGAATCATGCATTGAATTATGTGGTAAATAGCTGAGAGTGACTCATCAGAATCTCCGACAACGAATGGTGCAGGAGGGAACGAATGATGCATGTATTGAATGCCCGACAGATCAGGGGTTCTGGCTACTGGCAAGTAGAAATATGAACGCAACTTGATATCGTACGCCGTATCATCGCGATGAGTCGATTCCTGGGATGGGATCAGATACACTCATTCGATTCGTCAACAACCACGAGATTTGGTAGTTGGCCCCATTTCCATTGTAACTTTGAGCATG